>OY978215.1:16767295-17127295 GCA_963854785.1 Vaccinium vitis-idaea
CGTAAAAAGCATATTTAAAAAAAAAAATAAAAACCCAAAAATCTCCTCAATAGAACGGCACCGCATAGCCCATAACTAAGAAAAGGGAGAAACAAAAGCCATCAACTAGACCCAAAAGCACACTAGGACAATCAGCAAGGTTCTTCTTGTACCAAAAAGTTACTTTTTGCTAGGGGTATTGATCGAGTTCCATCGACAATTAACTCCCGAAGTACGCATTAGATCTTAGATTGTGAAGGCATTTATATGCATACATATACTTTGAGTTCGTGAGCTTAATCGAGTCAAATACTATTAGGCTCATTTATTTAACGAGCCTAAACTTGAGGCTCGCGGTTCAGTTTGTATCTCAAATGAACGTTTACCCAATCGAGCCTCGACAATTCGCAGACGGCTCGGCTCATTTGCAGTCATAGTCCCATGTGTCCTTAAGCAGGGTGGAGAATAGAAGAATTTCACAAGGGATCCGTAGGACACACCAACTTTAAATACCCCGTCTTTCCAAGGATAAAATGTCCAGACAATTTACACATGGTCTTGGGTACATAAAAAAGCTCCTAACTCTTTTCTTTTGTTTGGTCATACTGTACATCCAATAAGGTTCATCATAGGATTGCTAAAGGGTTAATAATCTACTTGCTTCTTAAACTATTCTATTTTTAATTAAATCTCCCTCCAACTACCAATTGAATTTACTTGCCCCTTCTACTATGTAAACGTTAGTTAATTGGTCGAATCCCACACTTTCCATCCAATTCATAGACGGAAAACTTAACAAAAACCCCCAAGTGGTGCTTTTGAAGGGCATTGATGTCTCTCACTTAACAATATGTGTATATGTATTTAATCACATCTTCTTCTTCAAAAATCAGTCCCCATTCTCTCACTCCTACATTTACATCTCTCTCTCTCTCTCTCTCTCTCTCTCTCTCTCTCTCTCTCTCTCTCTCTCTCTCTCTCTCTCTCTCTCTCTCTCTCTCTCTCTCACACACACACACACACACACACCCACCCCAAAACTCTCATCCAACCAAATTGATTTGTGATACAGAAAAACAAATCCACATTTTCTCATGACTTGAAATCCTCAAGATAGCTTTCCTCTTTGTTTCTGGGCTATCATTTGAAGAATTTACACATGACCCAACTGTTATATCATCACTTTTGCCGCTCAAGCATGTAGCATCCAACACCCCTATTGAACTTTATTTACCTAAGAAAGAAAAGAAATAGGCAACCTTACCCAGTTACCCCACTTTTGTAGAGGTGCTCCTGCGTTCAAACCCATCCCAAAGAACTAGAGTTGGTCGAGTTTGCCAGATTGCTACCTCTACCATTACAGTTTTTCAGGCTCTGAACAATCAATATAATATCCAGAAATGTATGGATAGAATTAATACCCACGTAGTCATAACAGTAGCACCAAAATGCTATAAAAGAAGCACCAATTCCTTTGGAGCTCTCAATTGTTTGCTTAAAAACCCATTTACCTGTTCAATAGTCGTCTTGATTTTCTACCACCCAGTTGTGTCAAACTCAACAGAAAAAAAAAAATTACATTTTGGTTTCGATTCCTTTGGAGCTCTCAAGATCCATGCCATCTCCCCACAATCCAGTCTCTCTTTGATCGATTCTTTGGAGTTCTCAAGATCAATTCCTTTGGTCTCTCGGTTTGTCTTTGATCGACTAGTTTGAGGAGTTGAATTTAGGGTTTCTAATTTGATCGACTAGTTTGAGGAGTTGAATTTAGGGTTTCTAATTTACCCCCAAATACACGATTTAGTGGGTTTGGGAAGAAAAGTCTATTTTACCTTTCAATTGATACCAAATTAAGATGGTTAGGGTTTTTTCCCTACTTTTTCCGTTAATTTGGACGGATTCGACCAATTGACTAACGTTTACATAGTTGAAGGGGTAAGTAAATTCAATTGGAAGTTGGAGAGGGAATTAACTAAAAATGAAATAGTTTAAGGGGCATGTAGATTATTAACCCATTGCTAAATATCAAATTCAACTACGATATGCTGATAGACATTTCAGAGTCTTAGTCTTAGTAGACTAGATCAAAACTAGCACCCTCAAATAAATTCCGGCAAGAACATTCTGCAGTGCGACGCAGGGTGGAAAATGACGGACAGAGATTTTTCAGTTTTAGGAAAAGTAAAGAAACTTTCAGGTGCTGGGCGACAAGGTCCTAAGCCAAAACAGCGCACAAACCACTAGAGAAAGTTGGTGCTTGATACAAATTATCAAACATGGTAAGCCAAGTGTAGCGAATCTAAGTTAAGGTACTGTATATTGAAAAAACACAAGGAAATTATAAGAAGCTGCTATAAGGTTTTAAATCTGAACTTGAGGTCCAATCTGGTCTGGCAGTTAACCCAAACGCATCAATAAGGTATGCAAAGGAGGAAGTAACAGCAAACAGAAATTCATCGAAATCATGTGAACTTGAACAAAGTTTAGAAAAAAACAAACAATTTCTCAAATGCCAACTAAGGTACAATTCCAGATGTAAAAGCTGACCTGCACCAAGAACAATGTAAAATCTGCCCGAATCTGTTTCTTCAGGCAAGATAACGGTACATTCGCCTATCTGCATTATCCCTCTCCAAGAAATCCCGCTCAATAAGAGACTCGATCCGTTTCTTAATTTCGCTAGGATTTGCCAAGAAACGGGACTGCAACTGCTTCGTCACCTCGGCAATAATATTGTTGTGATCCAGAACTCTCCTTGACTTCATGATCCTCACTATTGCAGCCTCAATCTGAGGCTTTCTGTCCTCCTCGACCCTCTGCCTTGTCTCCTGCTTTTCCGGCTCAGACTCCTTCTGCGCAACCACTGTCCCAATCTTGACCTTGTAAAATTTGCTGCTAAACTTGTCATTGACCAAAAATGCATCATCCTCCGCTATATCTTTGCTCATCGGCTCTTTTCGAAGGACATTTTTTCCCTTAACACAAGCTAGGGATTGAAGGCACCTTTTTAGGTCAGAAGAAGGAATCTCTGTGGCTTGCTCAATCTCCTTATAGCTAAGCCGCTCGGAATTGTTGAATAGCATTAGGACACACATTTGATAAGTGGACACATTCAGTTCATGCTTCTGGCCCTTCCCAAAGGTCGCTTTAAGATCGGCGGTCCCCATGTTAGTTTGCCAAGACAATCTCCGCCCCGTGTGGGTCCCCAGGTAATATGACCGGAACTTCTCGCATAATGCAGACATTTCAGAGGGCAGATTGCAAGTTACACTAGTCTGAGTGGGCCAGGACCCAGTGGTCAGAACCTGGACAACCAGAGTGGGACCATCTCCTAATTCAGACCCATGGGCTGCGTAAAATCCATGCATTGTATCCTGAGAGGTTTTCATGTCTGTGAACATGCCTTCTAATTTTGAAGTGAACTGGTATCCACATTCTGTCTTAAGCTTGACTATCAAACTTCTTTCTGCATCATCGGAAACTGTTTTCCCAGATAGGAGTCGCTTTGCCAAATGCTGTTTGTAATATTTCTCATACACATCTTTCTCCTGTAAGTAACGGAACAGCATCATAACCTTGTCAAGAACAATCTCTACATCCTCTTCGCTCACCCCTTTTAGTCCCTTCCGCAGTTTATCATCCACAAATAGTGAAATGAATTCCGGAGACCGACCATTCAAATTGATGAAGAATTCGAAAGAGGAATTTAAAGCGTTTTGGAAAGTCTTGTCGTTGTTGAATGCCATTGTTATGATCTTATCATACTTGTCTTTTTGGTCCAAAAGACACTGGACAAACTCCACAGGATCCTTCAATTTTTCAGGATCCGTAACAAGCTGTTTACCAGTTTCCCTTAGGTGAGTAGTCATGACATCTCGTATGGTTAAGAGACCATTTGGTACCCTATGGAACAGGTTGTACATTCTTCCCAAGTCTTCGTACTTGTCATCAAGAAGCATGTTTACTAAGCCTGAATTCTCCATGTGGACTAATCTTAGCATGTGGTTAGCAATCATCTCTTGCTCCACAACATTAGTAATCTTGACTTCGCTCTTGACATCCAAATAGTGTGAGACTCTCTCTATTTCTTCATTCAGCCGTCTCTCAGCTTTCTTCAGATAATCCCCACAATCACAGCATTCAATGAACTTCTGAGACTCGACCCTGTAGAAATCAGCTGAAACTTCAAGAAAAGGCTTCTCGAAATCTTCTTGGTAAACTGAGGGTCCTAAATCCATAAGCATTTTAATAATACTCCTCATTAGACCCCGGTCGATAACTTCACCCGTCCGTTCCCTCAATACAAGTTCAAGAAGTGTATTCAGAAGCCTTGTCTGAATTTTGCTGGAGTGTATAATATTGTCCCTCCAGAGGTTCAGCCCAAGCTCATGAACAGGAGTTTTATGAGTACCGGGAATAAAAGTCCGGTCCATGTACATTAGAATGTCACGGATCATCTGCAGTGCTTTATTGTGATCTGTCCATTTCCGGTTCAGCTCCTCCAGAAACAAACCACCCTGGGAAGCTTCTATTGATTTTGATATCTCTTTCAGGTGGAAAGTCATAGTTGAAACAAGTCCTGAGTACAGCTTCTCGCCAAACTTGTGCAACACCATGTTGTAGGCATTTCTGAGCATCCATAGGTTTAAATTTAGAGACATAGTAGACTAGATTATAACAACATACATACATACGTATGTACATATATACATACATGTATTTATATATATTATGCTCGTATGTGAGAGAGAGAGAGAGAGAGGGCCATTCAAGTAAGCAATCATTTCAAGTACGGAGAAAGAACTAATACACGAGGAAAAATGAAAGTGCAGGAAATAATATCAAGCAAACCTCTGCACAAATTACAAAACTGACTTGACTAAACCTAAAATGCATAGAGCGTCATTGAAACTCAACGGAGTGACATAAGAAGCGTGATTTGATAGACAATTAAGACCACAAAATTGGAAAAGTTGAACGTATCTTATTTCCTATGGTGAGAGTGATCGAATAACATAAAAAACTAATAAAAATTCGCATGTAGTTCTTTGATTCCAAAATTCCTTTGTTTTCCAGTAACTTTTTGAAAAAAAATGATTGAGAGAATATTTTAGCCGCAAACTATGCTCCTCCATCCAATGTATGGATTAAACTCAATGTCACATCATCTTTTCTTCCTGTTCCATTGTTCCAACAACACTAACCATACCTAGTTAGAAGGAAACACAACATATGGGAGCTTCGCTATGTCATACAGGCCTTTTAACATAAGAGTTGCATTAATGTGGCCACACCACAATATTAATATAAACGACTGCAGTCCAATAAACACATACTGGAGGCTTTGAACCTATTTTCAACAATTCTAATCAGCCAAATAATTGAATTCCAAATCAATTTTGCTATTCAATTCACATAGTTGATTTTGTTGAGATTTCTACAGGTAATTTTTTTTTTTTTTGGATCCGCGATTTCTACAGGTAATTTGTAATTTTATACTTGGTACTTCAGCAAAATTCATGACTAATTTCCTAAAGAATTGAGCCATGTTCACAAAGAGATACCCTGTTGGGTGGTCCATGCAATGTCATTACACTGCCGTGGGGAGTGAGAACCTTCATTGCAACTTTCTAAAGGGAAGAAGTATCATGTTTAGGGGAAGTGTCAAGTTGTCTGGATTGATAGCATCTCCATAATCACCTTCTAGTTGTAACTTGCACAAAAGCAATCATCAACAATGCAAATTTAGGCTTCCCATTCAAAGGCTGTCACATACATATCCAAAATGCCAGCAAATACCAATTGATCACCTTTAGCTTACAGTGTTGGACCAGAGTCCAGACGATCATGGTCAATTGTCAACACTAGAAGTTGAGTATAGTTAAAACTTAAAAGTTGAGTATAATTGAGGGTACTTGAAGAACCTATGCATTCGCCACGTGGGTTTTTTTCTACATCAAATATGCCTTCAGATGACTGCAGAGATGAAGATATCACTGATCCCGCCATTAATAGAGATAAACACTATCATAATTCCTAGAAATTAGTATACTAGGATAAGCTTGAGAGATAGATATCCAAACAATCCTAACTGTATCTCTATACGTCCATGTAGTTTCTAAGAGGTACTGACTGAATTATCAACCTCAAACACAGAAGTGACATCACATCTATACCTATGTAGACATATTTAAATATTGAACCTCAATCCAAAATTCAAGAGAAAGTGCAAATATAACATGTATGCTTAGCATACAGCCAGAGCATGGCAGCACCATCTAGAGATCGCAACACGCGCACGATTCAGATCTTTTCTTTTGGGTGGGTTGGAGGGAGGGAGGGAATGGGTGTACATTGGGTGGGTGGGTGGGTATGTGCGTTGGTTTGGGTGGGTGGACGGGTTTGTGCGTTGGGTTGGGTGGGGGGAAAAGATTTGTCACACATGGACCTCTAAGGGACTGATCTATTGATTCGCCAGGAATATTAATCAAAGAAATCAATGCTATCTAGAAGCTTTCACTTCCATTTTCAAGTCAACAAGAAACAAAACCAAATAAAACTACCAAGGCACAAGCATCAATAACCCGACTACCGCATTCAATTCACTACAAAAGCATGTAAAGGTAAGTTGTATGACCAATGACTAATATCATCAAATAATACAGCAGATCTATGTCCAAAAAACTCAAATGCTGGTGCCTATACATCATCTATCCCAATGAATGGTAAAAAAAATGGAGGCTTTAGAGGATATTTTCTTTCCTTTACTTCTCTATTTTCCCTGTGATGAGAAAATTTTCAATTCTTTCCTTTTCACTTTACATTTATCCTCAGGTAGATCTGCCCTTAATTATATACCATTACCATCTTCCCAAGTTAAATTTTTGAACAGCACATAGAAGCCCATAGCGTGTCGCCATAAAAGTGTTAACACAAACCATAAATGCCTACATTATTCCTTAGCGAAGCACAATTCCAACATATAGCATTTTAAGGAACAGAACTGTGCTGTTTCCACTTCTTTTCAGTTGCACAAATCAGTTGTCACACACAAGGATAGGGGACTCTTCACAACTGTAAGGTGAAAATTTAAAGTTTGTTTAGGTCTTCTACTCTTCTATAAATGAGATGCCCAGAGATTGGAAGCCTTCAGCAGTAAGAATTCAATTCCTTTTTCTGTAGTGAATCTGCATGTTTTCTGCACTAGCTCTCCACTCTCTCCTACAGAGAACCTTTTAATTCAGTTTGCAGTATATACATCAGACAGACCCTCCCATTTATTGCCTTTGAGAAGGATTGGTTTCCAAGGCCTTCTCCGCTAAGGCGGTAACCAATAAATGAAGCGGAACAATTATTCTCATCCAGTCCCTGATAGTTGTTTTAGGGAATTACAAGATGGGTGAGGGAGAGGACCACTGTTGGTGCTTTCAGCTTGAAGTCCTTCCAAGTGGCTATGCAATGTCTGAGACTAAATATAATTTGCAAGAAAGCCCTAAAATGCAGTAGCCAATGGTGGATTCATTCAAAAGTTGGAATAAGAATAAAAGCACTCTAATTCCAACAATGCCCCTAGACCCTAGTAATAAGCTTGATAAGTATCTTTATTTTAGGAGATATGTCTACTACCTTCACTCCTCCTTGGAGAGGATATACTGGACAAGAAGTCCCCAGGGATGTTAGTGGAAGCAGTGGACATGTATCAAGAGTACTAATGAATAGGAGATATATATCCATATGTAGATATATGTACATATATGTATACAAAAAATATATATATCCTACCTCTAACACCTCTGTCCAAAGATCCTGAACATCCTCTCTCATTGGTTAGAATCATTCGTACTCGAAGCATTGCTATCTACGAGTGGAGATTGTTACAGATATAGATGTCGGAACAATCCTTATCGGAAAAGATAAAGAACAGAATATCTTCGTTATTTCCCCTCACAACTAAGGAGGGAGAGGTTGAAACGTTTTTCAAAATCTGGTTGGATCAAATTAACCTTGTCTACATAAATTCCTCATCCGATGGGGGTGGAGGAACAAGGGCCAATTAGATTGGGGAGGTCCCAGTCTCTGGTCAAGCTCGCAAATAAAGCACTATTGATCAGAAATTTGATGAATTTGTTTATGGAACAAAATAATCAAGACCCGAATCCAACACGGACGGAGGCAATCGATCTGCACAGATAATCTTTAAAAGCTCCGCTCTAGAATTCAAACCTAAAAAAAAAAACAAAAAACTATTTGAACAAGGGAACCTGTGAACGCATGCACAAGATTCTGTCTGAAAGAAATACAACCTTCTTAATGAAGTTCTTCATCCAACAAGGGAGGGCCAAAGACCCCATTCTGGAATATGGTGGAGGTTTGGGTCTACAGTCAGGCTCATGAATAGCGGACTATTAGGTAATAAAAGGAAGTGTAATCGAACATCACTAGCAATTGTTCACGAAATCAATGAATTTGTTCTTGGAGAAAAATAATCAAGAGCCTATACTCAATAAATATAGACGGAGGAGATTGGCCCAACCAAAAGTCTTTAAGAGTTCTGCTCTATGTTTACGCATTACAAATATATAAAAAGTGATTGAAAGGAAACTTGTGAATACACTTGAAAGGGAACGGTTTGACTCTTGTTGCTACATTGATAACTAAAAACACAAAGGGTAAGATGCATTTTGAAGCTTAGAGACAGCAGTAAATGACAATCCTATACTTTCTCATTGAGCATATAATGATGGACATGCCATAAACGGTTTCTTATTTTGGCCATGACTCAGAAGCAATATCAACATCTTTTTTATATTTCTAACTATAAAATGCTACTCCTCAAAGCCAAACGAATCCACTGCCTTTCATCTTGTCAGATTCCAACGATAATATTAATAACAATATGAATACAACGCGTCGTGGCAGTGACATATATGAGGACCTGACATGCAAATGTGATTTAATGTAACCCATGGAATGAACTGAAGTTCTGAGTGATATTAGGGCACAAATAGTAATAATGCTCTAAGCTCAAATCCGAAAGGCAATAAGTAGTAAGTTATTAACAACTCATGAACTGAATGACAAACTGCCTTCAAAGTATATATTGTGGAATGTCGGCAAATTTTGAGGACATAAGCTGCCATATTGGTCAAGCACACGAATCGAAGCCACCAAAGTCATTCATTGATCTCTCTTAAGATCTTAATCAACTAAACTTTCCTTGCATCTTCCCTTAAAAATCATGATGGTTTTCCTCGCATCACTCAATGAAATTAACACAAAACGTACAGCACTAGCCAATAAAAGGCAAAGAAAACTTTGCTAACCACTTTTAAGTCTTGTGTAGCCTACTAATCGATGAGGTTTAATAGTTCGATATACATTGTTGGCCCATTTCCTCGCAGCTTAAGCTTTTGAGGCAATTGCATGGCATCAGTTCAAGTTGTAAGAGGCCTTAGTTCAAGTCTCTTTGTTTGCATTTGTTTCCCGTTTGCATTATGTTTCTTCCCTTGGCATTCTTTCGCAATATGTATAGATGTTTGCATCTCCACGTGCAAGACAGGGTTGCACGTGAGGAAGGGAATGGAATAGCTTAATACGCATTGGTGGGCCCATTTCCTAGCAGCTTAAGCTTTGGGCACAAACTTAGTTGCACGAAGCGGGAGCGGATGCGGGAACGGGAGTGGGTGCGGGGGAGCGGAGGCACCTAAAAGTTCCCAAGGTTGGGAGCGCTTAAGGAGAGTATATAGATCATATTTAAATATGTATTGGTGGGTCCATTTCCCTTTAAATATGTTTCTTCCCTTTGCATTCTTTTGCAATATGTACAGATGTTTGCATCTCCACATTCAAGACGGGGTTGCACGCGAGGAAGGGAATGGAATAGCTTAATACGCATTGGTGGGCCCATTTCCTTGCAACTTAAGCTTAGGCACAAACTTAGTTGCACGAAGTGGGGGCGGATGCGGGAACGGGAGTGGGTGCGGGGCAGCGGAGGCACTTAGAAGTTCCCAAGGTTGGGAGCGCTTAAGAAGCGTATATAAATCATATTTAAATATGTATATTAAACATCTTCAAATACTTAACCATTGAAGAAAAAGTGATACTTATTGAAAAATTTCCCTATCTTGAAGGGTAAAACTTTTTGACACATACAATTTTCATATTCTTATTTCAACACCCTTAAAAGTATGAGAATAATTGCTTTAAGACCCGATAAGCTCTCATCCTAGTTAGGAGTGCACTCCCATCCCGAGGGGAGCGAGCTCCGGTCAAGCTCCCATCTTGGGAGCGCCAATATGAGCTCCCGTCTTGGGAGAGCACCCATTTTAGAAGGATCCTGCAACTAAGGGCACAAATGATAACTTAACAAATTTTCCCCAAAAACACATTCTTAACTCACACGCAACTAAACATGTGTTTAGAATTAGCGCTTAGGTAATAAAGAATTATCCATGTAAAATGTCAAACCTATACTTTCTCATTCAACACATAATGAGAAATTGAATGGGATAGAGAAACGCTTTTGACTCTTGATGCTACATTGATAAGTTGATAACTAAAAACCCAAAGAGTGAGATGCATTTGAAGCTTAGAGACAGTAGTAAATGACAATCCTATACTTTTTCATTGAGCACATACTTATGTGACATGCCATTAAAGGTTTCTTATTTTGGCAATAACTCAAAAGCAATATCAACATCTTTTTGAATTAACTACAAAATGTTACTCCTCAAAGCTGAATGAATCCACTACCTTCCATCTTTATCAGATTCCAATAATAATAACAATAAGAATACCACAACGCGTTGTGACAGTAGTAATAATGGCTACAATCTCAAATCTAAAAGGCAATAAGTACTAAAAACTAATTAACTAATCGACAAACTGTCTTCAAAGTATATTGTGGAATGTCGGCAAATTTTGAGGACGTAAGCTGCCATGGTGGTCAAGCACACTTACAAATGAATCGAAGCCACCAAAGTCATTCATTGATCTCTCTTAAAATTTCAATCAATTAACTTTCCCTTGAAAATCATGACGGTTTTTCCACCAACAATTCATCAATCAATGTAATTAACACAAAACCCATGGCACTAGCCAGGAAATACAAAGATAAATTTAGGAACCACTTCGAAGTCTTGTGTAGCCTACTAATCAACGATGTTGAATAGTTTGACGTACATTGTTGGCTCATTTCCTATCAGCTTCAGCTTTTAAGGAAATTGGTAACTCAACATGGCATCAGCCCAAGTTGTGAGAGGTCTTGGTTCAACTCTCTTTGTTTTCATTTGTTTCCCGTTTGCATTATGTTTCTCCCATTTGCATTCTTTCACAGTATGTATTGATGTTTGCATCTCCACATGCAAGTCGGGGTCGCACATGAGTGAGCGTGTTGAATAGCTTTATAGACATTGTTGAGCCCATTTCCAGACAGCTTAAGTTTTGGGACAAGCAGTAACTTAACAAATGATAACCAAAAACACATTCTTAACTCAACAAACTAATTGTGTGCACGCAACTAATGCAGTGTTTAGTGCGTAGGTAGAAACAGTTATCCTATCCATGTAAAACAGATGCACATATACAGAAAATTGATCACGAATACCACACCAATTCTGAATGAGATTAACCATGCATAAGCTGAAACACAACTCCATCAATTGTACTGAGAAGAAACAAACCAACCAACTTACCTATAAAGCTCTTCAAAGCTAAGGCCACTAGCATTGTGATTGTAAATCTCATGAATCGCATGCTCCAGAATCTTCCACGTCTTGTCGGCGTACTTCGGATCCACCACCACCTTGTGCTTGAACGCCTCTATCTGAAAATTCCTCTTCTTCTGATTGTTATTACTCATCTTCTCTCTCTCTCCTCTCTATCTCTATCTCTCTCTCTCTCTAAATTCACAGAAATTACAACTTTCCTCCTCAAATCGAACCCGAAAACCGCCTCGAAACAACGACTAACCAATCAGTTATTCAAACAAATTGTCAAAAAAATGATCGGAATTCACACAGATATATATAAACCTATACGGATAAGCACTGACGTGCGATGTAGAGCGGGAATCTGAGGATCAAGAGGTGGAAAATGAAAGGGGAGAGAAGATCGAAGGGGTTTGGATTGAGGAGAGAAGAAGAGAGGAGCGATTTATTAGGGTTTTCTTTGTTTTTTAAAGAGGTTAGAGGTGGAGGAAGAAAGAATATGTGAGAAGGTGGAAATTGAAATGATGGGGTTAGTGGTGGAAGAGTTGGAAGGGCTGTGAGGATTGGAATTTATAGATGATTTGGGGTGAGGAAGAAAGCATATTTTGGATTTTGGATTTGGTTTTTGAATTTTGCTGCTTTCTTTTTGGTTGGGAGAGAGAGGTTTTTGTGTTGGTTCTTCCAGATTGTGGTGTAAAAGCACATTTTTTGGGGTTGATTGTGGATGAGCACAAGTTTGGAGAATGAATGAGATGTACATGAAACTCTAGGTGTCATTTCGCAATTTTCACCAATCAATTTATTTATTTATTTTTTTGGTTTATCACCTGTTTTTTTTTTTTTTTTTTTTTATCTGGATTTATCACCTGTTGAAAAAATCTATAGTGCCGTAATTGGGGGTGTTAATCGAACCAAACAAAGGAAGTAGAGATTATTGCTCAAGTTTAGCTTGACTCCTCCTTATATGTGTTTGACTTTGACTTGAGCTTGAGAATTTTTGGACACTAATCGTCCAAACTTGGCTCACGTTTGATGTTTTGTGTTCATGATAAGCTTGGCTTGACTTGTGGAATATGCAAGTCAATCTTGAGCTTTCAAACCTAAGATTAAAACGCGTGAAATTTCAAGCTTTCAAGCTTAAGCTCATAAAACGTTTCAAATTTATCGAGAGATTCTCTCTCTAGCCGGCCCTAATCCCACATTTTCCAAATCTAGTTTTTCCCATGGGGGGGGGAGGCTCCTCTCCTCCTCTTGCCTCCTCCCCCTCCCCCTTAGTTTTCCCCTTCCTCCCCTTCACCCTCACCTCTCCCCTTAGTGTGTTCTTGCAGTCGTTTTCTTGCTTTTTTCACGGATGTCGACTCCTGGACCGGTGTAGTTCGGTCCTCTTGCCTTCGTTTGCTGGTGATGTGATCCGGCACACCCGCTTCGGGGTTGGCGTGGTGGAGGCGACAAGAGGACGCTAGTACGGCGGCTGGAGGTGGAGCAATAAGAGAGTTTGGAGTTTAGGGGTTTTGCCGGCGGCTTCGCTCGACTTTTAGAACCGGTCTGGTCTCCCTAGATCCGGTGGGTTTTGGTGGTGGGCAATAAACAACTCTGCTTAACTCAGTGCAACTCGGTGTCTCGGCTCAACTCGGTTGACTCGGCTCAACTCGGTGGGATTCTGGCAACCTAGTTCTATTTGGGTTGGGTTTTGTTGTTTTTTAGTTTGTTTAATTTAGCTTTGTTAGTTTTGCCTTCTCTTTGTTTATTGCTGTTTGATTTTCCGGACTGGGTTTAGCCCAGTTTTTCCGGTGGTTCTGCCTGGAGATTTCATCTGCTCTTTACTGTCAATGGGGTGAGCTGGGCTCTCCTTTGGGATGCTCTTCTACTGATTCATAGACGGACTCTATGCCGACACCTCGTGTTGGTCTGCTTCGTGCAGTACGACAATCCAAAGCCTGTATTCACCCTTTTGTGGTTTGTGCTCGGGTCTTTTTTTAGTAGTTAGGGTTCACCCCGGTATTGTGTTTGAAATCTTATGAAATGAATGAATGAATTCTTGATAATAAAAAAAAACTTAAGCTCATAAAGTTCCAAAATTAAATGGGCTAATTAAAGCCAGAAGCCCTAAATTTCCTTATCTCATTAAAGAATTTTACAATTTCGATTCAAGACTATTGAAAGCGTAGTGGTGAAAAAACTTAATGGAAGTTTTTTTTTTTAAACAGTCAAGTCATATCATTAATCAGCCATCCGACAAAAATTACATCACTGAAAACAGGAATGAACCAAAACTACCAAAATCTAAGACTCGAGCTACTGAAAAAGCACACAGGCTTCCAAGCTCGCAAGACACACCTGCTAAAGCAGACCCGCACTAGGTGCCGGCACAGAGTCCGTCCTTGATTTAGTAGTAGAGAATCCTAAGGGACACCCAGCTCAAATCATTAAGCATAAAATATGGATGAAATCTGGAACGAAAACACTCCACGCAGGGAGCAAAGCACCCGTAAAGGGGCTAAACAAACCACCTAAACAGGGGCAAAGACAAACCGAAAACAAAACAAACAGAAAAAAGAAAAGCTCCGGTGGAAGAAACTTGTCGTTGAGAAGCGCCGCGCCGGAACCGACCGCTTATTCACCGGAGAGGCCAAAACCGGACGCCAAAACTCCAAACCTTCACAGATCTGACCCAAACGAGGGAGGTGGAAGCGGAGGGAAGAGTGTAGGGCGACGGAGAAAGACGGCGGAGGGAGGATGGAGGGGTGTTAGGAAAGAAAATGGAGGTGGAAGGTGGAGGGAGAAGAGGTAGGTGGGGGTAGAGAAGGGGAGGAGAGGATGAGGGGGGGAGGATGGCCGGAAGAGGGGAGGGAGGGGTAGAGGGAGAGGCGGCGGCCTCAGCCCCCTCCCAGATCTAAAACTCTGAAGCTCTTTCTCTCACTAGGGTTTTTTCCTCTCTCTGTATTGGTTGTGGGTGTTTCTATCACTTAACTTAATGGAAGTTAGATCTCTTATTTTTTGCGTTATTTTTTGGTTAACACCTATCTTTAGAATATTTATGAAATAACCCCTGGTTCATGAGTCTACCGAGCAAAACACCCATATGCTCAGGCTTGGCTGGAATACATTAACAAACAATAAAAACTAATTGAGCTTGGCTTATATTCTTTCTAAACGAGCTTGAATGAGCCAAAAGTCAAGCCGAGCTCTAGCTTTTGGTTCATTTAGAAACCCTGACCATAACGCTTAATTGATTAATAAGAGTATCGATTTCCTCTAGATAGGAGTGCACTTTTGTCCACCCTCACTAAATGAGGATGAACATTACCCTCACTCTAATTGGTTGAAAATATGTAGGATCAATATAATCAATACACTTTTTTCTAATAATGGGATTAGTTTGTGGTGGATCCCTCCCCTTTTTCACCAATCAAAAAGTGAGGGCAACGTTCATCCTCATTTAGCAAGGGTGAACAAAATCACTCTCTCTCTATAGGGATTGTATCCCGAATTTTATTGTATCTGAATAGAATTAAATGTCCGTTGAGACAACGGTTGAACCAACAATCTCACTTCTCCATTTATTTTGTTACTAGTATTTTTTTTTTTTAGATGCTTATTTATATATAAACCTACTTTTGGTCTAGATTTAATAGAAAAGAAACAAGAATCACTCTTATCCATTGCCAGCAATCGATCATCAAACTAGAGGAAGTCGAGGACATCAATCGCATGGGGCAATGTCAAGCAAATGAGATTTAGCTAGCCAAGGAAGACACGAGTAATTATTTCATGTTCGGATTTAGAATGTGTGGTGGATAAAAGTGTTGGAGCACTACGTGACGGTGCCCCAAAACCGTGAAATAATTTGTCGTACAACAAGCAATACCACAAATTGATTATTAATTATCACATCAACTAACCACGGTAAACCCTAGAGCGGTTAGCCTACTCGCTTAAAATACCAATAGAAGGAAACCACACAAGACATAGGAAAAACACTAGGAGAGCACTAATCCACCAAGCAATGCTAGAGGCACTAATTAGTGTACCAACTATTATACTAAATAAACACATGGCATTACCACATCAATGCACTATTCTATACATGGATAGATTCATCCACTAAAAGATTGCCACGTGGACAGTTAGTGTAATAGTTAGGGTTAATAATCCACTTGCCCCTTAAACTATTCAATTTTTAGTTAAATGCCCCTCCAACTACCAATTGAACTTATTTGCCCCTTTAACTATGTAAACGTTAGTCACTTGGTCAAATCCATCCAAATTAACGGAAAAAGTAGGAAAAAACCCTAACCATATTAATTTGCTACCAACTGAAGGGTAAAATAGACTTTTCCACCCAAACCCACTCAATCCTGTATTTGGGGGTAAATCGGCAGCCGTAATTTCTAACCCCTCAACCTACTCAAACAAAGAGAGACAGAGAGACCAAAGGAATGGATCAAAGAGAGAAATCAGCATGAAACAATCAGAATCAAAATGTAAGAAACCAAAAAGCGACTAGATTGGCAACTTTGGATTGTGGGGAGATGGCATGGATTTTGAGAGCTCCAAAGGAATCCAAACCGAAATGTATGTTTTTTGTATCGAGTTTGACACTACCGAAATGGTAGAAAATCGAGATTATCCACTTTGTATATAATAATAGTTCTCTTTACTGAGTAAAAAATGATCGATGTGGGTTTGTTACTCTTTGTTTGTGAATCGGTGCTCTATGGACCAGGACGGAAAAAAAAAGAACGATTTTTTTTTAAAAAAAAAGAACGCTTTTTTTTTATTAAAAATTTGCTTCAGGTCGTATTTTGTTTTGGTGCAACTGTTATGGCTACATTTTGTTTCCTACTGTTAATGTTTGTTTTTCATGCCTTGTTTGGATGATCAATAAAAATGAGGAAGATAGAGAATGTTAAGAGTAAGTAGATCAGATAAAAGTAGTGTACTTTATTAGGATCAAGTTTGAATATTAGAAGAAGTCAGGTAATTTATCAAAGATAAGGACAGGAAATAGAACCCCTAACCGAATCAAATTAATGGAGAGAGAGAGAGAGAGAGAGAGAGAGAGAGAGAGAGAGAGAGAGAGAGAGAGAGTGGGGACTGATTTTTGGGGAAGAAGATGAGATTACAAACATAAAAACATATATTGTTAGGTGAGAGACGTAAATGCCCTTCAACAGCACCAATTGGGGTTTTTGTTAAGTTTTCCATCCATGAATTGGATGGAAAGTGAGGGATTGGACCAAGTAACTAACGTTTATATAGTTGAAGGGGCAAGTACATTCAATTGGTAGTTGGAGGGGGATTTAACTAAAAATTGAATAGTTTAAGGGGCAAGTAGATTATTAACCCTAATAGTTGGTACATTAGTTAGTGTCTGTAGCATTTCCCATCCACCATTCTAACCCTAGCTTAATCGAGAAATCAGGGAGTACACGTGTCAAAAGTGGGCCTAGCGTGTTAATCACGCTGTTATCTTCAACCTCTGCTCTCTACTTAACGGCGAAGAAAGAACTAGAGGCTTCCATCCGAACTATTCTTCCCAACTCCAGTTAAGTCTTTTCGACTCTCTACGTATCCCGCATCTTCGTTTTTTCAACCAGAACCGTTTTCGGATCGTAATGTCGAGTTTTGTTTCGCAATTCAGTTGAATTTATGGGAGTTTTTATCTGATTTTGATGTCTTTTTGTGATGCTAGTCGAGGAAAGTGCATTCCTGTTCAGAAAAATGCCAGAAGATATCTGTGCTTTGCGTCCTTTGTTTGGTGGCGCCATTGCCAGCACTTTCCCTGTTAGGTTTCAGGTTAGTTCCTACATATCAATTATGCACAAAGTTCTGAATACCGTTCCGATTACAGTGATGTTTTTGTTATTGGTATTGGTATGTATCGGTACCGGTGTAGGGTTTAACATTATGAAAAATTGTGTATAGTTTTTTCTGCTCATATGAATGTCATCAACAAAAATATGTAGTTAAAATAATAATGATATAGACTATGAAGATGATATACTATTAAAAAAAATCCAGTACAAAAGAATAATAATTCCGGAGTTGCCTCCTAAAAAACAAAAAGTAACTAAAAATTTAGTATGACTGGTACCAACCAGTATTTCGCGGCACTGGACAGTATTTGAGTTGGAATAAAATTAGAGGGCTAGGGTACCGGTTATGGTACGTACTGGCTGTTATAAGCTTGTGTGATAAGGTATTCGGAACCTTGATCAGGATAAATATGTTTATAGGTGGGTATGTGTAGATGCAATCTATTTTATTGATGTCCATATTGAAGTGAATTGAGCTAATAAGGAGTTGGTTAATGTTGCTCTAACATGTACTTGTTTCTGAGCGTGTATTTGTTTTATATCGGCATATATGGAGTGATCACGAGGCGAGACATGGTTCAAGATATGGCCCTTGTCTGTCCATTTTGGATTTACTTTGCTTATAATTGTTAAGTAAATGAGATATTTTCTCTATTTTTATCACCGCGCTATTGCAGCCGCTGGACTGGCTATTGTTTCATCAATATCTACTGATACATGTGCATATATATAGCATATGTATGCATATATTTTAACGATTTGGTAGTGTTTAAACACAATGCTGACAATTGAAGTGATGAATTCTAATTGAATGGGACATGCAGGATGTGAGCGACATTCGACAAGTCCCTGATCATCAGGTTTCTGCTTATATTTTTGGCTATTTCAATTTTGTTCTTAGGCCTAGTTTTCCAAAAAAATTTAGCAACCCAATTGCTAAAATCAATCATGATTTTAGCAAATGAGTTCATCAGGTGCTAAAATCATGGTTTTGAAATAAAAAAATGAAGTGGTTCCGTGTATCGTTCTTCGATTTTTTTTTCCGCACCGAATTAAAGTACTCCTCGTGTACTTTAATTTGGTGTGAAAAATTCAAAAAATAATACACGGAAACACTTCATTTTTTTATTTGAAATACCATGATTTTAGCATATGGTGAACTCATTTGCTAAAATCATGGTTGATAGCAACTGGGTTGCTAAAATTTTCTGGAAAACTAAGCCTTACTGTTTTGGGTCTCAAGGGTTTTCAATTGTTTGACTAATTTTGTTATGTAATTTGTTTGCGATTTGAAGGAGGTTTTCGTGGACCCTGCGCGTGATGAGAGTTTGATATTTGAACTCTTAGATTTGAAACTTGATGTTGCGGACAATGGAAGTGCTACCTGGTTTCTTCAAGACCTTGCCTCAGAACAAGATGCTGAGGGAGCTATGGTAACTAATAAACATCCGCATTCCTTTTTGCTTCTATCTAATTTCTTCAAAAGTATGATATACCTAGGTAGATTTTCCATCGAATCTTGTGTTTCCATAAGTAAGATGTAGCGCTTTAGTAAGGGATGCCACTATGGCATAATTCAGACTCTGGATATAAAAATGGAAGCGTTAAGAGTGATATACCTAGGTAGATTTTCCATCGAATCTTGTGTTTCCATAAGTAAGATGTAGCGCTTTAGTAAGGGATGCCACTATGGCATAATTCAGACTCTGGATATGAAAATGAAAGTGTTAAGAGTGTTGGCACATGTCGAGTTGATAGATTGATGATGTCGAGAAATAGATCATTGTTGTTAGCACATTATACGGGTAAATTTTGAGCCAATAGGGAAAACTGCTTGTATCTATGTTGTTGTAGAGTCTTGGCGGTTGTTGTGAGGTCAGAGTTGCTGTTAGAGGAATCTATACTGAGAGAAAAGAGAGTAGAGACTAGGAGACATATGCCGCACCAGGGAGAGATGTGACGTAGGGGGTCTACAATGTTTTGTATGTATAAGCTGAATAGAACTGTTATCCTTTCCTAATTTATTTTGGTCTAGAGAATTTACAGAAACTCTCCATGCCTAAGTTACAGAAAACCTCCATGCCTAGGTTTTAGGCGCTTAATCTTGGACCAACTTTATCATGCTTGGCAAAAGTTGGTCGGATGATGGAACTGCCAATCGGGATCTTGACAAGTGATGCCCTTTGGACTGCTGTTGTCATTTGATGATTTCTTGTCGTGGGTGTGTCTCCAATTCACCCCAAATTAAGATTATGACCTGTTTGCGATCCACACAACTCGAATGACCAGTTATTTTTATGTGGTACTTTTCCCCTCTTTATTGTAGATTCCACCCCCCCCCCCATAAATGGTACTCTGGAGCTATAGGGTTCTTAGGTGAGAGATTAGGGGTATGGCCGAATCATAGAAGATTGCTCATGTTTGGCCGTGGACATTGGCTTTAAGCTGAACCACATAAATCCTTTGTGTTCTTGTCTGATGGCTAATATTTATATCATATGTATTCCGTTGTAAGACTATCTTGCGCTTGCAAATGATGGATTTGAACTTGTGATATTGACATGTGTATTCATTGTCCACACTTATTTTCTTCCCACTGGCAAGTAACCTTTGCAAAAATCATAATTTAAACTCAGCTATCTATCCTAGCCTCCTAGGTCGAGGAAACACTGATAAGATTTAACTTTATGATCTGGTGCTTTCCTGAGAATCTGGCCTTGAGCCCTGATGATTGAACTACGTCAGAAGTGGCACTGATGTTAGGCATTCTGTAATTGTGTGAGCTTTCCTACTGGATATGACTTCCACTATTGTTGGTGGTTGTCTTCAAGCCTTGTGCCTAACAGCTCTTTTATCTTGTTGTTTCAGGTAATTGAGCAGTCAGGAGTGATAGAGGCCCCCGGGTTGCGTTTCAGGAATATGCCTGCAGTTGTTACCACTGCTGTTGGCCAGATGGTAAGTAGCAAATTCGTTCCTTGGAGTGAAGTTGCTATTAGCTTTCGATTTGTTTTGTTGTTTTGTTATAATCCGGTAGTGATCAATTGGAAAGATATTTGATTGTCTGGTGTGTGTTAGAGCTTCTGAAGTTTCAGTAACTTTGGAATGATGGGCATTACATTTCTTTACGGCTCTATTTTTCCTAGACTGGGATGCGCATGTGTATGACAGATACTCGTTGAATTTCTCATTTTTAATCGTCTCAATAGGCTACCTGTTTTGTCACTGCAACTGTATAATCAAAGGTTAAGGTTACGTGGAGAATAGTTAGTGATCAATAACAAGAGTAGGAGGGAAGTGCATTACTTGATTTTTGAAACAAAGGGGGAAAGATCCTCGCATGGTATTGTCACCAACTTATAAAATCGGGCTGCAGGATTTGGCAGACTAGGTGAGCTTTTCATGTGATATAGCTACAGCTTTAAGTTGCTCAAAAAAGGATTTTCTGACTCAGTAACTTGAAGTTGGTATGGAATGCAATCTCGTTGCAAGAGTGGATGAGTTGATTTGAAATTTATTACCACTGTCATGGTGTATCATGTGAAGGAACTGGAGAATATCTAGCAAGCAATACATGATAAGGAGAGCCTGTGTGAACTCTTTGCTAAAATATACTGGGGGACACCACACGCCAGATGGTCTATCTTTTTCTCAGATTGACCATCAAGGCATTTCATAACTGGAAATGGGTCACATCGATTTGTACTATAAGAAAATTTGATCTACATACTTGTACATGGAACGGAAGAAGAAAGGTGGACATTTTACTTATAATGAGCATTTATCTTGGATTCATCATCCTTATAATGCCTAGGTTGATTTTGTAGTATCTTGTTAATCTAAAGCATAATGGGCAAGATTCAAAGCACGGACTATTTTGAGTTTGAGGTACATTCTCTGTTACTAACTGCCATTATCTTTCATGTATTAGGGCATCTCCAAGGGACGCCAAGGAAGGGAAGCACAAAATGTAATCAGGGTAAGTTGATCTTTTACTTTCTCTACTAGCCCGTGATTTGTTTTGAATGTTCAAGTGAAGTTGGACATATTGGTTCCTGCAGGTGTACTTGGCAAATTTGCGTCTCAAGGAAGTTGGTACAGATGTACTAATCACTGCATATGAACCCATCTTAATAAAGTAAGTATGAAGAACAAGTAAATTTGCTTTGTACTCCTATTAATCTTCATTTAGATGCAGTAAAAGAATTGTTTGTCATTTTGTAGACATAAGACATACTATGTAATGGGAACACAATTGCACAACAATATCTCCCCTTCACTGCCTGGGATTTTTTCCCCTTTTTGGCTGGGGTTGAATAGTTCTCTTTCATATGTACGTTCTTTCAATCAAGAACATCTTCATTCAAGTAGATGGGCACATAAGTGGTAGCTGTCGGCTAATAGTCTGCTCCTGTTATATGTTGTTAGTTGCAGTGGTTATATTGAGCTATATTTGTTTTTGACACTTTTTTCAATCTTCAAGCAACTGTAGCAGTATGCACTTTAGGACTCATAGAGAGATGGTGTCCCAAAATAATTTAGGATGACATAGGGACCCCCCTGCGCATTTTTTGAACTCAAGAAAGATCAGGGGTTAGTTTGAAGATCTAGAATTCAGGTCCACTCCTTTTTCTTTGGCCGTACTGGACTTCAACTCACTGGCTTACAATTTTCTTTGAAATTGTTTTTATTGTTGGACCACCAGGCCCAACGTATATCAACATGTATCATCGTTATTGCTGTTGTCAAGCAGTTTGTTTGACTTATGTTGCAAAATTTTTGCTTAAATGTGAAATCAGTAGGTTCGATTTCACCTCATTCACCCAAGCATTGTGGCTCAGAAAAACCTGGAAAACAAATTGCAAACATACTTTACGAGTTTCGATGGGATTGCCCTTTATAAAGAGTAAAGAATAGGAAGTTTGTTTTTAGTATTACACCAAGGAATTATGAACTAAACAGAGTGAATTCCTCCTCAATCTGCTGCTTAGTTGCAGGATCCTTCTAAAATGGGTGCGCTCCCAAGATGGAAACTCGAATCGGTGCTCCCAAGATGGGAGCTTGACGGGAGCTCGCTCTCCTCAAGATGGGAGCTCGCTCCTAACTACGATGGGAGCTTATCAGGCCATTAAAGCAATTATTCTCATACTTTTAAGGTGTTGAAATAAGAATATGAAAATCATGAGTCAAGAAGTTTTGCAAATTGAAAAATATCTAACTTCCAAAAATTTTACCCTTTAAGATAGGGAAAATTCTCAATAACTATCACTTTCCTTCAATGGTAAGTATCTAAAGATATTTTATATACATATTTATATTTAAATATGATCTATATACGCTCCTTAAGCGCTCCCAACCTTGGGAACTTCTAGGTACCTCCGCTCCCCCGCTCCCGCTCCCGTCCCCGCATCTGCTCCCGCTTCATGCAACTTAGATCTGCTGTATTCAGCGTATCTAATCTGACCAAAATGTAGGAGAAAGTGACTTATTAAAATTAGAAATGTATTAACCCTTTTGACCGTTTTTGGTAACGTTTATGCAGCCCTTTGAGTGAAAGCGCTAGCTCAGTTGGTGCTGGTCTACCTGCCCCTGCTGCAGAGTCTGGACGTATGCCTATGGCGGAGGTTTTCAAACTTGCAGTCTCCAGCTTCAATGTGAACGACTGGGGCCTTTTTGGGGCTGCCGCAGCTTGAGAAATTATAAATTGCTGGTTATGAACACAAGCAATTGGTATTTTTTTTTCCGAATCCTTGTGTTTAGTCCTCTTTTTCATGTCATCTTATGTGGGGTTTGCAAGTTCTTATTGTGAACCTATTTTTAGGCAGAAGGGTAATCTTTTTTCTGTAACCCTTTTTCACCGACATAAATCTAAGCGTTTTGGGCCCAAGTTTGACTTGATTTGTTGGTCAGAGTTATGAGTTTCTTGATCTTCGTTAGCAAAAGCTTCCATGAGTTACATACTTAGACTTTTGCATTGAGTTGATGATGTGAGTTATGCCTCATGGCTCAGGAAGGAGGGTTGGATCTCTGGTGGTCTCTGTGACTCTACCTTTATGAGCTTACTGTTTCTTGGAGGCAGGTATTAATTTTTGCGCAAGGCTTTTCAAATAGGAGAAAACGAAAAAAAAAAAAAAAAAAACAGATCAAAAACTAAACTATGCTAATCTCTACGAATCTGCAAATCTATGTATGGACTTTTTGGTTGTGTTGCGATCTTTTGGCTATATGTGATGCCTGCCAAAGATATGTCCATGCCCATCAAAACATTTTTACGAAAAAGTAGGTTTTTGGCCTTGGCTCCTTTCCTTTCGGGTTTGTGTTACATTGGTGTTCAAATAGCATCGTGGGTTGTGACTTGTGAGAGATTACTGTAGGCTTAACTCTCCTTTCGGGTTGTGTTACATTGGTGTTTGAAGAGCATCGTGGGGTAGTGAGAGATTATCTTCGGCTTAGCTCTCCTTTCGGATTTCTGTTACGTTGGTGTTCAAATAGCATCGTGGGCCATGGGAGATTATTTAAGGTTTAGCTCTCTTTTGGTGTTGGCCGTTCTATATCTCGGTCGGTTAGCCCCTTGGAAAAGATATTACCCCGTTGTATGATGATCTTCAGTTTGTGGTTATGATACGCTTATTAACAAAAAAAAAAGGAGAAATGTGCTCAGGTATCGAGATTTGGACACGCTCCCCTCAAGTGTTGTGCATTTTGTTGCATCAATTGTTAATACAGTACTTGTGCCACTGCCGGAGATAAGATATTGGAGGAAATTAATCCTGTTCGATAGGATTGTGCTAACGGGACTAATTTCCTCCAACTCTCACATACAGCTCAAGCCCTTCTTGATCCTGCATCCTCCATCGATTCAACTTCTCGAAACAGCACTGCCGAGTTTAAGCTTCTTGAGCCTTTTCCTTTCGTTTGTAAGGCTTCACAAACAGAGGGTAGGTGTTTATAACAGCAGCGAAACACTCAATTTGTGTGACAATGAGAAATTTCAACTGAACGCTCGACTGTTCATTCAAAAGTTGTGGGAGGTTGTTAAGGCACACCTAAGGTGCATGAGTAAGACTAAATGCTTGCTGAGCTTATTTACAAACCGCATCGTTTTATTTGGGGATTGTTGTGTTTTTGGTATTTCGTATAGTTGACAATGCCAGTAAAGTGAGGAGGACAGTTCTGCAAAGCGGATATAAGTAGAACGATATTTCATGGTGTGGATACTATAGTAATCCGATATTTCAAATAAAAATGTAGATTATTTTTATCTTTTAAATGATGATTGATTAGTCATTTAATCTAATTAGACTAAATCCTAATGTATTTTAATGTCAAAGTTGTCCTCATCTAATACTCCTACTACCACGCTATATTATCTCTATCAAAAACAATTCCTTCCTAGTCTTTTACCATTTACATAATTTTCTCTCCATTTCTTTATCTCTCTCTCTCTCTCTCTCTACACACACACATATAAACAATATATTTATACACTTATAATTAAATATGTATGCATGTGTTTAAAACACTCCCTTTTTCATAATGTTTTTTTCTTTCAATGTCCACGGTTTGTTTGTACACTTTCATTTTCTACTTAAATTTTTGTGGCCAACTAATATTTTTATGGTTCCGGCTGAATTAGTATTATGAATGACTCTGCCGATCAAAAAAAGTATTATAAATGACTGTAAATCAAGACCATCAATGTCGCCATGTAAAATATATAACTATAAATATGAAATAAACATGTATCCATATATATATTGACTGATCAATAAGTTATTTAATTTCGATTAATTTTAATTAGGGATGATCTAATTTTTTTGAGTGAGTTTAAGTTGAATGGGATAATTGTGCTGGAGTTTAAGAGGCGATAGAAAAATGGTGACATGAGGTGGTGGAGGTATATAAGCAACACAAATACATGTATAAAAAACCTAAAAGGATGGAGCCCCTTCATGCCTTGGCAGACAAATCAATAAGCACAAATTTTCTTAATTTATTATTTTAAATATATATGAAATTGAAAAAAAGAACAGAATTTTTTTAATTATGATCGTCCAAAAAGTTATATAAAGCCCAACAAGCCAAGTAGTGGAGGTTTTTTTTTTTCTTGTTGCTTTATAGTTTTGGGTTAATATGAATTTTATTGACACGAGTCTATTTCTTAAAATTTTGTTGATTATTTTGGTTGAGACAAACTAAAAAAAAGAAACAATTGGCACAAAAAAAAAAAAGGCTTTCAAGTGGATAAATCCATTTTTTTCACTAACCTTCATGATCTATTATAGTTAAGTTCACTTAACTAAACAATTTCACAAAATAAAAGAGATGAGGTTTCTTTTAAAATTAAATTTGTAAAATTTATTTATTTTGTTATAAGGGTATTTTTTGGTAGTTTTCTTGTTAAACTTGACGAGTGGAAAAATAACAGCAAAGGGGATGCTTGATATTGTTAGCAAAAGCAGGAGAGGTCAGTATCATTTCAAAAACCTTAGGGGAGGTATTTGTTTGTGCTAGAAACCTAAGGGGGGTAAGTGAAATTTACCCAAAATCGAAGAATAAACTTTAACAAAAAAAATGCAGGGCGGGTTTAGAGAGGGTAACATCATCTAACAATTTGCCTCGACCTGACTTTGTCAAGCTCCAAATTTTCGGGTATCGGGTTGGATTCAGGGAAAAAGGAAGTAATTGTATTTTATTTACCAAAAATAAATAAATAAATCATTCGAACCCTACCAAAATCGATTGGGATTTTTTAAATTTTCTCCTAAGCTCAATTTGGTACTAGGGGTGTGCAAGAGAAAATCGAAAAAACTGGTAAACCGGATCGACTGGACTGAACCAGTCTATTTAGATTGGTTCTGTGGTTTTGATGGATTGGTTTTGGTTCTAAAAAAATGAGAACTAGATATTCCCGGGTTCCATAATTGAAAATCGAGGTTCAAACCGAACCGGATCGTTTACCTACATTTTTTTTTTGGTGCTTCGGAAAATTCATAAACTAAAACGAAAGACAAAGGTTTAGCTTACAAACTGGAAAATAAAAGAAAACTAGTTCCTAGAATGGCTCCTACCAAGCCAGTCTTCTGGCACAAAGGTGCGCACGGATTGTGGTGGCTCCTCGGTCAAAACCAGATCTTCGATTTGTTCAACACCCAATCTCGCCAAAATGATTAGCACAACTATTAGCTTCACGGTAGATATGTGTGAGGGTAGATTGAGTGCGCTCCAACAGCATGCGAGAGTCCCCAATCAGCGAATTGTTTGGGTGATCACTGGGTGCATCTTCAGCAATTAGCTTGACAGCCGCGAGGGAGTCCGACTCGACTTGGATGATATTGTAGCCTTTCTCTAGAATTATAGTGAGACCTCGGTAGATTCCCCAAAGTTCTGTTTCCAAGCTAGACGTGGAGTTGATTTTTCCATAGTATCCCAGCAGCCATTGCCTTCATGATCCCTGAATAAGCCTTCGAATCCGCTTTTCCATTACTTTCATACATGCATCCATCGGTGTTAAGTTTCACACCCCCTATCAGGACACAACCAACGAATTAGAATTGAATTTGATGAGCCGTTGTGGAGGGGGATTTGAATGCCTCAGAGATCTTAGTGGCAAAGGCAATGATGTTTCTATGGCTAATACAAGCTGCCACCTCAAAGTTATCAAAACATTTTCGGTTTCTATCTTTCCAAATTTGCCAAATCGTGATTATGAAGAGAATATTCCATGAAACATCATTACTTCCTCCTGCCTTCCCTTTCTGTTTAAGATTAGACTTGAGCCAGTCAAAAGTAGGGCATTCATCAATTCCCCTTCTCCAACAGCTGTTAGAGAAGCAATTCCATATGTCCTTGGCTTTAATTCAACTCTGAAAGAGATGTGTCAAGTCTTTGACATCAGAATTACATCTAGGATAGAGGTTGGAGGTGACTATGCCTCTATGATAACGCAACTGGTTGGTAGGCAAACTGTTGTGAAAAATAAGCCGTAAGAAAGTTTTTAATTTTTGCGGGATTTTGATCTTCCAAATCCATTGCCAACCAGTAATATCGTTATACATATATATTTGAAAACTCTACCACTACCTACCAAACCCTTTGCTTCCCACAAAATTCTTCCACTCTCCCAAAATTATTTTGTGGGTTGGTTTAATGGTATAGTATTTATATGAAGAAGGTGCGACAATTTTGCGGACAAACTTAGTTTTCAAGATTAATAAGCTATTGCAATTATTTTGCTATCTATTTTGTTAGCTATTTTAAAGAACTAGTGATACGTTTTTCATATTTTTCTTTGACAGTTTTTTAGATGCTGAAAACATGGTTTAGATCCAGAAAACAAACTAAACCGGACCTGTCTAATTGTTTGGTTCCATGTGTGTAACAGACTAGTTATGGTTCACGTCTTTTGGAACCGTTAGATGTAGTTTGGATCTTAAATTTCTAATGAATCGATTTTCAATCCAGGCCATGTGCACCCCTACTTGGCACATGAAAAAAATTCACCCACAGTATTGAGGAATATTTTTATTGTCCAAATCTTGAATTTCTGTATAACCAGTTCAATCCGGACCATGTACACCCCTACTACTTTTCTTTTTTTTGATTAACTACACCCCTACTACTTGATACCCGAAAAATTGGTGTAAACCAGCTAGACAAAGTCGGGTCGGGGCCAATTGCCTAGCCTGACTTGTCAACAATATGGCCGGACCCAAGCCCTTCACCTTCTCGAACCTCCAGTCCCCACACACTTCCTCCAAATCCTTGCTAAACCCAATTACCAAAATGATGAATCCATTGCGCAGAATCCGCAGATTCCCATCTTCAATCCGAACCACGCTCTCACAACCCACAACCACCACCCTCCTCCGCCCAATCTCCTCCAAACCCACCTCCAAAAACGGCGATGACGATTGGAACGACGCTTGGGAGTCCGCCTGGCTCCCAAACGACCTCTCCGACAAACACCGCGCCCCATGGGAATCCGACGTCAACTTCTCTCTCTCTAATACCCCTTCCACCACCGCCACCACTCCCGACATCGCCGTTGCTGACGTGGACGCCGAGACGAAGGCGTTTGTGGAGGACATGACGGATAATTGGGAGCAGAGAAGAAAAAGTGTAAAGACCCAACAACGACTGGAGAAGGAAGTGAAATTGAAGGAGATGGAGAAGAATCCGCTGTATACTTTGGAGAGTATAAAGAAGGATTATAGGGTGCAGAAGCAGAGGATTCATGCTGGGTTGTGGGTTAAGGAGATTGAGAAGCAAGAGGAGGATAAGTTGGGGGATGGCGGGGGAGATGGTATTGAGAGATTGCTTGATAGTTGCTCTGAGTAAGCTTCCTTCCTCTCTCTCTGTCTCATTTACATGTGTTCATGTGTTTGTTCTAAGAGCATTTTCGGCGAGTATTAATTTTATTAAGAACTGTTTGCTATGGAGCAATCCAATGGACAACTGGCATAGTTGTAAATCTAAGAAGCCGCGAGTAAAATTGGAGTGAAAGTTGTACTTGGTAGGCAGTGCTACAATGGAGACCCGGCATTGTTGTAAATTTGAGGAGGTGGTAAAATTTTGAATGAAAGTTTGAGTCTTTGATTTTTGAGTAAACATTTGCTAAAAAAGCTTGAGTAAAATTTGGTTTGATTTAGATTTGAGTCAAGGATTGGAGTGAGTTTTAGGAGATTTTTACTTTTATGGTGCAAGTATAGTCATGATATGTTTAGGCAATTAATCATAGGTAATTCAATTGAAATGCATTCGCTATATCGATATTTGGAAAGTGTACCATATAATAAGGTAGCAATTATCAATTTCATCTATTTGCTGTAGCACCAGAGAACTATGCCAAAAAGTTTAAGCTATCAACAAAAAGAAAAAAGGAACCCCATCCACACTTTCCCAAACAAGGATGGAGGGAGGATTATAACTTCATGGTTGAAGATGTACAATAACCTGTATAGTTTGCAAATGGGCATAGGTAGGGCGGGCATCAAACTTTTGAAGAATCCATTGGGCAAACCAAAGTTTGAGTAATTCACAACTTATATTGCCGTAAGAATGTGTTTTTGTCAAGTTTGGGCTGGGTGTTACTCGCAGCCATGCCCCCTTGTGTCGATCTACGTTCACATGCATTCCTTTTCTTGTTCCAAATTCATGTTTAGTTCAAGTATCACATGGAGTCTTGTATCTTTGGCTAAGAAAGTACGTGGATTTCATGTCTAGTAACAGATACTGTTTGGTAGTGCAAGTAATTTGTGTATGATAGAGTACTGTCTGCTTCCTATATTGAAAGGTTTGCGTTTCATTTTTTTTGTATCTTTATTCTCATTAGTTATGTGAAGTGTTAATGAATCATTAACAGGTCCTCAGCTTTCCACAACACACCAAGAAGAAGATGAACAAGTTTCCCGTTATTTAAGTCATGAAACAACTTGCTGGGAGCGAAGGGCTGTCATTTTTAAGTGCAGAGGTGCCGTAGTTGGTTCTCAAACAAGATAAATTGATTTAAATTCATGTGCAGATGCCTAGGAAGATGTCCTAATGTCGTGCATTGATAATTGTGTTTATGAATGTCCCGCAAGAGTTCCGAATTCCGACTCATGTAACTTTATGTACATAATGTATGCATGCCCTTAGTTTGTGTGCGTTGAATCTCTTATTATCCTTTTCCAACCAATAACATCTTTCTTGAAACCGGTAGGCATCCATAGTTACGTCTTACATGCTTAGCTAAGGTTTGTACTCCTTCAAGCCGTTTTCCTTTGTTTATTTTTAGTAACACTGCATTTTGTTGCTGATTAAAAATTCAGGATTTTTGACTCTCCCAATGACGACTTGAACAACTCGAAAATCCCAAGTTCTTCTGAGTTTAAAAACAAGCCTGATGGTTGGGAAACAACTGCAAAAGCTCAAGATGGGAGTGTCTGGGAGATGTCGCAAAGGGAAGAAGACATACTTATCCAAGAATTTGAGCGTCGGATTGCATTCAGCAAATTCCAGGTTTGTCAATGTGATTCGCATCTCATCGCCATATGCTCATTTCTGTTGGAGCACATGGCTTCTTACATGTTAAAAACTTGCGTCATACGATGAAGAAGGATACAGTTTGCAATTCAAGTCCTCAAATTTAACTGCATTGATCAATATCACATTTTAGGTCAATTGAATCGGTAGGCCAGTCATCCTCGCACGTTTGTCTTGACACTTACCTGTGTCCATGTATTCTTATTTTCATTTCTCTATTTTGTATCCGGCACTGGAAATTGTGGTTTGAGGTGTGACTGGTTTACTGTAGATTTTGAATCAGAATAGATAGTTGAAGGTTTGAGTTTGTATGCGAAAACTCTTTCCCACTAACATTCGGAATAGTTAATAAGAGAAAAAAGAAAAAAGTACACTGAGAAAACATGCCTGGTCGTAGAATTTTTAGTTTGGTTGAACATGGAGATCTTAAATACTTAAAAGAGAGACACAGTGTACAGTTACAAGCTTCGAAACAGACCAAAAGCTTACCAACAAGACCAAGGCTCCAAGAGCATCCAACGAACGCTGAACATGATGAACAAAGAACAAAACATGAGCTCACAGAAGGAGTTTGCTGGTCCAGAATCATGAACAAAAGACCACAATCCAAAGCCCTCAAATGCAAAGCTTTAGCCCTAGAAAGATGTTGATTTGAAGCCTTACATGTGCTGCGTATCGGAAACATTGAGAAAGTAAACAGAAATCAAAGAGCCGAGGGGCTACTGTCACTTGAAAAATCATTGCTGTTCTCCAACTGCTGGAAAAGAGAGAGGGAAATCATGATTCTTACATCCAAGAAAATTTTAGAAGTTGAGCCTCATTTTCAAGTGGCATATGCGTTCAGAATTTACTATCCTAATGTTAGTAGTTTTTCTGATCTAGTCATATAATATGTTTGCTTCTGTAAACTGCAATGCAGATTGCAAGTTTTATCAAGACTCATATTTTTAGCCGGAGGCGGCCTATCGATGGCTGGAAATATATGATAGAGGAGATTGGACCAAATGCTAGGAAAGGAAAGGGTAGTGTTTCAAGATTACCCAGTCTATCCGATGCCTCGACTCAACCATTCAAGGAAGAGAAGACACCTATTGCAAGCAGAGGCACTGCATATAAGCGGAGGTGATTATGTGTTCGGAGAGAGTTGCAGAGGGGAAATTGTGTGCCATTTAGGTGATTTTGTGTGTCATGCATCATATTTTGTGGAAACTTTTGGTCTCTTGATTCTTAATCAGTAACCGCATCATCAAATAATAGCTCCTTGATTTCTGGAAAACCTTATGTTCTATATCAGTCTTGGCATGGAATTTCCAGTGGCTGTGCGCGTGGCAGAATCACAGTTTTGTCTAATCGATAGATATGATAAGTCTATTATTCTAGCCTTCGTTATACGGAACCAAACATCGACTTGCGATTATCATCACTAGCTTCCATTCTTTTTCTCACTCATTTGAGTACACCCCAGTCAAACATTTTCTCTTCGTTTCACTCTAGGTATTGTTGTACTTGGTGAAGGTAGAAAAAGCCTTCCAAATAAGAGAAATTTGTTGAGAAATAATTGTCCTTTATTGGCAGGTGATTGGCACTGTCAAACATGTCATCAGAAAATATAACACCAATTCGACAGTCGAAATGAGGAGTAAATTTTGGGTGTGTTGGGTACCACGTGGCGGTACTCAGCGCGCGTCTCGGCTGTCCAAAAGTATTTTGGACGGTTTGATTCCCCTTGCCAGCAAACTCTTGGGCTACCGAGGGTTATGCCTGATAGTTATCTCCAGAGTCCCGAAATTAGTCGAGGTGTGCGCATAGTTATCAATAAAAGAAAAAAGTGTTTTGGACAGTTTGAATTTTAGAGAGAGAAAGAGGCAAGAGAGGAGAGAGGGAGGGAGAAATTTGGGTCATCTAAAAAACTTTTAGACGACTGATTTGCGCGCTCCGACACCACGTGTGCGGTACCGTATTTGAACCAAATTTTTCTCCGAAATAAGGGAAGAATAATTAGGTCAAAATTAAGTGGGGTGGCAGTCAAGTTGGTAGGTACTACATGCCACTATGCACAAAACCAAGTGTCAAATGACTCAAATCTCACTAACAACTAACACTTCTTGCATGTTTAAAAAAAAAAAAAGGAAAAAAAAGGTACGCCATAAAAAGTAGAAGAAGAAAAATTAGCATCTAATCTAAATGGCTGTTTCTTTGGAGAAATCGTAATTTCGTATACACCACATATAATTCTTCTTTATTTGCTAATCGGTAGATAATTGATAATCTAATATCATCTCTAGAAAGAGCCCTTCAAATTCAATAATAAAGAAACAAAAAAGATTCTCCCTTCGTCCCAAAAACTTGATTAACTCCTATTTTATTAGAGTCAACTGATGAAGGGTAAACTTAAAAAGTTACAAGTTTTGGATAACATTGTGTATTGTACATAAAATTTTGAAATTTATAAGTATGCCAAACATTTTAGGACGGAGGGGTAGAACTTCTGAACTATAATGGGCAAAAGTAGAAGCTGTGACAAATAATTTGAAATAAATTTGAACGAAAAAATAAAAACTCAAGTTTACTCCTATTTTAGGATTTACTGGACTCAGCCCAAACACACCCTCAGCCCAAATCTGAATGGGCAAATTACCCCTTCGGCCCTAAGCCCAGATAAAGGCCCTTTAGGGTTTTGGCATGAAAGAGAAAGAGTATAAATCGCCTCTCATAACCCTAATCGTCGTCTCTCTCACCCGTTTCTTTTGCATTTCCATAGCCTCCACGAAATTGGCGAACTGGTAGCCGTGCTATCATGGTGCACGTTAACCACTATCGCAACTGTAAGTAGTTTCTAATTTCACAGCATATACTGCGATCTTAGTTTGTTGTTTTACATTATAAGTTCGAAAATCGATCGCCTTTTTTTTACAGAGAGAGATAGAAAAATGAGAAACAGGAATCTGTTGGTTTCTCCATTTCTTGTTTCAGTACGAGTGGTTTGATCTCTGTCTTTTTGTTATATTTAGTTCCATGTATGTTCGATTATGAGCTCGAAAATCTGTTTGATGTGATCGTTTATTTGTACTGAAAAGGAAAAATCCGAAATCCAGTGCTGTACCTCTAGTTTCAATACTTGTGTTATGAACTGAGTGTTTTTGTTTATTAGTTCATGCGTGAACATCTGATTGATCTGATTGTTTATTTGAGCTGAGAAAAAGGGAAAAAAAAAATTATCCGGTTGCTATATTCAGAACACTTCTTATCTTAGTCTTGGCTAGCTGAATCTAGCTAGTCATTTGTGGTGGCGGGCGGATGGTGGTGCGGGCATGGGCCATGGCTCCTTCAAAATCTTGATAATTTTACTTTAGCTCCTTCAAAGTTTAATCTTTTTACTATAATGCCTCCTAACTCAACGTAGCGTTGCATTTGGCTCGAAAAGTATACCTAGTTGTGTCGATGGTCCTTAACTTTTGAGTAATTTCGTATTCTCCTATATTTGGGTAGTTACAATAAAACTTACTGTTTTAGTTCTTTGGCTTCTTTAACATAAGTCCTCCAAACACGAAGTAGTGTTGCATAACTTGCTTTTGGCTCTCTCTGTCTCAAATTCCTGCGTCGGGCATTGTTTGAATTTATCTAAAAATAAACAACTGTTATGGAGACTCAGTTCTTCCTCCCGGCAATGTAAATTGAGAAAGTACTAAAATTTTGAAATGGCTCTCTAAAATGAAGAGCGTGTGGAGTACATATAAAAAAGATGTCTATGCAGTAGAAAGGAGTACAATTTGTGGGTGAACTTTGGCTAGAAAACCTAGTGATGTTGGAGATGGCCTCGGGCTTTATACACCTCTAAATAGAAGCTTCAATGCGTGAATGTGCAATTGGGTTCCAAATTGAAGCTTCAATGCGTTTAGTTTTTTTAGGTTTTGAAAGATATGATCTATATTTGTTTACGCAACTATGTCAATGTAGACGTTCGTTTTTTCAAGTTGAATTTATAAACTGAAAACCAACTAGCAAGTGATCTTTGATGGGAAAACTTTTAGGAAACTGTGATTAGACGCTGAGTTGAAGCATGCCTTTTTTAGCTTTTTATGTGTGATGAATTGTGTTTTTTTACAGTGTATTCAAATTCTTGTTTTCCTTTTTCATGTTGAATTTGTAAACTAATGGCCAACTATTAATCTTTTTATAGATGGGAAAACTTTTAAGAAACCTCGTCGCCCCTACGAGAAGGAGCGACTTGATGCTGAGCTGAAGCTAGTGGGAGAGTATGGGCTCCGCTGCAAGAGGGAGCTTTGGAGGGTTCAATATGCTTTGAGCCGCATCCGAAATGCTGCAAGAATGCTTCTTACCCTTGACGAAAAGAATCAGCGCAGAATTTTCGAGGGTGAAGCCCTGTTGAGGAGGATGAACAGGTATGGTCTGCTTGATGAGAGCCAGAACAAGCTCGATTATGTTTTGGCCCTCACTGTGGAGAATTTCCTCGAGCGTCGCCTCCAGACTCTTGTTTTCAAGACGGGTATGGCAAAGTCAATTCACCATGCCAGGGTGCTAATCAGGCAGAGGCATATCAGGTATGTTGGTGTGACTTACTGGAAAAGTTTTTCTTTCGACAAAGAATCGACTGAAATAGAAAAGTTGTGCTAGGAAAACTTATGCTTTATTAACTTGCATGTGAAGGCTTATCTCTGTAAGATATTGGTTTTGTTTGGTTGTCACTTTTGAGATAATAGTTTTGTGTAGGGTTGTGTAATTTTTCGTTGAAGTCTGCTTATCCGTTTGGCCTATTAAGTGTGATCTAAATCTGACTTTCAAGAACCAGAAACGTCACCGTTGAATGGCTAAAATCCTCGTTATGTCTGTGAGTGTGCTATGCAGAATACATGTAGAAGGATTTGGTTGAGCTATTTTGTTGCCCTAGTAAATGTGATCTAAAACTGATTTTTCGACTAGCAGAGCATCACCATTGCACAAATAAATTGCACTAGTTGTGATATTCTGGATGAGTATGGTAGGCAGAAATATATGCACAAAATTGGACTGGTCAATTTTAATTGGACAGTGATATGGGTACAGAGGTTTTGGGACAGAAATTGTACCGATCGCACACGGGGACCCACTTTTGGGTCCCACACGAGTGATCCGAAATTTTGGTTGGAACGGTGGGACTTTGGTTGGAGCACTTCCAACCGTCCGATTGAGCTGAAATTTGGCGGGGCCCCTCGGATAAATGTTTTAAGAACAATGAACGGTTCGGATCACTCGTGTGGGACCCAAAAGTGGGTCCCCGTGTGCGATCAGTACAATTTCGGGTCCCTTTTTTCTGTACCCATATCTTTATCCATTTTAATTGCAAGTTTTGGCTGTTGCATTTTGCAGATTGTTCGGATTGTGTTTTAACGTTGGTATTTTTGGGCCAATAAAAAAAACATTGGTATCTTTGGGTAAACTTACTCTTGTTTTCTTATGCTTGAAGTCTTAAAACTGAGTCTCGAGTGCATTAGGCGATGCAAGGTTTTGTTTGGCCCGGGTATTTGTACAATTGGTAAGATAAGAAATGCATTTTTCATCTCGAAGTGCTTCCCATTAGCTTTTCAGGGCTGAGCAACTTAACTTTACCCATCCGATGTTAGGTTTAAATATACAATTGCGACATTTATATGCAAGGTTATTTGAATTTGCAGGGTTGGGAGGCAGGTGGTCAATGTTCCTTCCTTCATGGTGAGGCTGGACTCCCAGAAGCACATTGATTTCTCGTTGACAAGTCCTCTTGGTGGTGGACGTCCAGGTAGAGTCAAGCGAAAGAACATGAAGGCTGCCGCTAAGAAGGCTGCCGGTGGTGACGGAGACGAAGAAGACGAAGAGTGAAGGCCTTGCATCGGTGTAGTTGTTTTCTGTTGCAGCATTAGCATTTGTGGCCTAGTGTTTCGTCACATTTGCCAGCTTACTACTTCAATTTTAAAGAGTTTATGGTCTTTTGAGAACCCTATATTGTAGGAAGTTTTGAATGCTTTTATGGTTGTGCGTTTCTTGACTGCCCCTTAGAACATATTTGTTTATCTTGTTTCTTGTGATGATGATAGAAGTATTATGGAAGATTCAGGCGTTATTTGGCTTCTGTGGATGAGTTGATGATAAGGCAGATCGGTGTTATCACAGTTTTGACATTACGGCTTCAACTGTCTAACCATATGTTAGGTGGAAATATTGTAGGAAGCCGATTGATGTCTCAGAGAATTTTTGTGCCTTTCCCTTCTAGGGTTTTGCCGCGGGTCTGGAATTTTATGGTCCACGTCCAGGGATGTAGTTAAACCGGTATCCTCCTTTTCCACCCGTTTTTTATTAGCAAGAAACCAGTAACTTAGCCGTGGACCGGTGGAAAACCACCTCGATTTTTACTTTGAAATGGTCTAGTTTTTTTTCATCTTCGGTGCATTGAAAATCTTTCAGATGCAGGCTGTGTTCCATGTTCTTGTCAGATCCCGGTGATAATTTACTGGTTTCACGTATTGATCCAGGTGATAATTTGCGCTCCATTTTTCCATATACATGAAATACTCAGCAACATTTAAATATGGATGATTCCACCATCGAAGTGAGCCTAGATTATCCCCCAAAAATACCTCTCTAGTTGGTAAACAGGAGTGTTGTAGGGCGTCCCTGTAGTGCGGCATCTAAGTTGTCGGATGTGATTTCAACGATCTTGATTTCACCAATTAAAAGTCACGGGGCTAATACTACAGTAAATAAAGCAGGAAAAAGAAAACTAGGATTTATCACCTATGACTTTCAAGCAGAAAATACCAAAAAAAAATACCTGCTACTGCTAAATGTAAACCACCTTGTGTGGATTCTATTCTAGAGTCCTATGCAAATGATCATAATCATTTAATTTTTTCTAAACATGTTTCTTAGAGTACTACAAAAAAATCAACTTATTCGGATATCGATAAGTATTTGATTGATTATTCTCCCTAAATTTGCTGGGGAGAAAATTGGATCAATCGATCAAATTCTTGCCAATATCTGATTGAGATTATATTTAACATGGGCCTATAAAATAATATAATGAACACATTAAATGTTTCAATTCCAATGTGTTTCAAATTCTTGCCAATATCTGATTGAGATTATATTCCTATGTTTTCAGTTGTGCTATTAACAGGTAATTGGAGGGGTACTTTCTGGGATGCAGGGATTTTCTGCTCTATTTCAACATAAGATGGTCCAGAATGGCTTTGTTTTCCACCCTAAATGTCAGCCCTTGTAGTTGTCTCACCTAATTTTTCTGATGATTTGTTTGTTTTGAGAGGTGTTAATCCTTAATCTTTCAGAACCATTCAGGATACGTTTCAAGACTTCTATTTCTTCTCTAGTTTGAAGCCTAACATGCAGAAAAGTTCAACCTTCTTTGATGGGGTTAGCCAAATTGATGAGTTGGACTTGTGCAACATCCTTCCAATTCCAGAAGGTTCCCTCCCTGTCAGGTCCTTAGGGATTTCTCTGATCTCTACCAGATTTAGGAGTGAAGATTGCTATCCGCTAATGGAAGAAATCTTAGTTCAGTCTTGGACCAATAAAATGCTATCTTATGAAATGCTTGGGGCTTTTTTGTGGGCAGGACTTGATCTCAAAACCTGTGGTGCTAAGATTGCTTGCTCTACAATTTGTACCCCTAAGGAGGAGGGAGGATTGGGGTTCAGACATCTTTCCACTTGCAACAAGGAAGCCATGTCAAGACATATTTGGGCTATCAGCATGAAAGCAAATACTCTCTGGGTAAAATGGGTGCATACCAACATTCTTAAAGGAAGATTATTGTGGAGTGTTAATATTTCTATTGAAGCCTCTTGGACTACTAGAAAGTTGTTCAAGCTTAGAGATATTGTTTAAGCCTTGGATTACTTATAGAATTGGTAACTATGGTTCTACCGTTTTATGGCTCGACAAATGGCATCCTCTTGGGCCATTATTCAAGAGATTTGGGGAGGCTGTGGTGCAGAATAGGAGCCAGTCATTGATGGCCAAGGTTAGTTCAATAATTCATCAAGGTAGTTGGAGGTGGCCAAGGACCAAAAAAACCCTTCTATTAAAAGTATTGTTGCCCATACTCCTGTTGATTTTCTTCCCAACGTTAATTGTACCCCAGATTCAGTTGTTTGGAATCTTATTAGGAATGGTTTGTTTTTCTCTATCATGCCTTGAGGCCAATTCTCCCAATCATTCTTTGGTGGAGAATTGTTTGGTCCCCTCACCATGTCCTTAGATGGGCTTTCATTGAGTGCCTCATTTTCTAGGGGAGATTGTCCACCAAAGACAGATTGGTAAAATAGAGATGTGAGCACATTTGTTGAGTCTGTTGTACTTGCTCTAAGCTGGATGGTTTCAGTAGTTTTCTTGTGTTTTCTGGCTTTGTGCAAGGTTCTAAAACACGCTAGGTGCTCCCAACGTGGTTGGACACCTTCTAGCTTCCAGGGCCGAGTATTCGGCGCCTAGTCGGGCAATTAGTTGGGTTAGTCGGCAACTCGGCAAGAGACCTTCTAGCTCCTAAGTGGCGAGTACTTGGCCTTCCAGACCTTCTTTTCAAACACTGACTTTGTGTAGATAGATTGTGATCCTTTACTTGTTCTGGCTTAGGCCTATTTTATTCCGTGGACTCTGCACCATACATCTTCAAGGCATGATGTCGCTACTTGCAGTTGGGACCAGTGCACCAATACCAGAGGCCAATCATTGCCTCTTCCTTTGTTTTAAAGATTTAACCAGCGGCCAAAAACTTTAAGTAGTTCTAAAGATTTTTTTTGGCCGACAATTAGTTAAACTTGCGAAGAAATACACCTTTTACTCGTTATCATGCTCCCATTCGGCTAAGCCATTAAATTGGGGATCCTGCTACGGGTACAAACCATTTTGTTCAGAAAATGTACAAATCGCTCTCGGGGACACACTTTTGGGTCCACACGAGTGATCCGAATCGTTCATTATTTTTAGAACATTTTTCCGAGGGGCTCCACAAAATTTCAGCTCCATCGGACGGTTAGAAGTGCATGAACCAAAATCACGCCGTTTCATTTTGAACGAAACGCCGTGATTTTGGTTCAAGTACTTCTAACCGTCCGATTGAGCTGAAATTTTGTGGAGCCCCTCGAAAAAATGTTCTAAAAATAATGAACGGTTCGGATCACTCGTGTGGGACCCAAAAGTGGGTCCCCGAGAGCGATTTGTACATTTTCTGTACAAAATGGTCTGTACCCGTAGGATTACCGTTAAACTGGAGACAGCAATCATATAGTGAGCATGGGCGGAGGGAGTAAGGTACAAGACGGGTCACTTGACCCCTCTCATTTTAATTTCTCGCAAATATTTTTGATATTTTGGAGCTAAATTTTGCAATTTTGACCCCGTAAAAATTTCATAAATTGCCCCAACTTGCTTAAATACATAGAATTATTCTTTTCGAGAGTTGATAGTATTATAATGAGTCATTGAGACTAATTATAAAACAAAAATGCATGTATCACTGTATATCTATGTTATAGTTGACCTCTTAATTTAGTTATTTCATTGCATTAGTAAGTACTCTTTTTTTTTTTTGCATATATATCTAATTTTTGACCCCACTAACTTGAAATCCTAGCTCCGCCCCTGCTTGTGAGTGATAAGTCTCAATATGCCAAAAAAATCATATTCAGACGACGACATATATAGGGTCATATTATCTCATGAATGATGTGGCCACGAGGAGTTCCAGACGCTAGATATTCCTCCCAATTACATAAACCGCCAAATGGGTCCTCCATTAAACAACAAGAAGATGAGAGCGACGAATTCTTTTTTTAGGGAAATGATAATGTCAAAATTGTTTTTTTTTGTTAACGTCAAAACTTCAGTCCATAAAACGATTGTACATATCATGTGCAGAGTTGTTGAATTGGATTATCAAAAAACTTTTTTGGCGTTATCACCCCCAGTTGAACAGAGCCGGCTCAAAGTTTTCAGGGGCCAGAAGCGAACTCATTAATTGAGGCCCACTTTATATTTGTATAAAAAGGTTGATCAATAGAGAGTTTTTATAAAAATCATTACAAAAGATTTACCATTACAAAATGTAAACGCATAGTTATTCAAACAAATAATAACAATTATGATACTTTAAAATTCATCATTTATTATAGAAGACTTAGATGAACACTAGTAGGACCTAATACATATATATAGGGGTCCTAACAAATTTGGAAGCCCCTAATTTTTAGTAATATTTTTTATGAGCCTGAAGCTCAAGCTTCTTGGAACTTTGCCCTTAAGCCGGCTCTGCCGTGAAGCATGTATATATGACAAAAGGGGGATATTTTATCTCTTCCCCTCCCTTTATGTGATATTTTTTCCCAGCATGAAAATTATGTCAGAAGTGGACAACCATGTAAGTAATATTGGAAATTTCAACCCTACATGTTTTCAACAACTGCAAAAACAACTTTACCCGTAGCGTGCAAATCAACAAATTAGAGCAAAGTTTGAAAGTTTGGCTTTTTCAAAATTTAGTGCACTCGAGTTTGAATCGAGCCCGAATCTTGAGGTCAAGCTTGATCAATATTTGAGAACTCGAGTTCGGTTTTTGTACTAGCCGAGTCTATCTACACAAGTTGAGCTACGACTAATTCAAGCTTAGCTCATTGAATAAATAAGTCAAAAATTTTGTCTGAGCTCAACTCGTTTAGCAAACAGATCACTGCGCACAACTGAGTCTCAAGAACAACTCGGTTGCTTTGCGTACTCATAAGACTGACATTAATTTGTCGACAGATGCATGTTCATACATATATGCGCATGTACATACATGGTGGATTGACAAGTTTATAGGTAGTTGAAAACGACACGCGGTTCCAAAAGGGACTATCATTTTGGGACGGAGGGAGTAGCAGGGTTTGAGTCGCACATAATTGAATACTCCATAAAAGTTGGTTTAAATCTGTCTATATATATACTACATCTGTGTAAATCTTTACGGTGGATGGTGAAATTAATCTCTCAAAATTATTCGAGCACGCGCGAGCTGACCCGAACATTAAGAAATGTAATAGATCTCTTACAACTGAATTCCAGCCAGGTGGAGAATTAAGACAAGAACCATGAAATTTGTTTGATTCTCAGGATGTTATGCTACAACTACCACTACTGGAACAAGTTCCCAAAAGAGTACTTAATTTGTGCAAGTGGCGATCGGTTGTTTTATTTCTAGAACCAGTATCCTTTCTAGGACGGTTCTTTTGCGGGTGATCATTCACATTTTAGATCTCATCGAGAATATTAATTATGGTGGAAAATATGTTGGTCAAATATCAATAAATATGCTTTCAGAACATATTTATCTTTAAAAATAAAATAAAATGCCACACAACACCGAAATTTATTTATTTCAAGATAAATGTGTTGATTATGCACTGATCGATTTTTGTTAACCTGATTTTCGTAATTTTTATTCTCAGTTTGTAAAAGTTGAAGGATTAGAGTCCTTAAAGAACCCACAGAAAAGTACTAGTACTTAACAAGACCGGATCTTGCCCCTTATTTCTTTTTTTTTTTTCCGGTTTGGTGATCAGGTGTGTATGGGTCATCTTACACGCATCCCCTCATTACAGTCAAAGGCAGGCTATTTACACTGAGACTAGGGGATTCATAAAAGATTATCTCTTAAGGCACAACCCAAAGAAGTTGCCAAAATTCAAACTCTGAATATTTGAATTTACAGCTCATGTCACTTGAGCAACTCCTTGAAAATTCATTTTTCTACTATTTGATTCACCCACCAGTTAGAAAAGTTGTTGCTCAGTATTCTAGAAGTACAGCATGGGACAGTGAAAAGAGTATGGAAGAATATCACACTTTTTGCCCTTTAAATAATTACTCTGTTTTTTCTCTCTGTTGAGTACCAATCAATCTCCTTATCTTGTCCCTCTTTCAAGTTTCAATCAAGTTGTTTCTTATTGCTTCATTGTAGAACAGAACCATACATTTATAAGAAACAAAGACTAGAATCAAGATTCTAAAAATTAGGAAACTAATTCTAATTCTAATTGTTTGTTGCCGTGTGCGGCATGATTTCAATTGATTTGATTTACTTTCCCGTAGTATCCACTAATAATATAAGTCAAACTACATCTATCTCAAACTATCGAGCTGTAATCGTTTGCAAAAGAATCAAAAACTTTGCAAATGAACTAATCTACTGAGTCAAGCTACGCATTTGACAAACTAAAGCAAGCAGCTGAGTTTGGTTGCAACCTCCGGCACCATCTAATATGTGTGTAGTCTATATTTATTACTGTATATGAGAGTTGCAAGCGTAGAACGGTTATGAACATATCTGTGTCTAAATCTTTACACGGACATCCGGTATCAGTAACAATCCTCTAGGACAAATAAGTAAAAAAGCAGACGACTTTATGGCAGTAGATCTGGAGTACCATGATATATATATGAGGGAACATTTTTGGTGGACACAATGCATTGCTGAGTCACAATCTCACTAACGTGGTCCCACGTGTCCCTTCTGGGTCCCACATGACACTTATTGCTTATCGCGGTGGGTCCCACATGTTGTCCATCTAGATGTTCTTATCGCCCACACGGTTCACATGACAACAAAAAAATCTAAACCACACACATACAAAAATACTCACACAAACTCACAAGAGGAGTGGGTACCACACGTACTGGATAGGATTGCTCAAAAAACTGGTGAACCGTGAATCTGGTCCGGACCAAACCGATCTGCATGTTTTGGATTTTAACCGTGGATTAATGGTCCGGACACGGATTCAAAAAATAAAAAACCATGACTCGCGGTCCAGACAAGAATTTTGATTTTGAAACCGTGGATTACCCGATCCGAACCGTGAGGTTTTTTTTATATATAATTTTTTTTTAAATAAATATATATGTAATTTTTTTGTATTGGACTTTGATGTAACTACTAAAGTATTTGTATTCCACTCAACAAAACTGTCTTTGTTTGTGAACTGAAACTATCTACGTACTAGGATAAGTTTGTAGTCTTGATTGGCTTCTATTTCTGCTAGTGCCTTTGTTTTGTGATTTGGAACTATCTACGTACTAGTATAAGTTTGTAGTCCTGATTGGATTCTATTTCTACTAGTGCATCTGCTACTTGATTTTCTTCATGTAGGGTGCGAACAAAGGCAAAATTTAAATTTGACTTGATGATTTTTTTTTTTTTTAAGAATAAGTTAAAAATCCGTGGACAAATCCGGAACTGATCCGTGACTCCTAGATTGGATTGGAACCGAACCATGAGACTTTTGGATCGGACACGGATTTTATTTTCAAAAAATCGTGACTCGCAGATTAGGATTGGATTCATGCCAATCCGGACCGTGAACACCCCTAGTACTGGAGGTACGTGTGGATCTCATCGATCTTGTGAGGGTATGTGTTTTAAGGGGGTGTTCCATTAAGAGAATTTTGTTTTAAAACTGCCTTGATTTTTGTGTTTACACTTTTTTATGTGATGTATTGTGAGAGGATGATCTGTCTCGGTTTTTGGGAAAAATTAATTTTTCGAAAAAACTAGTTTAGTGGAACACCCCCTAAGTGTGTTTTGTGTGCAATGGTAGCAACGTAATGTACATACCCTATAATATCTGGCGCTGCTATGGGTACAGACCCTCTACCGTTGCACACATATCCGCTTGGGACCAATTTTGATTCTCATAGAGATAATCGGAGCTGTTCATTTTCTTAAATTATTTTGCTTATGGTCCATGTAAAAAATCAGCTTAGGGGGAGTTCCCTAAATGATAAAATCGACATTTGCTAAAATCAAACTGTTGATTTTAGCAAATGATAAAGTCATTTATTAAAGTATTTGGTTTTAGCAATTTTGGAAAGCTTCCCTTAATCTGTTATCAATAAGGGTGGTTACAAAACATCTACCTTTGTCTCAAGAAAAGTTGGATGTTTGGCAATGCCCTAGATGATATCCAATAGACCAACGGTACCATTATGGAAAGGCCATAACACCCTCTGCCCCCAACTCCAAGGACCTCGTTAATTTGTATAGTTGCGGTCACCAAAAGAAAAAAACAATTATGAACAAATTTAGGGATATAAATGAACCAAACTACTCGAGTTTAAGCTTGTGTTCGTTAAAAGTTCGATCAAGATCAGTTTGTTACGTAAACAAACCAAGCTTGATTATATTTTTGAAGTTCGTTAAGCTTTCAAACCAAGCCCGAACAAACTATACTATGTACACCTCTTGTAATGAGTAAAAAATTCAAGCTAACTCAAGATCAGCTCTTGTTCAGCTCGATTAAAGCTCTCGTTGAGATTGGCTTATCTCGTAAACAATCTATGCTTGAAAAACTATAGCGGGCATTCAAGTAGAATAATGAGAAGGAACTAAACATTTAGGTCATGTGTGTACTACATGTCTAATCTCTTGAATTTACTGCACGTCGGTGTTTGTGTCTTCTTGGCTCCACTTGAAAAATGAAGACAAGAACTAGAAAATCGATCAGTTTGATTATTGTGAAATTATGCTACAACCATAAATACTTGCACAAGCTCTCTCACAAGGGCTCCAGCAGCTCCACACACCCCTATCTGAAAGAGCTTTTGCAAGGGGCTTTGGTTGTTTCATTTCTAGGACCAAGATCTCCCAGACGGTCCTGTTTTCAAATATTTTGCGAGCTCTTCCTGAACCCAATTCGATGATGAGGACCTTTCATATTTTAGACCTTTGCGAGTATATTAACTATGCCAGAAGTCATGTTGGTCGGATATCAACTAACATGTTTTCAATATACATTATCTGGTAGAAAAACAAATTAGTAATCAAAATAATGTGCTCGTGTTAACATACAGATCAATAATGGATCAACTTGAATACTCAACGAGACCGGATTGGATGTTGTCCCTTATTTCTTTTTTACTCACCCTCCACTTAGAAAAGTTGTTGCCAAGGTGCTTCAGTTAATTATTCTAGAAGCACACCATCAACAGTCAAAAGAGTATTTTTTTAAAAAAATCGTTCCGAAAAATAAAAGAGTATCTAAAAAGAGTATGTAAAAATATCACTTTTCTTCCCTTAAATAATTCTCAGTTAGGGGGAGTAGTGGAAGTAGCAATCAATCTCCTTACCATGTCCCCAAATTCAATGATTTGAAATCTACAGCTCTCCCAATTACTATCCCACTAACAGACCTAGGATAGTGCATGAAAAACACGAGTGGCACGTTTTTGGAATAGTGATACATACACACACACTCAACCACACACAACCACACACACACTCACATGTGGTGGAACCCAGCGGTGGGTTCCACCGGGATGGGTCCCACCGCATGTGAGTGTGTGTGTGGTTGTGTGTGGTTGAGTGTGTGTGTCACAATCATTATGGTTTCTACATACATTGCCTTTCTATCATTAGTGAGGATTACCTGCGGTTGCAAACGATTAGAGCCGAGTTGAGAGCTTCTTTCATAAACGCTGTATTTTTTATTAATTGTATTATTTTTATTTTTTTGGTTGATGTATTGTGAGAGAATAACTTGTCTCATAGAGCATAGAAAGATAGTAAAATACAATTTACAAAAAAAGACAAATTTCTAAAACAATTCCTCTCTACAAATGACATGAGCATTTACACGTGAACGAGCCTAACTACGGCTAACTCGAACTCTTCTTGCTTAGTAAACGAATCAAAATTTTGTTTGACCTCAATTCGTTTACTAGATATACTTAATCAAGCTGATCCGAGCCAGGCCACAAACTGCTCGTTGAGCAGCTAAGTTTGGTTGCAGGCCTATTGGGCATGGATAGCAATAATGAATTCATTGCATAAAAAAACATGGGCACACGTTCCTCAGGACTAGTTAGAATGGTTATCCGTAAAGAAAAATGCTAAGTGTCCAAAATCCTTACCCAGAAAAGTGAAATGAGTGGCTCAGATGCACTCAATTTCAAGTGAATCTGAGCCACTCATTCTACTTTTCTAGGTAATTTATGGGTAAGATTTATGTGAATGTGACACTGCTGCTCCGTAAAACCCTTAAACTCCGAAGAATTTTGTTTCGAGTTTGGAAAAAGAGAACTAGTACATATATTCTAATATTTTTATTCACGCATTTGACTACTAATATTGAAGGGAAAATTTTCAGTCTTGTACAGGACAAGGATACGTGGTGATCCACCTCTTTTCTCCATAGGGTTAGGGCCATCTCTAATCGCGTAGTTTAGGTAGTAATTAGGTCATAAATTAATCCAGTTAACTAACAACAATGGTAAAATATTTTCTGTATTTTTTTTATTTTTTTTAGGTGGTTTTTTTGGCTGGCGGTTTTGGGCCGGTTGTTTTGTGTTGCTTACATTGATTGCCAGTTTTGAGCCGGTGATTTTGTTTTAATATATATTTCTATCTCTTTACTCAAAAAAACAACAATGGTAAAATATGATTTGATGGTGTAGCTAAGGTAAAAAGTTAAGTGGCAAAAATGCAATTGCAATTAGCTCCGAAGTTAGAGTTATCTTGTACGGTAATATTAGAGGTGTACATGGTTCGATTTGAACCGGTTTTGTAGAAATCCAGAAACCGAATCATATCTAAAGGTTCCAAAGAATTGTGAACCATAACCAGACCGTTACACATATGGAACCAAACCACACCAAACCATTAGACCGGTCCGGTTTGGTTCGGTTTCCGTTTCTAAACCATGATAGCATTCAAATTCAAAAATTGCAAAAAAAAAAAAAAAGAATAATATACCACTAATTTTTTATAATAATTGATAAATATTATTAATTATTTTATGTAATATCCAATCCTTGTCAATAAAATAATTAAGTAGTGAGGCACATATAGGAAACATTTTGAAGGGAGGTCCATGTATATGTATATGTGGTAAGGAAAATTCTTAAAACTAACAAAATTATCAAGTGTGTGGGTATATAGGAGTGTACATAGTATATGTACATATACGGACCGGTTTGGTTTAAACCACGATTTCTATTTATGCAACCAAGGACCAAACCAAAAATATCCGGTTCTCATTTTTTAGAACTAGAACTAATCCATCAAACCACAGAACTAATCCAAATAGACTGGTTCGGTCCGGTTTACGATTTTTTCGGCTTTCTTATACACCCCCAAGTAATATGCACACAGAGAGGGGGAGGAGGGAGGAAGACCGAAGAGACAGGAAAAAGAGAGATGAATGTTGGTCTGAAAAGTAAGAGGAGGAGAGGAGAGAAAGGGAGAAAGAAATGGGAGAGAAAAGCAAAAGGTCGTACTTAATACACAATTTAATTCCATTGTTAGGAGCATCTATTCTCAAATTAAGTTGGCACCCACAATTTGTAATTAATTGAGATCCACTTTTTGTATCTCTCCGTATGTGTATGTTGGTATTTTTTCGGAGTTTGTGCTATTTTTTAAATGTTTAAATGTTTCAATTTATAATTTTTTTTTTATGATTTTGAAAAAATTGAATAATACAAGTATCAAACAAGATCCGTAGTCCATATTTTTTTTAGATCCGTACCAAAAAATATAATCAATTAAAAAGTAGCACAAACTTAAAAAAAAAAAAACAAATAGACAAGGACTGGGAGAGTATATAATACTGAAACTACACAATTTTAATTAAACGATTAGAGATGACCCTCGTCCTTGGGCCACTGAATAATATCTCCATGTCATGATATGGGGAACATGTGGTCATAATAAATCATACTCCCTCCATTCCATATTATTGGTCTCTTTTTCATTAGTTGGCACCTCTCAAAGAATTGCCTATAATTTTCAATCTATAGTTCTTTTTATATCTAATATGGATCTTATTTGATAGATCTCGATTTGTTTTATCAAAAAAAAAAATTTGCAATTATAAAAAACATTATAGATTGTGAAATATAGAAAATTTGTTAAATGGCACGATTGCCGAAAAGGGACCAATAATATGGAACGGAGGGAGTAATGCATTGCTGATTAATGTTCGAACCAATTTCCACCCACAGTGATAAATCTCAAAACCCGATGGCATAATTGGCATAAGGATTTTTTTTTTTTAGATGGTTATATTGTCTTTCGTAAACCTTTAAACTCCAAAATTTTATTTTATTTTATTTTATATTTTAGTTTGGACGAGAACTAGTATATGTGTTCTAATATTTTTATACGCCCATTTGACAAATATCCAACGGAAAAATTGAAGACATTATTCAGTCTTCCATGGGCAAGGATAGTGGTGTTCCAATCCTTGTCTCTATATTACATTAGAGCATCTCCAGCAAAGTTTACAAAATTCATCTTTAAAATTGTACTTTGCTATATTTCTACATAATTTGGCAAGTGAGTTAGAAGTGTGCTCTCCAGCAGACTCTATAAATTCTTGTTTTTTGAATATATATTTAATTTTATCTTGTTTTTATACTCTTACCACTTTCTAATGAATTATCTACATATTGTGTATGAGGCTGTTGAGATTTTCTATTGGAACTTGTGGCTCATATGTGAGATATAGTATAATATATAAAATTAAAAAGGACAAAAAGGAATACAATGCAGTGTGAAGATTTGAGATTTGAAGGTTACTATTAGGGCTGCTCAAAAAAACCGGTGAACCGTGAATCCGGTCCGGACCGAACCGATCCGTACCTTTTGGATTTTAACCGTGGATTAATGGTCCAGACACGGATTCAAAAAATAAAAAACCGTGACTTTTGGATCGGACATGGATTTTGATTTTAAAACTGTGGATTAACCGATCCGGACCGTGAGATTTTTATTATATATAATTTTTTTAAATATATATAATTATATATATGTATATAGAAGTATAATTTTTTCACTTTTATATATGCAGTTGAAGTGATTGATGCCTTGTGTTTTGAGGTTCTTCACTCAGTAGTAGTTTTTTTATGTTGGACTTTGATGTAACTAAGTATTTGTATTCCACTCTACAAAACTGCCTTTGTTTGTGCCTGCTTTTGTCTTTGTGAACTACAGCTATGTGGTAGTGCCTCTGTTTGTGAGTGAACTAGAAGTGTTAATATGCTATTGTGTTGCTAGTTTGAACTTTGAACTTTCTGGAAATGTCTTGCTATTGTCTTAATCTGCTATTGTCTTGCCTCTGTTGCTAGTCTTGCTATTGTCTTAATCTGGAAATGTTTCCAACTTTGAACTTTCAATTTAGTGTATTTGCATTTGCAACTTGCTAGTGGCTTATTGCCTTTGTTTGTTGTTTTTTCCGAATAAGTTGAAAATCCGCGGATTAATCCGGAACCGATCCGTGACTCGCGGTTCGGATTGGAACCGAACCGTGAGACTTTTGGATCGGACACGGATTGTATTTTCAAAAAACCGTGACTCGCGGATTAGGATTGGATTCATGCCAATCCGGACCGATCCGGACCGTGAGCACCCCTAGTTACTATCCAAGTTAAAATAAAAATTTGTAAATTGAGTTAGTTTTTGATATCTTAGCTTGAGTTCATAAAACAACACTGAACCTTCAAATCTCTTAATTTTTGGTATATGCTACCTCTCTGATAGCAGCTATTTTTGGATGCCGGGTGGGCACCACATGGCCTTGCTCGGCCCTTTCAAAATATTTTTAGACGGACTGAATTTTAAAGAGGAAAAGATGAGAGAGAGGAAAAAAAGTTGGGTCATTCAAAACACTTTTCAACGGTTGTGATAAGTGCTCGGACACGGCCACAATAATTTTTCCTCTGATAGAGATGCACCAGATGCTCTTACATTTATGCGGTGGAAACAAGTGTGGGGTTACCTCGTGTCCTTGTCCTTGAGCCACTGAATAATATCTCCATGTCATAATATTGGGACACCGGACATGTAGTCATAATGTACTGGGGAGTCACAATGTGGTCCCACAACATTAAACTTTTCCTTCCTTGGGTACTCAAATAGCATTCGGACCCACCTGTTATCTATCTATCTAGATCTATAGTCTTATGGGTCCGGATCCTCTATGTGGATCTCTTTGTAAGGACCTTGGGAGGATTTTGATGTGGAACTGCGAACACACTAATGTAGGGATCCAATGGTCCACAACAACACTCCCTTCTTTTTTTTTTTCAACCACACCACTTTGTAACGACAGAATACGTAATTTATTGTCAAAACGTATGCATTGGAGATCTCCATGCCTCATCGCCCCCATCCTTTGTTTTGCAGAAAAAAGAAGGTAATCGCGGATGAGGCAATGGAGATGTCGGTGTGACCGCTCATGTCTCAAAACCACCTTTTATTATATAGGTGAACGTTTTATTTTTTTCCCGGTCTCGAATCGTTCTTGAATTGCTCATTTTCATTTGTAGCCCTAATCAACTAATCAACGGGAACCTAATCCAACCCTAAACCATTTGAACATGACACTAATCAATCAATCTATACTCTATACAAATATGTTTGGGATTGCTTTCAAAAGCCTCTAATTTCTCATTCCTAAATTTCTAGAATTTTGTGTTGTTATTATTATTATTATTTTGTTTTTAAGAGAGATGGCCGGGACATGGGAGAAGAGTGTGATATGGGAAGGGCTATCCCGTGTAGCAAATTGATGTTCCCACTCTCAGTTCTATTCTTCTAATGCCGCCAAGTGTTCAGATATCTAATTGACACAAACTACAAGACATGACCCTTTACCCGCCCGTAACACTATCCATTATCCAACCTGTTCCCGCATTTTGGAGCCACCTTTAGTAAATCATATTTCACCTCCCACATAAGGAAAGAAACTAACTTTATGCTCGTTCAATGCATATGGGAACAGGGAAAAAACAAATGTGAAGTTTTTCCCAATTGCATATATCGGGTGTAGGGGTGAAAATCGGTCGGGTCGGTTCGGTTTTCGGGGTGTTCGGGACCGAACCGATCGGTTTGGGGCGATTTTGCTGTGAACCGATCCCGACTGAAAAAAATAATGGACCGATCAGTTCGGGGTGGTTCGATTTTTTCAATTTTTTCGGTCCGGCGTTAAAATTGAGATGGACGGCTGTGATTTGTTATTTCTTGCGGGGTCAATTTCAGGAAACCGAGATATGGGTGGTTTTCGGTCCAAATATGGGTGGTTTCAGGGTAATTCGGTCCAAATCGGGATGATTTTAGGGTATTTAGGTTCGGTTTGGTTCGGTCTGACAAAAATTCCGGAAAACCGAACCGAGATGTATTTCGATTTTTTCGGTTCGATTTTTTCGGGTTTTTTTCTAGGCTGGACCAACCGAACACTAAACCGAATTTTCGGTTTTTCAGTCGGTTCTGGTCCCGTCGGTTATTATTTTCACCCCTAATCGGGTGTGTGTGTGTTTTTTTTTCTCTTGAATTTTTTTTTCCTTTGGTCAATGCAAACTTTTTACAACGATACTTATTTTAACCTCGTGGTCCAGATTTCTTTCAGATCGAATGGCAGGGGATTAATTAAACGTTTTCACTCCGTATTTTTGCTTGTAAAAGAGAGAAAAATAGAAACACAAAGTCATGATAAAAAAGAATACAAATTCGATTTTACCATTTATCTTCTACATTTTCTCGATTCTAATCTAAAATATAAAAGGGACGAGGACAGTCACCCATTTTTACAAAAATACTAAAAAGAAGGGGGACCACAGTGAAATCCCCCCAAAAGCACTTCACTTTTTCCTTTCCTACCCTTAACTCATTTTCTTTTCAGTCCCCCAATATTCTTCTTCTCCCTCTCTAACCCCTTCAAAAATTTAACACTACATAAAAAGTTCAGACTGCAACAACGAAAAATAATTCGCTGCATCATCTTCCAAGTCCCAAAGCCCATCACAAAACAAGAGCTCATCTCCACCGTTGATCCCTTCCCCAGATTCACCACCACCACCACCGTCCACTCTGTTGGGTAACCCAAGCTCATCATCAGACGCTTCAAGCAAGTGTCTCATAAACCTCTCCGTCTCATCTCTCTCTTCCCCTTCCAACCGGGTCATGTTGTCCCCGTCTGGTTCGAAGTCGGACCCGGGTACGGAAAACGGGTCGAGTTCTTGTTGGAGGGTTGTGAGTATAGAGGAGAAATCTTGATTTGGTTCCTGCTCTTGTTCTTCTTCCAGTTCGAGGAGAGAGAGGATTTGGTCGTAGGATTTTGGGCGCTTTGGGTCTTGGTTTTCTTCCGAGAAATCATCATGGGTTTCTTCTCGTTGGCGTTTAGGGGGTGTTTCTGCCATGGCAGGTGAGAAATAGAAGGAAAGAATTAATTTGGGTTTTTAGGAGAGAGAGAGAGAGGGAGAGAAATGAAGGGGTGAGATGAGGAGAGAGAGAAGGGGAGTGAAAGATTTATATAGGGAGAGAAAGGAGGAATGTAGGGTTAACGGGGTCAAACTGGGTGAGAGGATTATTTGGGGACACGGGGTGGCTGCTGTGCAACCACCGCACAGCGGAGGCTACTGTGGACCATCCAAGCCGTCCGTTGCTCAGATGGACGGCCCATATTTCACTTCAGCACATTTGCATCCGAACCGTTCGTTACTGTGCGTGCAAGATGAAATCTGAGCCGTCCATCCGAGCAACCAACGGCTCGGATGGTGCAGAGCAGCCACCGCACAACAACTGTTGTGAACCATCCGAGCCGTAGGTTGCTCGGATGGACGGCCCAGATTTCACCTCAGCACCTTTGCATCCGAACCGTTCGTTACCATGCGTGCAAAATGAAATCTGAGCCGTCCATCCGAGCAACCTACGGCTCGAATGGTACACAGCAGGTGCTGTGTGGGGGGCTGCCAAATCCATTATGGACACACAAATATGTGGTACAAAATTAAATATGTGCCGCACGACTCGAACCAAATTCGTGCGGCACATTTAGTGATGGGGCTCACACAAATATGTGGGTACAAAATGTCCTTAGAGAGCATCACACACGGTAGTTCTCCAAGAACAAGTAATAATTTATCATGTACACCAATTCTTATGCTCTTACTGTCTTTTCATTTACTCATCTCTAGTGTGGTTTGGTGTGTTTTAGGTTAGAAAAGTTCTGCCTTAAGGCCTAGTTTCCCATTTGATTAAAATGGGAATCCAATAAAATCAAAGAGTTGATTTTAGCAAATGAGAAAATCATTTGCTAATAATTTTATGAGATTCCTATTTTTATCAAATGGAAAACTAGGCATTATACATCAATTAGGCCTACTTTAGCCTAATAATTTCGTCTTTTTCTTTTCTTTTCTTGCAGTTCATAATTTTTTTTTTCTTTTTTTCTTGATGATTAACTTTTAACACTTCCAAGAAGTATAGTCAACACTTAGGTCTTGTTTGATGGCACTTCTGTTTTATGTTTCTGTTTTCAGAATTTTCACAATTTAAACAAAGGAATATTGTTTGTGTGCTACTTCCACTTTCAAATTCTACTTTTTACTTCCACTATTTATAAAATTTGGGGAAGTTGAAAATCTCAACTTTCACTTTCTGTTTTTGTTTTCTCACTCCCACCCACCACCCCAACCACCACCCCAGCCACCATCCTTACCACCACCCACCACCCCTCCACCACCTCCAGCCACCACGCACCACCACCCACCACCATTGCCACCACCCCAACCACCACGCACCACCACCACCCACCATCACCGTCACCACCCACCACCACCACTATCACCTCCAGCCACCACGCACCACCACCCACCATCACCGCCACCACCCCAACCACCACGCACCACCACCCACCACCCCACCACCACCTCCAGCCACCACGCACCACCCGCCATCACCACCACCTCCAGCCACCACCTCCAACCGACTCATAATTATGTTTTTACTTTTTTTTTTTTTTTTTTGAAAATAATTTCACACAAACATATTTTTTGTTTTCGCTTCCTTTTTACAAAAAACAGAAATTAGAAAACGGAAACAGAAAACAGAAAACAAGAAGTGTTACCAAACATAGCCTTAACTAACATTACCGATATTGATAACTTTGGCTATATAGAGGAGAGAAAGGGAAGGGAGAGGAGTTTGCACGTGTCAGATTGGAGGAAGGGAGAGGGTGGCGTGAGGGAGAGAGAGAATCAAGTGTTGGGACCATGTGCAGCGATTCTTATATGGCGTCGATCAACTTCATGGTTTGCATCGGTTAGTTCATGTATGGTATAGTGGCCTCGTCAATAGAAAAATTACCGTGACAACTGCTCTTTAACATCTTGCATGCAATTTCCCGACATCTAACCACACGATCAATTTTTCGCTGGATGCATCCTTTATTTGTTTCGATTGTGTTATTTGTCTTTCTTGTATGCGTTATGTTTTTCTTCAGTTGTATTTGTATTTGATGCACGCAATAATTGGTAATATCTCTTTTGAAATGAAGTTTTTATTATTCTTTAAAAAGTAAAAAACAACACCACCACTATAATATTCATTCACTCTCCAGTCTCCACATTAAGACACTGTTAATGAACGAAATCGGGCTCTATTATTTACACTTTTTACACTTTTTGCCAATGTTCTTGTAGCCCAATGACATTTCCTAGTCATTCCCTTGTGAGGCCAGGGTTCGAGCTCCGTCGTAGGCGTTTGCGGTTCAAGGCTATGGACAATCTTTCGACTAACTTATATCTTTAGAGAACTCACTATATAGATGCCCTAAGTCTCAAGCCTTTACTATCAGTCCAATTCTTTATGGTTCTTCACTGGGTTGGACTCACTAGATCGAAAAGTTCAACTTGTGTGTGGGCATTTCCTAGAGTCACCTCAATAATTAGGACCGATCACTTTTTAGATCTTGCGCGTTGAGAAGCCCAATCACATCAAAAACTAAATTAATTAGATATCAATTGATATGTTTTCCATAAACATTTGTCGTAAAAACAAAAAAAATTCACGTGTGGAGCATTTCTTCCCTTTTTTTTTTTTTGTATCTTCATGTATCGAACACTTGGTCAAAACCCAACTTTCACCCGTAAATGTCTTCTGAAAATGTATTGCATTATACCCAATCAATATTTTTTTAGCATAATTGATGTTCTCGATCGAGGAGATCTAAAAAATAAACAGTTGCGAGAATTGAAGTGAACCAGAAAAAAAGTTCGCAACAAAAATAAAAATAAAGAAGACATTATTTATGTGAGGCTATCTACCCAACCTATGAATGGGACGGCGTACCAAGTTTGTTTAGATGGTTTAGATTATAGGTTTGTTCGATTGACCTTAAAACTAGGTGTCGTGGGCAATATCGACCATATATTTCTAAGGTGGATTGACACTGGATTTCATGGATATTAATTCCCTTCGCGAAATGAAAGGAAAAAAAATAGATGAGGATCCCCTCCGGCTACAGAGATTTGACTATCTAATTTATTTGTTTGACTAGATGCGCTTTGATGATACGAACCGTTTATATTTAAGAGCTCATCGCGAATTTTGTCCATAAGGGGAGCTCTTCTAAAAAATAAAAAAATAAAAACGCTAAAGTGTGTTGATGCTTTAAAAATAAGGAAATGATTTTAGCACTCTCCTTTTATCCATTAGTACTTTATTCTTTTGTTTTTATTCATGTGAAAGTATCAAATCACCCTTTATATGGATAAAATGATTCAAGAAGTAAGGGTAGTTAAATAATTTCACATGAATAAAAGACAAAAAGAAAAGTGTCAATAGATAAAATGGGAGTATTAAAATCATTTCTCTAAAAGTAATGAGATGAAGATAGAAAATACTCAGTATAGTACTAAAAGATTAATAAAAAAGATAGAAAATAAAATAAGAAGCTTTAAACGTGAAGTGCAGGGAATCGTGCCTCGGGGTGGGTCGTGCAAGTGGCCCATTCTTTACTTTCCCCGTTTTTGAGATAGGGAGTACATCCCAACGCACACACCCAAAAAAAAAAAAAAAAACGCATCCCAATTCCCAAGTTCCCAACAAAACCTTTTTTTAGGAGTAATTATCCAATGGTTTTGGTACCGCCATGGTGTCAAATGGTACTTGACGGTTTTATTCACCACTCTACAAAAATGTGTGATAGAGAAAGATTTTAGGGTATTTGGTGACGAATCCAACACCACCCAATAATTTTTCCTCTTTTAATATGGTGGGGTGCCCCACGGCCACTATCAATCTCTCGAGCAGGGGCGAGGAGGCCAGGGGCACCGGATCCCGAGGCTCCGTGGTGCTCCAAACCACTAAACGATTGTAGCGTGCATCACAACCGTTCAATTTGACAATCAATAGATTGGTTTCACGAATGCTTTTTGATTGGGAAGAAAGTTCTTCGAATCCTTTTAATCTACAAGTCAAAGTTGAATTTTTCTTGATAAAATTTTGATTTATTTTTAAAGTTTTTTCGTTTTTTCAAACCGGATAATGTTTTTGGGTGGAAGGACTACAATATTTTATTTTATTTTATTTATTTTTTTGTGAATGACATTTTCATACATTGGAATCATATTTTTACCAGCACTTCCGCTAGAAACAAAAGGAAGCTGGATAAGACTAAGCTCGACAAGGCTCAACAAATGCCACTTTTAGGAATTTTACCAAGCAAAAACAACAAATATAGCCTACAAACAGCCTCAACAAAATGACGGCCTAAAGTGCATATGTGTACAGTGACTTAACAAATACACCCTCATTTATAAAAAATGATAGGTACACACTCTCTCAACCACTCCCCACCAATGATAGGTACACACTCTCTAAAAAATGATAGGTACACATTTATCAAAAATGAGGTACTATTCATCAACCAATTTTTTATTTGTTTTTTTTCTCTCTCTTCCTTCTCTTTCATATTTAATAAAAATGGAGAGGATAATAGAGAGAATTGTTGGAGTACTGAAAGAAATGTGGATAGTTAAACTAAAAAAAGGTGCACTATTCACGTACATTTTGGGGGAGTTATTGTTGGGGATGCTCTTCGGCGGGATTCGCCGTATCTAGCTAATGTTGTCCAAATTCCCTCTAATTTAATCAGTATATAATTAGGATATAACTACATAATAATAAGGAATAAAAAATTGTGGAGTAATTAGTAAGCTTTTATTTTTCTCTTTTGAACAGAGCTATCGGTAAGCTAGAATAGATCCTTTGTGAGTAAAGGCGAAATGTCTTTGTATGAGAAAACGTAATGCATTTTTATCATCTGTTTAATTTAAGTAAAATTAATTAAATAAACCTTACTTGGTGCTACCTGGAACCGGGGGCCGGTAGTGAGGGGCTCACTAGAGGGTATAATGAGTTCATCCGACCGTTCATCTCGGTAATGAATGCTCGGATTTTAATTCAAATAATGGATGACTCGGACTATTTAGAGTTTGGATTAAATCTGAGCTGTTAATACTAAGATGGACGGCCGGATATGATTCACTACACCCTTATAGTGAGTCCCCAATTGCATGCAACCCAAAGAAAAAAGAGGCAAGTTCTTTATTTTGTTTCTTTTTCATAGGACCAAAGATATATACTTCTCAACTCCCCAGGTTGGGGTGGTAGTCAAGACTTAGAGTATGTTTCTCTTAAAATTTCAGATTCAAAATTTCTCACATGTTATATATCTTTTAAGTTTTGTTCCAGTTTTTATTGGGCTGAACGCAAATCATGGTTGATTTTAGCAATTGAATTGCTAAAGTCTTTTGAAAAACTCAACCTGACAGGAGACTTCCTTTTCTAGTTTTAAACTATTTTCCCTATGGTCTTTGTTTCATTTTTTAATACTCCTGCAATGTTGTATAGGGAGAGACGACCTGTCACACCCGTTATTTTGATACGTTAATGCGAAGAGAGAGGATTATTATTTTGGGCATGTGTCAGAGATGAATCGAATCTAGGAGGGCGGCAACTACCCTAACAAACTTTGAGTACTTTCAAAATTTTAATGGTTCGTGCCATTCCCTTTAAAATATTTTATCCGTCACAATTTTTTTTGTCTGTTTTTTTTTATTATATATCTGTCATTTTTAAATTACATGTACGTTTAGATTTTGATTTTTTTTTTAATAGATTGAAGGTAAAATTCTCTTATATCCTTCGACTTTCATGCAAATTCCACTTCAATCCTTCTGATTTCAATTTGGACAATAATAACCTTGCATTTTCGATTGTGTTTCAATGTAGCCCCTCATAGCCTTCTGTCCACGTGACACTTTTCAATGGGTAGATTAGTCATTCACTTCCAACCCTTTCCCCACAAAAAAGGCTAGCTGATCCTTCCAAAATCTCCCCTGTTTCACTCTATTTTTACTTCTTTCTTTACCAATTCCTCCAAACCCATCTCAGATAGGCTCTCCAAACCCATCTCAGATAGGCTCTTATAAGGCAACCTAACATTATCAACATTTGAAGGGAATCTTCGTTTTACCTTATAATTATGTTTTTTTTAACTCTATCACTAACCACCTTCTTCTTCTCAAACTTTCTTTCTACTAAATCTTCATGTTTCTCTATGCTTCTACGTTCCCTTGCTCTTACTTTGACACCCCCAAATCCATCTCAGATTTCTCACAACCCAAACTCAATTTAGAGAAATAAAGGAACATCTCAGATTTCTCACAATCTATAAGTTCTTTATTTGTGATTGGCTAATTCCGTGACGTTTCCATGTAATTGAAATCCTATGTATATGGTAGTTAGTTGATTGATTGGTGTGAAGTCAAAGATTAGAAAGCATTATGGGAAGATTTTATCTCTAAGGAAGATTGTGAAGATTTTACTCGGAAAGAATTATGGACTTATTGTGTTTGGGAAAAAGCAAGAATCTTGGGGGAAAGGAAATTAAGAATAAGGAAACAATGTAATTGGAGATGATCATTTTGTTTAAGGAAACAAAATATTTGGAGAAGTGTAATTCGCCCAATCAAGAAGCAACAGGTTTGCTTGAGTTAGTAGTTGAGTGTTAGCAGTTGGATTGGTTCTGCTCGAGTGAGTTGGTCGAGCAACAGTGACGTTTTATTTCATTTTTCTATAAATACAACCTCATTAGGGTTCAGAAAATTAACCCTTGTAGCCACAACGTGAATAAAGAGAGAAAAGTTCGTGAGAGCAAGAAAAAACACTTGTGGATTATTTTCTTAAGAGATTGGATGAAGTCTTGGATCTATACACTCGCATAATCTCTCTCAAGTTGGTTTATTCATCATCTACATCACTTGGAGTTCTTTGATGGAGTTCAAAGGCGATTGGAGATTGGTCTAAAGGAGGAGTCCTGCGTAGATCAAGGATTTGAGGAGTCGAATTCGAATTCGCATCTATTAGAGCGGTTCATGAGGAGTCATCAAAGAAGTTCTTAGCCAATAATGAAGGAGTTCATAGCGTGGTTGTAAGAAACTTTGTTTCCGCGTTTTGCGTATAGTGCTCTCTTCTCTCCTGTGGTTTTTTCCCCGCCTTGGGGGTTTCCACGTATATCTGTGTGTTATGCTTGCTGTTTATTTGTTGCGCTTATAATCTTGCATAATTACATAGATTAAGATTTAATTATATTAATCGGCTAAAATAATTTATTCACCGCAATAGTAAATAAAAAGGTGATCCGATTTCGGGTCTTACACAATCCATCTCAGATTTCTCACTAACCACCCTCTTCTTCAATGTACTTATGGCATCAAAACAAAATAGGGATTATTACCTCTAGGTCTAGAAAAAAGATGTCTAATTACCAATAAGGTAAGTCATTTTTTTTAATTACCACTAAGGTAAGTCACTCTTTTTGGAGTTTAGGTTTAGGGTGCACTTTCTTATTATAGGGTTTTAGTGGTTTAGACACTTTCATAGAGTACCCTAGGATTTTAGGCACTTTCATAGGGTGCCCTAGTCGTAGGGTACCCTAGAGTTTAGGTTTAGGGTGCACTTTCCTATTATAGGGTTTTAGTGGTTTAGGCACTTTCATAGAGTATCCTAGGATTTTAGGCATTTTCATGGGGTACCCTAGTCGTAGGATAACCTAGGATTTTAGGCACTTTCATAGGGTACCTTAGTCGTAGGGTACCCTAAGATTATAGTCACTTTCAAAGGGTACCCTAAGATTATAGTCACTTTCAAAGGGTACCCTAGTCGTATGGTACCCTAGAGTTTAGATTTATGATGCACTTTCCTATTATAGGGTTTAGTGGTTTAGACACTTTCATAGGGTACCCGAGGATTTTAGACACTTTCATAGGGTATCCTATGATTTAGGCATTTTTATACAGGTTGGGGAGTTGATGGAAATTTTCCAGAGTTGAACTTGACCTAATGGTAATTATGGGATCTACGGGTGACCTGATGGTAACTGCCTCAACAAAATAATATCCATGAGCATCGAGCTATAGGAATTAAGAAACAAATATACCTGCGACTGAAACCCAACTTTTCGTCACCACGAGAAAACATTTCCTAACCGCCTTTATACTTGTCAATAGCATCACTCGTTCTTCTATAATGCGAATAACTGTAGTGGACAAATTCTAAAACAGAGAATAACACTAAAGCTTGAACTCAAATAGTAAAATGATTATACTTTTTTTGATAAGTCATGCAGAAAAAAATGTCAATGGCTTCCAAAGACGCATTGGTGCTCCTACTTTTGGTTGGGGGTAGAACTTTGGGCCCTCAAAGATGGCCTTTAAATGGGGTTGGATTTTAGGGGTAAAAAACTGTTAGTGGATATAGATGCCAAGCCAGGGCATCTGTTTTACTTTTTTGGATGGGGTGAAGAAAGGGAGAGAAAAAAGGCTAGGTTTTTTTTTGGGGGAAGGGGGTGGAAGGGAATGACTAATCTACCCATGCAAAATTGTCACGTGAACGACACATGGGTATTTTTTGTCCAAATTTTAGACGGAAGGCTAGCAATCCACAATGCAAGGTTATTATTGTCCAAATTGAAACTAGAAGGACTAAAGTGGAATTCATATGAAAGTCGAAGGGATATAAGAGAATTTTACCCTAGATTTAATAAGGGTCTCTGAGTCTCTCAAATAGGATCCACATTGCTCATTAAAACCTTTTACATTTGAAAATATAAGCAATTTTTTGATGTGTTTGAAATAGTAAAAAAGGATAAGAAATTTGGGATGGAGGGAGTTTGCCTCCTTATAGCATCGCCAAATTTTGGATCAAATTATACTTAAAAAGCTACTTTTCTACTTTATCTATTCACTCTTTTTTAAAAGTACATTGCATCAGACTCTCTATTCTAACTTATTTTTGTTAATTTCTTTATACATGTACTTTACAATTTATAAAAGTTTTTTTTTTGTTCTTTTTAAGTGTTGTATTTTTGTACCAGCTTTATCTATATTCCAACGGTAATATTTGGAATGGCAAGTGTAATTTTTTTGTAACGGCTTTATTCCAACAGTCATATGTAACGGCTATATATATTTTTAGTGACTATATTCTAATGTCATGTTTGTGACGGCTATATTCTCTAGCCCAATATACATAAGACGTACCATTTGTTTTGTTACTTCCATCTATATCGGCCTAAACGTTATTTCATTTAATTTTATATTTTCAAAATATGGATATTGAGCTTCTAGACAATATGATTCTTTAGGACACTGATTCCGAACAAAGAATATTTGCAAAAATGAACAATTGCGGTGTACTTTATTAATTGAACATGTAGTAAATAGTTGAGTGAACAGTGACCAGCTTAAATATGAGTCCAGTTTTGCAAATGTAAAAATATGGCAAGTGGTCCCCATTTTTGTTGAGCCTGATGTGAAGCCAATTTCTGCCCATGACTAGCTGAAGTGGCGTAAAAGGCATTTTGCAGATCCGAAGGCTTTTATTAGGTTTTTTTTTTTTTTTTAACTTTTATTACTTTATTAATCAACATGCGCGTAACTAGCACGGAAATTCCTGACCGTCGAAACTAAAATGAAAAAGGAGTTTCGATTTAAAGTCTTGCAACACGTTTTTCATGCACAATTTGCACTACTCAACAATAGACAAGTTTTCCCACCTGTGCCAAATTAGGCCGATGCTCCCAACACATATAATGCAAGTGGAGCCCAAAAGTTACAGGGAAAAGGCTACAATACACACCCCTTATTTGGGTGTGTATGATACACACCCCTACAAAAGTTACGAATTTTTTGTAGAAGTTACGATTTTTTTGTAAAAGTTACGAATTTTTTTGTAGAAGTTACGATTTTTTTGTAAAAGTTACGAATTTTTTTATAAAAGTTACAAGACACACCAAAATGTTACGAATCATATTGCTGAAAAGTTACGAAAAACTAAAAAATGTTACGATTGCTGATGAGGTGGCACAATCTAGACCACATAATAGGTGCATATGGTACACCCAAATAAGGGGTGTGTATTGTAGCCATATTTTTTTGTTCGGAGGGTTTGTCAAAATCTACAAACAAGTCATTTGGGACAGGAGAATAACTTATTTACGGACCTTTTGCAAACACCCCGTTTGCAGACGTGCGAATCTCGGCTGTGCAAATTTTTTTTGGGTACCGAGTGGGTACTACGTGGCACCCGAACATTGCATCCGGGCCGTCTAAAAGTGTATTGGACGGCTGAGATTGAAATCCTCTCTCTCCTGTTTGTTTCACTCTCCGTAATCTGAACCGTCCAAAACCAAAATGGATGGCTCAGATTGCGCGAGCGGGTAAGTACCATGTGGTACCCGTTCGGCACTGAAAAATTTCTCCGGCCGTGCATTCCAAAATGTAAAGTTTCTCATAGAAGGAATTTTAGGCCAGAGGTAGATCCATGCATGTGCCGATGACCTAACACGATGTGTTGGGGATGGTCACATGTCACGTGAGGTGTGGCCTGTGGCATCGATCCTTGAAAGCGCCATGCACATGGTAAGTGGACCTAAATCCAAGTGCTCTTTTTACACACAATTTAAATTGGTTTTTGGGTTGATAGCTTGAAAATGAAGGATTGGCCGCGGAGGAGATTTTTGGAATTTGTTCTAGAAAATTGACTTACTCTCAAAACCGACTTTATTGCGATTTACGAGACAGATCATTATTTCACAATACATCAATCTAAAAAATTGACTTAAGCCAATTCCTGCCAATTTCTGGAACAACCCGTTGCGCATTAAGTGATCATTGATCTATCTCATACACAATCAACGTATGACTTATATTATCTAACATCCTTCATCACTTCCAGTCGGTCCTGAAGGTTTGTCACGTATAGTCTTTGTGTCATTCTATTTGAACCCAATACTATTCTCACTGGCCCCATTTTATTTTCGCGCACATTTAAATATTCGACTTAATCCTTAAATGCCCTCATCTTCAACAACTTTAAACCTAATTTTTTAGTAACTCATTCACGGCCAATACTATTAACCTTTGTCCCAGCTCATTACCCAAATTCATTCTACTAATTGCAACTTTCACAATTACTAATTTTCTATTCGTCCAAAGTCGCTATTGATTACCATATTCTCCAATTGCTTAACCTGGTCAAACTCCAGGGGAGAAATTAAATAGCGAATATAGCTCATTAATTAGAATAACGTAAAAACAAAGTTTAACTAGAGACGACGAAACCAACCACCTACAATTGATTACAAATTGTATAGTATAGAGCCCCACGAATAGCCAGAGTTCAATTGTGATCTCCTTTGACTATAATTTTTTTATGTTGGCTGATGAAGCGATTTTGGGAGTCCGCACTCCTCAATCGTCTGGCCTTGGATGTTGTTGTAGTGTTAGCCAAAACCCTTTCGATGCCATGGTCAATCGAATTTGTACGTTTATGAGTTCGAAAAGACTCTTGAGCTTATGAATTAAGAATATTGCACCTTGGAGAGTGATTGGAGACTTGTGTATATACTATCGTGGGTAGAATCCTCTTACGATTAAGGATGTGACTCTTTTTATTGCACTATTATAAACGGTACTAATGTAAGAGGGTTCTCTAAAATTTGTAAATTAATTTCGGTGGCCTAAAGCGACCCTACCTTGATCTTTCGCATTGATATATGGTAGGGTGGTGTTTTTGGCCTCTTACATAAAAGTAGTTTCAGTTGGAAAAATAATTAATCATCTTTTTCATCTACCCCAAACAACCTAGCCACATCATGTGACAACGCCGTGCATCGTGGCTTTAGTTGGCATGCACATGCACGTTATGAGTAGGTGCATAAAAAGAACTAAAATGTATGGCCATATACCAAATGCATGAAAAATTAAGTACTAGCTATACCAAACGCAATTATGGAGAAATTTTTCAGTTCCGAGCGGGCACTGCCTATGTAGTGCCCGCCCGGGGGCGCATCTCGGCCGTCCACAAATGTTTTAGACGGCCCAGATTTTTAAGAGAGAATTAAAGAGGGAGAGTGAGAGAAATTTGAGCTGTCTAAAACACTTTTAAACAGCTGAGATGTGCACTCCGCACCACGTGACCGTGGGCACTGAATTTTTTTTTCACATTATGAGTAGGTGCATAAGAAGAGCTAAATATTTGTGTCTCAACAACTTGGCATGTGGCCATTTTACTAATCACGTTTTTCTCCTGAGTTTGAGATCTGAGATGTATTGTTCAAGGACGAAAGTGTGCAATGGCCATGTTGTTCGTTCGACTAATCTCTTAGTGTGCAAAAAAGCATTTTCGCTTTAATAGTGAAGAATAAAAACTATTTCTTTTATATTGTTCACAAAATGCTAACGAAAAACAGATATTTTTGAGTTCCATTCATGAAAATAAAGGAATAATTTCTCTATTTGCCAGTTCATTTTTTATTTATTTATTAAATTTAGATAATGTCGTACATCATGTAAATTTGATAAAACCTCTAGTTTAAGCTACCCGTAGAAGGAAAATATGTACTACTATATGTATTATTGAGCAATAGCAAAACTCACAGCTCATTGTTTTAGAAGCTCTAAAATATCATTTTTATTTTTTATTTATTTTTATTTTTTTATCACATGTCTCTCATATGATTTGATTTTGAATTTCGTTTAAGCCTCCTACTAGTGCATAGTGAGATTGGTCACCAGAAATTAGTCAATATGCCTAAAGATGGCCCCGATTCCTTCAATTACTAATCCATTAGTTCTTTACTCATGTCAAGACTGGGTTAGGAGATAAGAATGAAACTCAATTCGTTCATCGGCTATAAAATTAATTAGGGGTAGTTTCCCAATGAAAGTCATTTGGCTTTTTGGGTTTTTTCTTTTATTCAAAATTTTTCCGCACGCGTTTGTTAGTTTTGCGTCATAATTTTTTACATTATTAGTTCGTCTCGACGAGCCAAATCGAAAAAGTAAAAACTTGTAACAATTACCCAAGTTAGATATTTTTCTAAAAAATTGGATTTTGGTCATATTTTTTACTTTTTTGATTCCTCTCATCCATACAAACTTATTCTCCCCAAAAGTTTGAAGCCAAACTAACAAACGCGAAATTTTTTTGAGTAAAGACAAGACCTAAAAATCCTAGTGACTTATTTTGAAAAACTACCCTTAATTAAACAAATAGGGTACGAAATCAAATTAGATGGTTTGTGCAAGTAAGATCATTCTAGAAGAAGACTTATTTGTGCAAGCATCCTCTTTATTATTTTATTAGATCCAGAATCAACCACGACGCAAAAAAAAAAAAAAAAAGCCTTCCACTCCTAAAAGCTACAAAACTCCTATCCAAAAAATAAAAAATAAAAAATGCTCAACTGGCATACCAGAGCCCCCCGTGTGTATATATAGTTCGTTGTATCTATTGTCTCGATCATTAATTTAAGTTGTGTGGAAATGAGATTAGCTTAATTGGTCAGGATTTCTACATCTCACCAGAACGTTAGGAGTTCGAATATCCTCACTTGTGTGTGAGTGTTATTCTCCCTATATTTGTTGAGCAAATACTTCCCTTAATGAGGCTCTTAGTTGGATTGAGTTTATAGTGATTGTGATTCTGTGAACTTTTTTTGCGAAGTGTATCGTCACCTATAAGGGCCAATAAACGAGTCTTGCGAGCTCCACAATATATAAGTTAAGTTTGGTTTGAAAATTTAACGAACTACAAAAATGTGTTCAAGTTAATAAGCTGTGACAATGTCAACCGAGATGGTCACCCAAGCCTATCTCGAGTTGCTTGAATTTTTTTATAAATAAAAAAGCCAAACGAGCTGAGTAATACAGTAGCTTGTTTGTGCTTGGTAATTTGGAAGAGCTTATTGAGTTTCAAAAAAAAAAAAAAAAAAAAGGTCAAGATTGAGTTGCGTGTATACCAAATTGATTGAGCAAACTTTTACCGAGTGAACACGGACTCTAACTCGAGCAGTTTAGTTCGTGTATGGGCCTTACACAAAATCGATCAAGTTGAACCTCCAAAAATTATAAAATCTCAGTAGAGTTTGTTTATTCATGATGGTTCCTTAATTTGAGTTCTATCACTAAACATATCTTCATGGGTCTTAAAAGCCTAAAAGGACAAATCTAGATGCACTAATTTTTTTTTTGTGGATCCGGGGTGCTTGTGATCGCATTTGAGCCGTCCATCTCGGCAATCGACGGTCTGGATTTTCTATGAAAGAGTTAACTCTTCCATGGAAGAATTTGGGCTGTCCAAAATACTTTTAGACGGCTCAGATGCGATCACCAGCATCCCCTCTTCCCCTTTTTTTGAGTGATTTTCACGCCCCAAATTGATATCTACACCCTCTTTTATGTCTTTTAATAAAAAATTTATGTGTAAAATTTTACTAAAAGACAAAAAAGTAAGTTGAATATTAATTTAGGGGTGTGAAAATCAATTACTATTTTTTTTAAATTTATGTATGAGTGAACTTTAATCCTCTTTTCAGTGGAGTACCAGAAATGACTCAAAAAGCATCAATTTATGGTTTCAATGCCGATGTGGTTTCCAATGCCAAGGGTTCAAATTTAAAGGGCAAAAGGTTCTCAAATTGTTATAGGAGAGAACAACATATTTAAATGAATGTATAGATAAAGGTTGGGATCAGAATAAAATGTCTAAAAACTTGGTATAAACTTAGGTCACACGCGAAAGAATCCATTAGTTAATGAAAATGCTATATATATATATGGAAGATGTTCTATTAAGGACTCCATCACGAATCTTCTCCGTGAAGACCACCCCTTTTCTGATTTTCCGGACTAAATTTTGACGATCCGAACCGCTCAATGTGTTTAAAACATGTTTTCCATGGCCAACGCAAGGAATAACAAAAAAAAAAAATACCTGAAAGGGCTTTATCCGAGCAGTTTTTCATAATAACTGTACATATATGTTTATCGAAAAAAGCTCGAATGAAGCCCTTTTGGGTATTTTTTTTGGACGAATCCTCGCAGAGACCCTTAAAAACACGTTTTAAACACATTGAGCGGTTCGGATCGTCGAGATTCGACCCCGATCCATGAGGTCCGCAAATTGGGAGTTTGATGGAGTCCTTAGTAGAACGGGATTGTATATATATATATATATATATATATATATATATATATATATATATATATATCTATTTCTTTTTATATGTCTTTAGGGTGTATGCAACCCCTTTTCTTTGTCAATCGACAGGAGAGATTATTTACATCAAGTATGAATTACAAAGTGCAAATCATGGGACACTATATTAATTGTGTGAGAGTGCACGAGATAATCAAGCCCAACAATTTAACCAAACGAATAATGATACATACACTCCCTCCCAGCCACTCCTTACCACTCCCCCTCTCACATGTGGTGGGACCCACCACATGTGGGACCCACGGTGGATCCCACCACATGTGAGAGGGGGAGTGGTGGGGAGTGGCTGGTGAGAGAGTGTGTCTATCATTTTTGTAACCAAAACAAGAAATAAACCCATCATAGGGAAAAGAAACCAAGAAAGAAAGGAAGAGCCCCACCAGGGGGGAAACTGTGGATTCATGTATTCGCCATTCGACCTCTTGACTTCTCAATTAGGAGGGTACAATAGTAGCCAATTGAGTTAGACCCAGTATGCAACCCCATTAATCACTTTGAATCTAAACATTTCGTATAGTAGTTCACTTTCATTTTCTATGAAATTTCTCCCAAATCACCTGCACCAAAAATTCCTTTGCATTTTCAGTCATATGCAGGATTGCGAAATATTATCTTACATGCAGGATACGATTGTGCTATCCTACAGCTAAAAATGCATAGGAAGAGAGATACTTATGGTTTTTGGTAAAGAAGATTTGAGTTCCTATATATGTAGGATGTGCGAAATAAGTATGAAAATGCAAAATCTTTCGAACGCTGCTATGGGAACCGACCACCATGCACCGACGGCGTACCGATGGCGTCAGTGCTGCCATTGTGGGCCCCAAATGATCGATCCGAGCCGTTCATCGTTCTCAGAATCAAATTCCGAGTGGGCCATCGTGGGAATCGAGGCAATCGGACGGCTGTATGAGCTCGATCCAAAATCACCCCCATTTCATTAAAAAATTTGAATGAAATGCGGGTGATTTTGGATCGAGCTCATACAGTCGTCCGATTGCCTCGATTCCCGAGATGGCCCACTCGGAATTTGATTCTGAGAACAATGAACGGCTCGGATCGATCGTTTGGGGCCCACAACGGCGGCACCGACGTTGTCGGTGCATGGTGGTCGGTTCCTATATCTTTTCCGTAAATCTTTCAGTCCAGTATAATCCAATTTTTGTTACTGCCGTTGGATTTGATGGTTTTGAGACAACAAAAAGAGAAAGTACCAAAAAAGAAAGACAACTCTCGTAATGTGGGTTGAATTATTGAGAGGTGGGACTTGAAAGCCATAATTAGGGCATCAAAAGGAATTTAATCCACTATGCCCACCATTACAGTGGGACCTGCAAGAGCATTTTATGAGAGTTATGGCCCACGACAATGCTACGGCCACAACAACCTAAGACCAACTTAATAAGGTGTAAGGATCAAGTCATACAAGTCAGTATAGTGTAAGTAGCAAGTCATATAAATAAAGAGACCTCACAAAATTAGGACAAAGACCAAGTTAAAAAGAGGTCACAAATCCAGGACAAAGACCAAGTGACTTGGTCTTCTGAATTCTATGACGTGGTTCTTGCACTTTAGCGACTTGGTCCTAAGCTGTTGTAGTCGGTTGTTGTGTCCATAGCATTTTTGTATGGCCCACCCTGCTCAATTCACTTAAGAGTCGTCAACACAAATTAATTGCTGAATTAGCTAAGTTCAGACGTCAGGGTTTTCCTATTAATTGAGAACACAAAACCTGATTAGGGGGTAGAAGCTCGTATTATTTTAGCTTGGGACCCCACTGTGCTGGATGTTTCAATTCTTTTTACATCAGATCAAGTTATTATTTCAAGGGTCTTTATTCTGGAGTTTCATAAAGCTTTCCATCTGTTTACTGTCTATAGTTTCAGTCAATCTTCTGAGAAGTCAGTGGTCTGACATGAAATCCCTTCATGCTGGAATGGGGGTCAAGCTTGGATGCATTTAGTACCTTAATTCGGTGCAAAAAAAAAAATCGAAAAACGATACACGGAACCACTTCATTTTTTGATTTGAAATACCATGATTTTAGCACCTAGTGAACTCATTTGCTAAAACCAACATGATTTTAGTAACTGGGTTCCTAAATTTTTTTGGAAAACTTAGGTGATTTTAATGTAGTGAGGAAACCTTCTGGAACGTTTGGATGGTTTTGATAGCACTGCTACCACTGAGTTTAATTCTTGCATTGATTTTCTCAATATGGATGACATGCCCACCAAAGGGTTTTGGTATACCTGGTCTAATAAGAGGGGAGGGGATGGTGATAACAAAAGTAGGCTTGATAGAGCTATGGTTAACACTGGCTGGATGGATGACTTTCTAGATTTTGAAGTTTGTGTGGAGGCACCTGGTATTTCGGATCACTGCCCCCTTATTGTGACTGTTTTTTTTGGGTAAATTCTTATTGTGACTGTTATCCCTTAAGCGAGTTAGGAGAGTCCTTTCAAGTTTTCTAATTTCTGGATGACTCAGAGAAAATTTAAGGAGGTCCTATCTTTCTCTTGGTCGGCTCCTGAAAGAGGATGTGGCATGCAAAGGCTCAACCAAAAGTTGAAAAGGCTCAAGCCTGTTTTAAAGGATTTCAATGACAGTTATTTCTTCTAGAGTTGCTACAGCTAGAGAGGAGTTGATGCAAGTTTAGGGCCAGTGTCTTACTTCTCCTCATAACACTGATCTGGGCAATATGGAGAAAGAACTGATGGCTACTTTTGTGGAAGTCTCTACTGCTGAAGAAAGTTTCTGAATTGGCGCTTAGCCCAACTGTTTCAGGACTGCAAGTGGTTGTACAGTAACTTCTGCAACTTGTCCATCAAATTTTGTTATCGGGAAGCGAATAGGGTAGCAGACACTCTGGCCAAGCATGTAGCTAGGACTCAGCAGGGGTGAGTTTTGTATAGTAATGTGCCCAGCTTTTTGGTGACTAGTTTGCGTTTTGATCAGTTAGGCACTCCCACTCCTCGTTTTGTACTTGTAACCTTGTTCGGTTAGTATAATACATTTCTGTGTGCATTTGCAAAAAAAAAAAAAAGTTTCAAGAAACAAATGTCAAGGGTTAATTGGCTCAGTTTGGGTGACCATAACACCAGATTCTTTCATCAAAAGATGGCAGCAAATAAGGTGAGGAATAAAATTCTGAGCCTTACTAGCCTTAATGGTGCAAGGTTGGAGAAACCTGATGAGATTAAAGAAGAAATTCTTCATTACTATGTTGGGCTCTTGGGTACCTCTTGTGTTGTCGATGATAATTTTAACATGGACCTTGGTCTTGCTTCTATCAATAAAGTGTCTTTAACATGGACCTTGGTCTTGCTTCTATCAATAAAGTGTCAGATGGAATGAAGGAGGACCTTGTATATATGTCCTGTCACTATTGAGGAGATCAGAGCTGCTCTTGCTTCTATTAAAAAAGAGAAAGCCCCGGGTCCTTATGGATTTAATTCTGCTTTTTATCAAGACAACTGGGATATTGTTGCTAGTGATTTGATTCAAGCTGTCAATCTGTTTTTTCTGTCTAACGAAATGAGTAGGCAGTGGAACTCAACTGCCATTACCCTTCTCCCAGAATCTGCTTCTCCAAGTACTATCAAAGATTACAGACCTATTGCAATGTTCCTTTCAAATGCATTAGTAAGATCTTGATGAATCGGTTGCAGCCTTTTCTCCCATTTATCATTGGCCCTTTTCAATATGCTTTTGTCAAGGGTAGATCCATCAAGGACAATGTTCTTCTTATGCAAGAGTTATCAACAATTACCACCTTGAAGGGGGGACTTCTAGATGTGCAATGAAACTTGATATAATGAAGGCTTATGACTCTGTTGCATGGGATTTCTTGTTTGCAGTTATGGAAATTATGGAATTTCCGAGACCTTTCATTAGAAAGGTAAAGCAATGTGTTACAACAGCTATAATCTCCATTGTGCTAAATGGAGAGCATTTGGGGTATTTTCCCGGGCAAAGGGGCCTGAGGTAGGGGGATCCCCTTTCCCATTATCTGTTTTTATTAATCATGGAGGCTTTCACTGCTATGTTGGGCTATAGGGCAAACCACTTGGCCTTTACATTCCATCCCAAGTGTAGTGTTTTAAACATCAAGCCATCTCGCTTTTGCATCAGACCTCTTCATTCTGTGGGGCTGACATCAACTCTTTCCATATTATTAAGAATGTTCTGCATGACTTTCACAAGTTTTCCGAGTTGCAACCTAACCTTCTCAAGAGTTCTATTGTTTATGTTGGGGTTACTCAGTAGGCCAAGACTGATTTGCACTCTATTCTTGCTGTCCCTGAGGGATTTCTCCTTGTTAAATACCTTGGGGTTCCCCTTATCACTACCAGGCTGAAGGCACAGGATTGTGAAATTTTAGTTGAGAAAATTTTACAAAGGGTTCACTCTTGGTCCAATAAGATTTTTTCTCATGGAGGCAGAGCTCAGCTAATAAATTATGTCATGTTTAGCATTCAGGTGTATTGGAGTTCCACATTTATTTTTCCTTTCAAAATCCTTGCCAAGATTGAGAGTGCTCTCAAGGCTTTTTTCTCGACAAGCCTAGACATGAGAACTTCTGGTGCTAAAATCAATTGGCAGGCTGTTTGCAAGCCAAAAAAATGGAGTTCTTGGATTTAGGCTGCTGGATGAATGGAACAAGGCAGCTATGGTGAAGCATATTTGGGCAATTTGTCAAAAATCTGATACTCTTTGGTTAAATGGGTTCACACCTATGTAAGAACTCTAGCTTTTGGAGCATGACGATTCCTCAAAATGCATCATGGACCACCATAAAACTTCTTTTAAACTCTATGTTGTGGTGCAACCTTGGATAACCTACATTGTGGGCAATGGCCATGATACTTTCTTATGGTGGGATAATTGGCATCCCCTTGGACCATTGCACTCAAGGTATGTAGACAGCTTGGGGCAAAATTTGGGCAGATCTCTGTCAGAAAAGGTCAGTACTATTATATTTGATGAAGGTTGGCACTGGCCTCAATATCGTAGCTTCATCACACAAGACATTATAGCTAATACCGCAACCACTTTGGTGCCTAATGTTCATGTTGCTAACTCAGTTAAGTGGAACTTGCACCCCAGTGGTATTTTTTCCGCTAAGACTGCATGGGAAGCTATTAACACTAAAGGCACCCACAGTGCCTTGGCATAAAGCCATTTGGTTTCCTCTTTCTGTGCCCAGATGGGCCATTATCTTGTGGATTGCTCTGCTAGGGAGGCTATCGACCAGGGATGGACTCCTAGCGTGGGGGGTCACCTCTGATAATGAGTGTAGATTGTGTGGAGCTGGCCATGAATCACATGACCACCTCTTTTTGGCTGCCAATATGCTTCTCAAATTTGGTCTCATTTTCTCCAGCTCAATGGAGTTAACCGACATGGTCTCAAAAGAATGATGAGATAGGTCTCATTTTCTCGTTTTTTATTTGTAGTGTCTCATTTTCTCGTTTTTTATTTGTAGTGTCTTAGGTGGCCTATCATAATGCTTTTTATTGCCAAATAGGCCCACACCTTACTAGTGATTTATCTGCGGATATTAGGCGTAAAGGCCGACCTGCCAGGCTTGGGCAAGTCTACGTCCGGCAGAGCTGGGCTGGGCCTTCATTTTTTGCATCTAAAGAGGCCCCCCTGAAGTTCTTCAGTCGAGTCCATGCCGTAGAGAAATTTTGGAATCGGCCGGTCTGCAGTCCACGCTATTGGACTTTGCACTTTTAAACCGCAAAGTGCCGTTTGAATAAATTTCAACCGTCTAAAAGTATTTTCAATGGACCAGATTTATTCATAGTATTCTACTAGATAGGGAATATGTATCCTACATGTAAGATACTTCTGTAAATCTGGACAATTGATTTTTGAGGTGAACAACCGCAATTGAACAACAGAGGCCTCTTTGTAGTTGGACCGTAGAGAAGCTGCATCCTTTTTTTTTTATTTTTATTAGTTGACAACGCGAAGAAATTAGTACTAAATTAAGAGATTAATTATTACTAGGTAAATATAAACTGATAAATGTAATCTTATCTTGTTTTACAATTGATCCTAAAGACATTACATGTTTTTATTTTGATAACTCAAGTGTCCGGGGAAGCTTTCGCGCACCTAAACTAATCCTAGGGGAACATCTCACTGTCCACTAGTAGAGGACGCAATTAAAGTCAGAACAAAGCTCTGTATGCACTACCTCAAAAGAATTGATGACACTCATCAATTGATCCCAAGACAATTCATAATTGTCTTATTCATGATGCTATCGACTCAAAAAAAGAAGAGGCGTTAGGAACCTTTAGTTGTGTCAAAATGACAAAGTTTAACTGCACTGAGTCAAGTGACCCCACTTGTAACCTTACGCTCTCCGCCCTTGCTCAAAGGAAACGGCTCTTTCCTATTTTTACACGACACAACACACAACACACAACACGGACTATTCAAAAGACAGGTTAAAGGTTTGTTAGATTGGCTACTAAAAACCAGCAACAAAACAGATATGAATACTCCACAGACTCCAATTACAGGACCAGCTGACATTTTCACGGGAGAAAAAAAAAAAAAAAAAAAACCCCAAATCGAAACATTGAAAAAACCGCAAATTCAAACAAGTTCTCCAGGAAACAACTGCAAATTATTTCATTGTTTCCTGATAACTAACAACTCCACACACCGATCAAAAAAAAAACTAACTCCACACTGCTGAACTCTTGATATATCATCTCATCAGCTGTGGAAAGCAGTAATCAAAAGGCTTAAGACTTCGCATTTGGTTACCCTCTTTAGCATGAGAGTAACTGAATTTCTTCATCCCCAAAGTGAACCATCATTATGATTCGAACAATAATCCGTTCTCAGTATGTCCTTTCACTTCTAAAAGAAAAAAGAAAAACAAATGGAACTACACAAACGAAAGAATTAGGTCTTGATGATTGCAAACGTGGGCTCTAGTAATATTGTTTCCTGATAACTAACAACTCCACACTGCTGAACTCTTGATAAATCATCTCATCAGCTGAGGGAAAGCAGTAATCTACGTCAACAACTGCAAATTATTTCGTTGTTTCCTGATAACTAACAACTCCAACCATTCGAAAGAAAGCAATGTGTTCTCCGATCAAGGATTTCTTAGTACATAGAGCTGACCGTCTAACAAAAAATGGAGTTGACTGTGGCAAACTAGACGACATACCAATCAAAGTTTGAGGATTCCTTCGAAAAGAAGGGTACATTACTGTGGAGTAATAACCACATATATATAAGTCAATAGCTAAACCTGAAGTATAAAGCAATAACTGTTCCAACTATCAAACAAGATAACCCAGATTGGAAGCCCACAAAGAAAAATGAAATCTGAGATTGCAGTAGACTAGACGTAGATTTTGCTTCACAACGTAGTTTATAGATAATCGACCACCTACGTTTCTGTAAAATTAAGCAACCTGGGTCTTACTTGTTTTGAGAGAGTAGATGGAATCCCTTTATAGCACTTGTTGAGAAAATGAAAAAAACTGTTTCCTGCTCCCATTCCAGTGTATCGCGACACTCCCCCTAAAATAAAAGTAGAAAGAGCAACAACAACAATAATAGTACCTAACAAGACACACAGCAACAACAATAACCTTGTTACATGGATCCTTTTAATGCTAAACCCGTGTTGGGCACATGACACTCATACAAGAGTATAGTATCCGTGTCTGACATGTTTAATTGGACATTCACCTAGCAAACTATTTGCAATTTTAGTTTACTGTGAACCTAAGAAGCATGTGTATGGTTACTGGCACAATAGGGTACGGTACGTCAATACGGCGAAACCTACATAATATAGTGCACAGGTACAGCTATAACAATTAAATATTTATAATTTAGAGCAATGTATTATACATAATAATTACATCTCACATAAAGGAAATAGCTAAAGGACTTGGGCAAATAGGAATCCAACATCAAATAACAGTTTAAAGCCAAACCTTTGGGTGCAAAATAGAGTTTAATACCATTGTACATAAGAACTTATAGACCAAAATCGTAATTTGACAATCATGCTAATCATAGAAAGAGGAACTCTTATCAACTTAGTTTTATTTCTGTGTTTAGTACGGCACTACGGCTACTCGGCTAGATATATGGTGGGGACTTCTGGGGTACGTGCATTGAGAAAAGTTAGAGAGAAAAGTTTTGGTACGTGTATTGTATACGTGTATTGAGAAAAGTTAGGGAGAAAAGTTTTGGTATGTGTATTGTGTACCAGAATGAATCTTGAAGTACCATGCAAAGTACCCGTACCCCGTACGTTATGATACGAGAATGCCGGGGTTTTGGAGGTACCTGTGCTTCATAGTTGTGAACTACGAATAGAACTCCTACAAAATGCATGAATGACCTAAGGTCCTGTAAAACACAATTTACAGATAAAAATGGAAGAAATATACTAAAGAATTTGAATATTTTGGAGTGTCCTCGTATCATTTAGATACAAATGAGATGAATCCGACTCTTAGACGCCTGCACCCGACACACACACGTACCAATTGTTCCATGTAACATAGATAGCTATAATAACTGACTACAACAAATAATCATAATGTACCTCCTGATGCAGGTAAAGGATACAAGAGTCTCTATTTTAAGTGCTGTTGTTCCGATATGATAGTTTGATGCATTTCATATTAGTTGTGGTTTTGGGATTCTTGTTTCCTTAACCCCTTCACATAAGATGATTTGGCATACGTATTTAAGATATGGCCATGTATTACGGCTATGGCCCTTGTGCACTAGCTTTCTTTCCCTTCTCACCCCTTCACATGCTGTATTCACCATGTATATTCCTGAAGTTCCTTAACACCTAGAATAACAGGGTTAAGGGAGACGGCGAAGAAGATAGCTTATCCCGTGTAGTAGAAGATAAGAGAATACTCGTAAACACTTTATGTATCTCTTCGTCTACCAACGTTTCCTTTTCTTTTGTGACTTTTGTCCAACCTACAAGCAATCTATTCAACTCTCCCTACTTGCCACTTTAAAATACTAAATTGTGGAATACAACAGAAACCCAACAACGCACCACTGTCCCCAGATATGACTACTCTCTATAACTGAGGATGCAGCAACTTTCAATGACTTGCATGAGCTGTTTGGAATCTTGGATGCCCATTAGTTGAAGATTATAGTACCTCAAAAGTGGTTATTCTGGTTCAATCATTTGCTGTGTACCCTTCACAGACTCGCCAAAATATGGAAATTAGGAAACAAACTACTACTAACGGAAAAAATGACCCGAGCCAAATCGAGTTAGAAACAAATTAATCAAACATCAATAGGCACCCTATTCAATCGTAGATGTAGAAATATAACAGCCAAGATCTATTTCACCAACAAATAGAAGTATCAAGAAGGTCAAACGTTTATATTCATAGACATGAAATTGAAACAAAAAAGCTCAATACAGAGCATGAATTGACGCAAGAGATGTGTACACAGTACACCAGTAGAACAACATCAGCAAGCTTATTTTTTCTCGCCGAGAACACAACAAGAAGATTGATACCCATGTGAACAATCATATATATGATAATGATCCAAAGAAAACCGTCAAACATATAAAGAGATATCTATCATTGTATTAGAAGTTAGAACTTTGAATTTATTAAACTTATCCCTGTGCTCTTTACCACTTTTCAAGTTCTCGTATCATGACCATGGGGGAAGAGAAATCCAATGACGAATAAAACAGGAATAATTTCTTTTGAAAAAATGTCACTCAAGACCTGCTTCCAATAAAACATTTTGTTGACTCTTGAGTAAAAATCTGGTATTCTATCCATCCTTCCCCAAACTGAAAAGAGAAATTAAGGAAAAAAAAAAAGAAGGGAAAAATGGAAAACAAAAAGTCCGGAATTATTACCCATCAGAATAATCCTATGCTCACAGGTCAAAGCAATCCCATGGACCCAATTTCAGCGAAAAAGCACCGTTGCACGCGAGAGTGCATCCAAAAACCAAAATCTTCAGCAACCCATCACAGCACAATTATAGACAAAGCTAGCAGATTGCTTCCTGTCAAGCAAAATCCACTCAGGAGGGCCTTCACTTGGAACCCATGAATTGACTTCAATAAATCCTTCACCTGACGCCCTAGGTCCACCGATACAAATAAGACGGTGTCCACAAGCTCTAAATGCTAATCCCCAACCGTTCATGGATGCCGCCCTTTCTGGCAATCTCCCCACTGTAATCCACTTTCTCCTCTCCTTATCATATTTCCTAACCTCCATAGATGCATAATCAGCTGCATACAATTCATTATCAACAACGGCAACAAGAGGTGGGGCCTCAGCCGTAGCAGGGATCTCAGTACCACCACTCCTCACGGGAGACATATTAGGGATTTCGGTCCAAAGTTCTGTTGACAAATTATACTCTTCTCCACAAGTAAGAAGCTTTGAATCGCTTCCCCCAACTCCCCCAATCACATAAAACTTCCCATCCATAAATACCCCTGAACACATCTTCCGCGGCTTGAGCATGTTTTGGATTTTTTGCCAATTTCTAGTCTCCGAATTATAAAGTTCAGCTGAACTTAGAGCATTACCCTTAGCATCACAACCACCAGCTATAATAGCAATCTCCCCAAGGCTAGCAGACCCAAACAAACACCTTGGGGCATTCATCCTCATACCCGACGACCACTTGTTTGTCTGCAGACTATATCTATATATAACATTGGACATCACCTCCTTTCCAAATACTAGAAGCTCGGTTCCAACCGCTAATGATTCCTTATCTGAAAAAAAGAAACATTCATTAGAATGCATCCTAGGCAACCGCATCCAACGCCGCCGATTGGGATCAAAAGCTTCCCATTCTAGGAGGTTGCACGAGATATATACCCAGTGTTCGATTATACCCGCTTTCCGCCTAAGTGTGTAGAGCTCACCAGTTTGAACAAGAGAGTGGAAGCTCCAGTTAAGAGATGCAATGGTGCCATAATCAGCTCTAGAACACCGAATGAGGCAGCTTATCGAGTTGTCTCTACCAATTCCATGGATAAGGGAATCAGAATCGGAATCGGAATCATCCACAGCTTGACGCCGGTTACCGTTTTGGTGTACCAATGACATAGAACCAATTACACACATGAAATTATAGTTGATATCGACTCTCTTGCGAGCGTCTAATTCGTTTCAGACAATTTCCTCACATAAACTTCTTCAATCCTTTTCTTTGTGAGGATCCATTACCAAAATCTAGTGGGCAATTATTGCAATCCGGCAGATTTCAGTATTTCACGTTCAAAATTAGTGGATTAAACTCTTGAAACTAAACAGAACCGTTCTTCCAAGATGCCTCGGTTATAAAACAAGTGAAAAGATTGGCCCAAAAACCTTCTTCCTTCCTCACCAGACTGATCCACAGCTGAAAAAAGGAAGCGTTAAATCCCAAAATGGATGATCATTGCACAAATAACCTACGTCAGATACAGCATACAAATCAATATTTACATAATAAAACCTGCAAACAAAATTTTCATGAAAGCTTCAATCACTAAAGCAAAAATCCAAAGCCGACAAAACAGAAGCCAAAAAAACCCAAAAGAGATTTAGATAGCCAAACAGATTGATCTTTCCATAATAGCACAAAATGGATTAGGAAATCGTAAATTTGTATATCATGAAATCTTCAATCAATAAAAGCAAACCAAGAAACGCAACCCAAGAGAATTAAGGCTACATCTGAAACGCTTACTCAAGTGAGTCCAAATAATAACTGCTTCGATCAAATGGGTGTTTTCAAAATTCAATCTTTCGACTAAATCCGATTCAAAGCAGTCAAAACCATTTTTTAAAAAATCAGCTACAATTGGACTAACCCGGAATTTAAAACACCACCAGAAAAAGGGTGGAAGGGTTTCGATTCAAAAGTGCGAGAAAATTTCAACACCAGATCTCTAAAATAATCCGAATTTGCAACATAAAACGAATAAAAACTCTCTTTTTTTTTTTTTCCTTTTCTAAAACAAGATTAATCTCGGTTTACGCAATAAAACTACTTAGATTAGATCTATAAGGTACCTGATGAGAAAATCAGAAAATCCCCCTTAATTGTTAGTTTTGTGACTTGTGAGCAGCAGAGAAGAAAACGCGTAATATACAGGGAACTTACTGGAATGGATAAGAAGAAGGACTTGATCGGAATTATATAAAAGTATCCCAATCTCTCCGGACTCTCTCTCTCTCTCTCTCTCTCTCTCTCTCTCTCTCGTTTCAGTCGTAATCTCTCTGGAAAATCAAGCCAGGCTTTGGAAAAGCTGGAGGAGGTTCTTAACCTCTCTTTCTTAAGCATAATTATACGGAGTGGATATATATAACACAATATCCATAATATTTAAATGATTTCCCTTTTCTGTAATTGTGTTGATTCTTTTTTAAGTATGAAAATGGGATGGACCAAATGACCAATTCAACTATTCAAGAGTAACCATTCATCTCTGGCCGCGGCGTCACTTGGTGTCCATCACACTTTACGATTGCATATTTTGTGTAGGATTTTTATATTTTAGTGTTCAGTCACACGTGAATATATTGCCAAAAGCATCAAATAATTTTCACAAGTAATTGGTTACATACATGAAAGAAAAATGAAGTTAGGACGAGTGACATTCTCTAATATGTCAATTTTTATGTGCTCGCCTGGCCATATACATGGTAGGAAATGAAGTCAGGATTGACATATATAGTAGCACTTTTATGTGTGCACCTTCAACAGATAGATCTGAGCTAACTGTCCAATTAACCGGCCTCGTCGAGCTCGAGTTGCAGACTTTGTTTGGTTAAGAAGCTGAGCTCAAACACCACGAAGTTCGACTTTGCTCGGCACATTTTACACTCGTTAGTACTAACAAAAAAATCCATAATGTTAGCCCCTCTTTCATCTATATCACTTTTCTCTGTAATCTAAACCAACAAAATTTCTCTCCCTCCGATCTTGTCTCTCTCCATGATCTCTCTGAAAGATTTCTCACACCGATATGTCTCTTTGGCGACTTTCGAGAAGGGAAGTGACGGCCATGGCAATGAGGTGCTTGGAGGTCCAGCCATCGGAGGTCTAGCAAAGGAAGCAAGGATCTGGCATGAGTTATGGAATATGGATATTTTTTCCTATTTTATCTCCCTAGCGGACTCGGGGTGCCGGAGAGCACCCCTGAGAGCGGCATTAAGGCCGTCGGATGTGTTTTTAACGGCTTGTTTTTCACATCGGCAATGGACGGCTCAGATCAACAAAGTGCCGAGATGAAATCCAAACCGTTGAAAACACATCTAACGGCCCTAATGCAGCACGCCAGGGCCGCTCTCGAGTGAGTGCTCTCCAGCACCCCCTTCCCTCTTTAGCTCCTTTGATTTCTATTAAGGTTAAAAAAAATAGAGTTTTTCATGCTTTCTTGTTAATCTTAAAAATTTATACTATTGTGTAATTTCCAATTTGGGTACAAAACCTGGGAATTTCAATGTTTGGAGAAGTGTTTCTCTTGTGATTTTGTTTGGTTTCAAAAGAGAATATGTTTGGTTGGGTGTTTGGTAGTTGAAAATGGAGAGAGCTGATGTGGCACAAATGACTTGGGCCATTTCCTCAGTTATTATTATTATTATTATTTTGTCATTCATCATTCCTAATCTATTACATGGGGTGGCGGAGGGGAGAATGTGACTCGATTTCGGGATGCAGTGTAGGGCATCTAAAAGCTCTACCGCATGAGCTAGCCACCACTTGCTCCTGGCTGAGTTTTCCGTCAACCCTGATTTTAACAAATGAGTTCACCATATGCTAAAATCAGGGTTGAACTCATTTGATTTTAGCAACTGGGTTACTAAAATCATTTGAAAAACTCAGCTTTGCCAGAGAAATGGCTGGGCCATATTTTGGCAAGATATGTCTCATTGTTTGGGAGGCTGAAAATGGAATGGAGATGCTCTAATGAAGGCAAACAAATGGTCTCTCATCCATTATTGTTTCCATTTTTACACAATAAAAATCTTTATCCATTTTATCTACTCAGGAATTATTGGTTCAGGAATTATTGGTTCATTTAAATTGAGCACTGGCCGAGAATTACTTCTTAAAACATATTCATTTGAACTATTTCCTGGTTGTTTTATTTCTTTTCAACAGTTCTTAGTTAGAGTTCACCTGAAACCCTTTCACCTATGGTAGAGCCGCCCATGGTGGTGGTGGGTGTTCCTTTCGACCAACTAAGGACTTTGATGGTTATCCGTTGGCTTTAGTTGACCATTTGAAGGGTGATCCGTAAACCATCAATCACACGTGTGTACATGTGAAATAAACTGAACTGTGTCTACGTTTGTCTTGCGTTGGATGATCTGGATTTATTTTAATAATTCAATCGTCAATCGTGACCTAAATGTTGTGGCACCATATTTGGTTCAATTAGTAATCAAAATCGCTAGTCGTGTAACAACTCGTGTAGAGTTTAGATTGTTTCACATCACATTGAGAAATTCAGTTTATCAACGCAAGTAATCAAATCACCAAATGAATTTTTCGAAGTGAGGTAAACAAGTATGATTTTTGAGAACCATTGGTGTTCCATCATCCTCATTACTATTTTTATTTTTTATTTTTGAGTGAATCACCCCTAATCGAGTTTTTTTTTTTTTTTTGGTAGCATTTTGAATAATATTGAGATGAGGAAGCCCTAAGTGGACCTAGAAGGATAAAATCAGAAAGTTTTCCCATTATAATATTCTGATCTCTTAAGACAAGTCTAACCCAAATTAAAAAGAGGTATTGGCCATGTGTTGACTAGAGGGAAAAAGGTGATTGTGGTGGTGGATGCTTCAATCAAATAGGAGTTGACTTTAAGAATTTTTTGTAAAAAAAAATCCATATTTATTATTTTTTTTAATATTCCAGAATCATTGAGGTTCATCGCCACTTGCATTTTTTTTTTTAAAAACTTATAACCACCCAGTACAAAGAAAATTGTTCATGCATAGAACCCTCTGAAAAAAAAAAAAAAAAGTCTCAAGAATTGAAAGTCTGCGACAAATTTAATTAAAAAAAATGGTACTTCATAAATACAAATGTATAATAATTCAGTATGACAGATGACGAGACGAGATTTATATTTTAAAAAATTGTTCATTAGTTTAATTATTAACACTATATAAAGTATTCATATTCTTCTCAATATATTTGATTAGTAATTAACATTTTAATCTTTAGACTAAAGTCTAATGAAAAGCCGCCTCAATTTAATATTTTTTGATCGGCAACAAATTTTTTTATTAAAGACTCGACTAAAAGTTCATAGAGGGAAAAGCCAAGTTCAATAGAATTAATTAAGATGGTACAGGTTTTGTTGGTTATCCCCCGTTTGAATTTTTTTTTGTTTGACTGAAACGGGGGACTCTTAGATCAAGCACCTAAAGACGTCCGATTGAGCTAATTTTTCACGGGGCCCTTCGAAATTTCATTCTAAGAACGGTTCGGATTGTTCGTATGGGACCCAAAAGTGGGTCCTGAGTTCGATCTGTGCATTTTCTGTGTGTGTGTGGCTCTGTACCCATAGTCTACAAGGTGTAGAAAGTCACAACTTGTACATGATTTTTGGCGTGATTAATATTTTTAGCTGAAAATCAAAAAGTTTATCGGAAGCTTCTAGAGGTGCTCTTTCAATCTTTTGAAAGCTTTTGTTATCCAATAAATTGTTGATTATCAAAGTAAGCTTCTAGAGGATCCAAATCTTTATGCTGTAATTAAGTTCTCCTCTTTTTATTTATTGAAATTCATAGATTTGTTTTGTCATTGATTAGCGCATTTGGAACGGGAAGCTCGTAGGAAGCTTCTCAATGTTATTCGAGTTAATAAATTTTTTTTTGCCTATTAAAAAAATCCTAAAGATTTATTGCCACAGTGTCGAAGATTTGTACTGGTAATATGTGGATGGAATTACCAGCTGTTTCATATGTATGTTTTGTTTACATAAGATTTAATTTAACAAATTAAATGTTGGGCTATTAATAAGCAAGATGCACGTAGAATTAGTAAGGAGATAAATGGTTAGAAGTAGAACGCATTCTGAAGCATGGATGGACATACAATAAGATTTAAATCCAACAATATTTAAAAATATAAATCAAGAAGATACGGATGCGACAAAACGTCTCGAAAGAATGTTGTCTTGAGATATGGTTACACCATATATGATAAAGTAGGATTCGTCAATTCCACGAAATATGAAAGAGTATGATATGGCTTTATTCTTATTATTTTTTTCTTCTAAAAAAAAAAAAGGAAAATGGTTTTTACACCTCCTTTTGTGATAATTGCACACCCTTGTCTTGTACTTCAAGCATGCAAAAAATTGTGTTGATCGGATATTGTTTACTAGTAATTTATCAAATCACATTAATCTTAAAAAAAAATGTACCGATCACGTTGCATTGAAATCACTTTTTTCAAGATAAATGCTTTTAGATAAAAAAAAATGAAACGGTATACAATTAATACGATTTTTTGAATGATTAAAGTACTCAACGAGATCTACATAATGTATGATTCCGATCATTAACGTGGGTGCAGTATAAGCCCAAAAAAAAGAACCGGGCAGAAAGCTCCTCTCCCATTATTGGAGAGAGCCAGATCCTTAAATTACATATTCTACTTGATTATATATCCTTTCTCCATTAATCTCCTCAAATAAACGGCATTGCTAATATTGTGAACAAGAAGTTTGGATAATTAGGGCTGCAAACAAACCGAGCTTGCTGCTCGGCTCGACTCAGCTCAACTCGTTTAGTAATCGAACCGAGCTTAACACTCTAAATTAAGCTCAACTCGGCCCTGAAAAGCTCGGCTTGTTTTTACATGTTGGGCTTGTTTATAAAGGCTCGTTTTGTAAATGAACCGGACTCAGGTCATTTACAACTAAACCAATCTCAAACACAACAAAACTTGACCCGTTTGCACCTATTAATTAGCATCCAGGTGTCCGCAACCTGATTTGAACACCTGCTTTTAGAAGCAAACAACTGTCATGGATAGAGATCTAGAAATCTCAGCAAGCAAACATAATTTGATTAGGCGGTTAGGCCCCACTTAAGACACATTTGAACTAATCCTTCAACTTTTTGTGAGTTTTATATGCAGAGATAGGGTCGGCTTCAAACTTTCTTGCCTATCACCATTAATAAGTGTAATCATCACAAAGGTCTGTCTATTTCTTCGATAGGCCACATTTTTTGTCTTTCTTTTTTTCATTTAGCCGGTCGCCGCTTCTACCTTTTTTTTTTATTTTTTTTATTTTTTATCTTACAAAAAAAAAAAAAAAACATTATACTCCCTCAATTTCAAAATGTTTATCCGGTCCATACAGCGATGACTTAAACGTAATGGCCTTGTTTGTTTTCCTGTTTAGTTTTAGTTTTGGTTTTGATGACATTATCATTTCCCTCATTTCTCTCTCTATCTCTCTCCACTCATTACACCTGCTCATATCATCAAAACTAAACTAAACTATCTAACCAAACACAGCCAATATATTCTCGTCATGAAAAAATTCAAAAATTTTCAAAAATTAAATAAACAAAGTCATTAGTATCTAATAAAGTATTGAACTTTTTTTGAAAACGTATTATTTTTAAGTTCTCGTTTTGCGGTCCAAACAAATATTTTGGGACAGAGGCAACACTTTTTTATGCAGACTTACACCTGTTTTGGCTTAATAATTCAACAAGATTTTGTTTTGTTTTAATTTATATATTTTCTGTCTTTGCTAGTTTTGCGTCAATTTTTTTTATAGATTATTGATTAAATAATTATAATCAAGACCTTAAAAAAATGACTAAATACAAAAAAAATCGAAAATAGATAGATTTTATTCTACAGATTAAATTATTATAATCAAGACCTTAAAAAATGGCTAAATACAAAATAATCGAAAATAGACAGATTTTATAATATTTTTTGTCATAATCTAATTTTTTTAAAGTTTGATTAATACTATTTTTTTCTGATTTCTTTTGTCGAGACGAATCGATAATCAATTAAAAAAATTGATGCAAAAATCGTCGGAAAATATTTGAATTAACACAAAAAATAATCTTGCCGGATTATTAAACTAAAACAGGATTTATTTCAGTCCAATAAAATAATTTCGAGCTGTTGGTTTGTAGCAGTAGATTATAATAGATAATGAAATCATGTTGATAGAAACGTCAATAGAAGCACAATTATTATGTATTTGTTTTTTATTAAAAAATTGGTCACTCTGTTCAATGACAGCTGAATTATTTTCAAAATTTGTTTGAAAATTCATTTGAATGAATCAAAAAAATTCTCATAAATGTTCTGCTCGGAAGGAAGTTCACGATATATGATTATGCCATCTGTATATTATTCGAAATAAAAAATTAGATGATACAATCGAAATTTCACCAGGTGGGATGTTTTGTGAGTCCTAATCTAATAAATAATAATGAAAGCGAATTTTTTCCAATCTTCAATATGATCTTCTACCTGCAGTTGCTAAACAAGAAGAGGGAGATGCCGATCCAGCCACACCCACACAAAAAAAAAAAAAAAATAGAGAGAGATTCACCATCAAAGGAAATGAAAAATAAAGAATGACAAGATTTTAATTTTACTCAATGTATAATTTTATTTTTTTCCCAACCGGCAAGGCATTTTTATTTAAAATTTAGGGAATATTTATCTACACAACCAAATTTAGGGGATTTTTGGGAATTTTTTTTTTTGGGCATATTTGTAAAAAAATATAAATTGGCACATCACTTTTTTTTTTTATATATATACAAAAAAACTAATTAGTGCTTTTGGGGCACCATTACTTGGTGTTATAATATCATTCTTCTAACCATACTTATGTGAGACTTAAGTCTAAATATATAAGTTTTACCTGAATATGTGACGAAAGCCGATAAAAAAAGTGACGGAGAAGGCTGTTAGGGCATCACGATGCCCAAGAGCAACTGAATGACTAATTACTCACAAACAAGCCTCAATTCATTGAATTTTTGGCTGGAAACTACAACATGTTTACGGAATCCCAGACTTCCACTGACTCGAACCCCAGACCTTCCCCTTGGAAGCCAAAGGATACAGCCAAATAGGTTAAAGAGGCATATTTGTCCATAAAATGTAAGTCAAGCGAGATACATTTGAAATGAAATTCAAGACAATTTTTTTCTAAAGTTTCTAGCTATGCCACTGATCCAATCAGCTGGGTTATTCTGGTTGACCAATCTCATATACCCTCAAGTGAGAGGTCGGAGAATGAAATTTCATTGACAAGAAGTCAAGAAGTATTGGACGAAGTCTTTTGTATTACATGAGCTGTTTTTTCTAAAGTTTATTTCCTGTTATAAGATTATTTTTGAGGTTTTGATTGTCATGTGAAATTTTAAAGAAGTAAGATACGACTGCGGCGACACGTTTGTGAATAGTATTTTGTCTTGGAATTTTTAAAATTGTTATGCCAAATAAGTTCATGAATGGTGATGAAGTTTTTGAGATATGGATACATAGAATATGATGTAATAAGGATTCGTCAATTTCACAGACTATGAAAAAGTGGGATATTGCTATTCTTAGTATTAATTGTCCTTCTATAAAAAAGAAACTTAAATATTAGTGAAATGATAATAACAACTCATTGGGTTGTTAATAAGAGAGGAAAAAGATAAAAAAAAAAAACACAGTGGTTGTCAGTGGCATATTATTAGCATTTTTCAAAAACAAATTGTCCTGTTGCATAAATTCTTACTTCCATTTATTTTCTCAAGGTCTTTCTACTTTTTAAAGAGGCAAGAACGCAGAACTTTATCAAACATGGACGAAGATATATACAAATATATCAATACGTGAAAACTTAAAGAAGTAAGATATGGATGCCGCGTTATGATCATAGTACTTGTAATTTTTTACAGTTATTATGTTAGATAAGTACGCGATGGTGATGAACTAATTTTGCAATAACAGAATAAGTTTAATGTATGAGTCAATTCGCGACTAATCGCCAGATATGGATTCATGACATAATTATGGATCCGGATCCTCTATGAGGATTTCTCTGTGAGGGTTTTGTTGTAGACTTGACAACACACCAAAAAGGAGATCCAATGGCTCACGGCCCCCTTCCTTATTTTTAAATCAAGATTCTTGGACTATGATTATATTTTCACTCAAAAAATTCTTGTGTAAAATATATTATGAAAATATTATCCAAACACTTTTACGTATTCCGTTTATAATCCAAAATTTATATGTTAATCAAGTACTTCTCGACATCTGTTTCAAATTCTCGACTATGATTATATTCTCACTCAAAAAATTTCTTGGATTATAAACGGAATACGTAAAAGTGTCTGGATAATATCTTCATAATATATTTTGTTCAAAATCTAAATGATAATTGACTCAGATCAAACACCCTCGTAACCGATATTCATTTCTATTTTATTTGTTCATCTCATATGTGACATTATGTGGTTGACGTTGATCCTCAATTTTTCTTTTTTTTAACATCATATTGATCCTCTATTGACAAAAAAAAGTTCAATCATGAAATCAAACATTATTATCCAATTGATTGGGTGCTAGAAATATGATAAAACGAAGCATTTCTCGAAACAGATGTCGAAAGTACTTGATTAAAATATAAATTTTGGATTATAAAAAATATAAATTTTGGATTATAAAAAAATTTCAATCATGAAATCAAACATTATTATCAAATTGATTAGGTGATAGAAATCTAATAAAACAAAGAAGTTTTTGAAACAGATGTCGAGAAATACTTGATTAAAATATAAATTTTGGATTATAAACGGAATACGTAAAAGTGCTTGGATAATATTTTCATAATGTATTTTACACAGGAATTTTTTGAGTGAAAATATAATCATAGTCCAAGAATTTTGATTTAAAAATAAGGAAGGGGGCTGTGAGCCATTGGATCTCTTTTTTGGTGTGTTGTCAAACCTACAACAAAACACTCACAAGATCCTCACAGAGAAATCCTCATAGAGGATCCGAATCCCATAATTATACGGATCGACAAATTATGAAAAAAAATGGGATATTGCTGTAATCTTATTGGTTGTTCTCCTATAAAAAGTAACTGAAATAGTCATAAGAAAATCTTTTATTGAGTGATATGTTTGTAAACCATGAAGTCTTCAATTTGTACGATATGAGCTCTTTTGTGTTATTGAAGCTAAATTTTTGGGTACCGAATGGCTACCACCTGTTCATGCCGAGCACGATCTCAGCCGACCAAAAGTATTTTAGACGGCCCAGATTGATTCCCTCTCTCTCCTCTCACCCGGCCGTTCAAAAGTGTTATGTGCTCTTTTGTGTCCGAACCGTCGGATCGCACTTTGGACGGATGAGATTGCCGAGTGGTACCACATGGGCAATACCCACCCGACACTGAAAATTTTCTCCCTTTTAAGATTACTTTTTCGAGGTGTTTGATTGAGGTCGGGATTCATTTTTTTTTGTTGCCAGCTTAATTGTTGTAAATTCTTATATTGTAAAGACACATCGTCCTATTGCAGAAATTCTCACTTTCATTTTTTTTCGATCTCTAGCTAAGGGCTTTCTACTTTTAGGGAGGTAAATATGTGGAACGTTATCAAACATTGACAAAGGGGTGTTTGGGAGCCTACTTTATAGCTTTTGATTTTTGACTTTTTGGCTTTTTGGCTTTTGATCAGAATGAGTTTTGGATGTGGGAGTAGTGTTTGGGAGAAATGTGCAGAATGTGTTTGGAAGGGAAAATGAGAAGTAGAAATCAAAAAACACCTCCAAACCTATTTTTGATTTATGGCTTCTATCTTCAAAAACGGAAAAACAGTTTTTGGTAAAACAACTTCTGGGTGTGTTGGCCAAACACCCAGAATGCGAAAAGGAGAAATCGAAAAATCAAAAAACAGTCGGCCAAACGGCCTCAAAGACATGGAAGATACAGATACGTCACTACATACGTAAAAACTTGAAAAAGTAAAATAGGGACGCGGCGATTCTTTACTAGAGACTGTCAACTTCTAATTTTTAAGGTTATCGTGTGAGATAATATTTCAATAGTTTAGTAAAGGGAGATGAACTAACTTTCGACTAATAGAATAAGTTTAATGGTTACAATTCAGTTGATGAGATATCTATTGTGACATAACGAAAAAATATTAAAAAGTGAGATACAATTGTAATCTTATTAGTCGTTCTTGTATAAAAGGTAACTGAAATATTAGGGTGAGTTTCCGAATGGATTTTATCTAGATTTTATCAAAATCTGATAAAATCAAGTATTGATTTTATCCATTCGTGCAGAGAGTTGATAAACTCTTAGATTTTTTAATGCAAAAATCTAAGATTTTATCAACTCTCCTCACGAATGGATAAAATCAAAGGCTTGATTTTATCAGATTTTGATAAAATCCATTCGGAAACTCACCAAACTACCCTTATTGTGACATATGTGTGTAAATCATGAAGTCCTTTGTAGGACATAAGCTCTTTTTGTTTAATTGTTTCAAATTCTTAAGTGACATATTGTCCTATTGCATAAGTTCCCACTTTTTTTCTTTTCTCCAGATCTTTCTGTAGCGCAGACACGTATGCGACAATAAATAAATACAACAATACGTCAAAATCTGAGGATGTAAGATATATATGCGGCGACATGTTTGTAAAAAGTGCACTGTTTTAATTTTTGAAAAGTTTTGCTTGTAACTTAGAGTATCTGAAAAACATCTGATACTTCTTAAATTTAAAAAAAAAATCAATTTCAAGAGTTGGATATGTATGCTAAGTATTTAGATACGTATGATAAAATATTCAAGAAACATCGACGTATCTAATACGTACGAATACAATGTGGATACGACGACTCTTTCAAAAAGTACTCGTGCTTCATTGGTGAAAGCTCAGTAGTTTTACATTATAGCAATGATTAATTATGAAATTGAGATTGCTGCAGCTTCTTGAAGCCGGAAAACTCTTCTGTTTTATTAGTTCAATTAGATGATGATGATGAGAGAGACATTTTGTACCCTAGCATTATCTTCATTTATTTTTTAAATGAATTTCATTTTTACAAGAGATTTTTTTTTTGAACCCCCTGTGTAAGTGATGATGCGCAAGTGACTCTGATCTAAAGTCGTGTTTGTTCGTCCCTCTAAAATTTCAATTTTTAACTGAGTTGACGATCAAAAATTTCATGTGAGATTAGACCAAGCAAGGAATCACTCAATTTTAGCCACACGTAAGGGGATAAATTGATACTATAAATTATACAGTAATTCTCCTTTCAAACGAGTGCTCTTTTAATTTGATTTAGCGGACAATGCTTTTAACTCTTTACTTTAACCACTCTCTCCGCTCGCTAGTGGAATGAGAGATTGAGTCCGTAATAAATTAGTTATTAGTCTAGGTGCACATAAGACGGTATAGTACCTTTGAATTCTAACAAGAAAATTGAGTTAGTGGTAATATTCTAATTGAGTTAGTACGTGGTACCTTTGAATATGGGCTACTCTTCTCTTCTTCGATCTCCTTGGTTCTTACAAGATCATAAAGCAGTTAGCACCGCCCGGCCGAATGTGGCCGAAAGACACTCCGAAGCTTAAATTGGTACTTACCTGAGAAAGAAAGAGCAAAACTTAATTAAGTAGGGGAAGAGAGCATACTTATAAGGGTTTATCACACGGGTATTTATAGAAGTGCATTGGCTTGGAGGCTAGGGTATTGGTGCCATCCCCGTGTGTGGGCAATGTCACCGACAACTCCTCTTTGATAAACTGGATCCGACATCCACCTTCTGAACTAGGTGTCTCGCACGATCTCCTGTAAGCAGAGTCGGGTGGCAGGAATTGTAGCTGAGCCATGTGTGGAGACCAGAATGGTGCCACATGGTTAGACTGTACGTGAGTTTAAAGAATATGCGCTCAGTACCATGTATGGCCGCGCCACGTGGTGAGATCAGATACGCGCCTAAGGACCAGACCGTACGGTCATTGTGACAAAGCACAATGCACATCGCAACTAAGTCAGTCGGCGGGTTGTTATTGGTGTCACGTGGCCGACTGAGATTGGGATTGCACTAGCGCTTCAGAGCATCTTAGGGTTTGGTTAAGATCCGACCCGAAACCCAGCTGCAGGCCAGCGGGTTGCAACTGGGAGAAAGGACTATTCGAGTATGGATTGGGTTGTGATTTGTGCCAAAGTGTAATATCTGACCACTACAATAGCCCCTCAATTCCTCAGCCCAGATATCGAAAGAGGGTCAAAGGGTTGAAATTCTTCAGGATGGTAGATTCCTTTGGCCCAAGCAGTGATGGTGCATTTATGGATCGCACAACCGTAGCCCCGCTCTATGCAGTAGGGAATAGTCCCTTTTGGCAAGCATTTCATTTAAACATCTGTCGATATATTTCATAATCTATAATGTTTTTTGTGATTTAAATTTTTTTTGTATAATAAAACTAATTGAGATCTATCAAAGAAGATCTGTATTGGATATAAAAAGTAATACTCCCTCCGTCCCAGTTTGTTTGTCAATTATTCCATTTTCTGATACGCCTTAAATTGCTTATATCTTTCAATCTATAATGTTTTTCACCGTTTTAAAAACTTTGTATAATAGAATTAATCGTGAACTATCAAACAAGATCCATATTGCATATATTTGGAGATCGATATTAAAAGATATAAGCGATCGAAAACTGACACGATTATCAAAAAATGACAAACAAAAAGGGACGGAGGGAGTATAAATTAGAAGATATAGACATAGAGTAAACAAAGGGCAAAATAGGAATGCAATAAAACTTTTTTGAAAACTGGACATTCATTTTGAGACATCCCAAAATGAAAAGAGGTTCCAGCAAATTCGGACGGAGGGAGTAGTACTCTTGAAGTCTCAAGTTTTTGGTACTGTTGATAATGGGGTTTTTCGACAAGGTTTGTCGGCGACCTCTCGCTGTTGACAGTGACTATAATTGGCGCGTATCCATCATCGCAGTTTGGCTTCCCCGTTATTCTTATTTTACCCACGTTCCTCTAGTCATCAATGACAATGCATGCCGCGTAGATTGAACGAGAGATATCGCAAGATTCCAGAGAAAATGGACGTGTTCAGGCGCAAATACAATGTTCCGTCGTCTGTCGTGTTGCAATCGCCAGAGCCAGGGCGCAAAATTAGAGGGAGGCCAATAAGAGAAGGCGATGGGCTGGTTGTCCCGGTGTTACCAATCATCGAAGTGGGGGGTACGGTTGCCCTTAAATTCTTTTCTCCGCCAAGTATTGTAACGTTTGGATGTGACAACGTCGCAACTTTGTGTGAATGCTGTCAAATAGCATTGCCGAGTTGATTCGATAGTACAAGATGTAGTTCATCACCGAGGATTTGTACCGGGCAAATACGGTGAATTATAATGGTCTTGTTCGTTTCATAGTTTTAGTTTAGTTTTGTAATCATTACACTCATTTCTCTCTCTATCTCTCTCTACTCATTACACCTTTTTCCAAAACTAAACTAAATTACCAAACGAACAAGGCCAATAGTTTTGTGAAGAGGCATAATTTCTGTCCTCTGTACAAGAGGGCCGATGTAGATAGTGAGCAATCCAAAAATATGTGATTGATCGTCGGTCTACCCGAAATAGATCGCTTCATGGAGGAGGCATTCTTGGTTAATGGGAGCCGTATGGAGGATATCTATGGGAGCGCTTCGCCGATCGACTCAAGTGTTCAGATTGCGGGGAGCGAATGAACAGTGCTGAAATTTTAGTACTGTACACTAAAATACATATTTAGTTATACATATTTTTATGAGTTTGAGACATTTTTCTTGAACGGCGAAAGAATCACAAGAATAAAAAAATTTCCTTATTTTTTTTTTATGAGTTCAAGACATGGTATCATGCATCCTGCAAGAGCTCCTTTCTTATCTTAACATCAAATGTATTGGCGCTACATGGAAATGATAGCTCCAACAATTTGTTTGTTCTCAATGACTCCGAATTTCTAGGAATGAGTCATTTCAACAGCCTTCGATAGTTATACGACTATTCAAAGTATGAATGAGGTAGATGTTTCTTATCCCAATAAGTGTAATCTTTCGTTTAATACTGAAATCCAAATTTGAAGCATAAAGTACAACTGAGACTGCATTGATCGAGGAAGGATACACGACATAAGGAATTGATTGATTTACGTACTTCACCTTCATAGTATGAGTTTTTGATAACATATGTATGGCCAGCAATTCATTCACAAGCCTTCCTATGGGTATACTATTTGGTACACACCAAATGCACACTCTGTTTTGTGGGCTTCATTTCGGGATTTCACACATATGATCGGAGCTGCTCAACTTATTCAAAATATATTTTTTTAAAAACCTATAAAAAATCAGCTCAGTCGAATATCGGTAGGAGCTTGATCGATTCTTAGTTCAATTTTTTCGCTCAATTTCTTGTCAGAAAATTGAGCAAAGATAGATCAAGCCTCTACCGATATCCAATCGCGTTGATTTTTTACAGGGATCCTTTTAAAGATATTTTTAACAAATTGAGAGCCTTCGGTCATTTGTGTGAAACCCCGAGATGAGCTCCACGCATTACGATGTGCATTTGGTGTATCCATAATTTAATTGTTCATGCAATGGCATTATCTCAATCTCATTAAATTTTGAAAATAGGAAGTTTTTAGACACGGCCACGTGCCCACATCATGTTTTTAACGATTTAAAAATAGATTTGGTTATAAATTTGTATAAAAAATACTTAAAACTAGCTTCAAAACCAAGAAACTATTCCACTAAGCTAATCCCAATCCACAGAAAGATTCTGGCGTGCGCCAACCCCCTATTATAATCCCCTATATTGGATTGGGGCTCCAATTCAACCAATCCCAGTCAACCACTTGTGTAAAGAGCTGGAGTCATGTGAAGCATTATTGGATGGTGGGAAAGGTGTTGGTGACTAATTGCAACTCACAAAACACAAATCCACGTAAATGAACATGGAAACGACTTAATTGGAAGAGAATATAATAATAAAAGCCCCTCCTCAGGAAAAACTCAGTCTAATAGGGCGGCTAATGCCGCAGCATGCCTTGAGTATTCTGAAAAAACTGATTTTTTGGATTTTTTGGTTTTGTCCTTACTCAAATTTTTTTTGCATTTGTTAGTTTTCGGTCGATTTTTTGTGGTTTTTTGGCTTGTCTCGACGAAAGGAATCTAAAAAGTATAAAATTATTAGCTAAACTTAAAGTTTTGTGAATAAAGACGAAAAATAATCTAAAAAACCGGTTTTTTGAATGTCACCTTCATCTTTATTCACAAAATTTTAAGTTTGGCTAATAATTTTATACTTTTTAGATTCCTCTCGTCGAGACAAGCCAAAAACCCACAAAACATCGACCGAAAAAACTAACAAATGCAAAAAAAAATTGAATAAGGACAAAACCAAAAAAACCAAAAAACCAATTTTGGTAATTTACCCAAACCAGGCCTGATGAATCTTCCGTTACTCAACTTGGTGATTTTCCAATTTGTATACAAAGGAGGTCTCTATCGACTCTCAGATTATTCCGTATACCATAAAGTTTTTATTGATTGACAAAAAAAAAAACTCAAAATTAATTGACAATGAGTAAAGAGGTTTTAACATTAGTTAAATGATCATTCATTTCATCCCTACCATTCCCCCTCACGTGGAGCCCCGTTTGAGGTTTGTCACGCGTAGCTATTTTTTGGGTCTATAATCGTGCAACCTTTTTAGTGTTTTTTCACCGTGCGGTGGGGTGGAATGAACCCACTTTGTCATAGTTGTCAATTGGTTTTGAGTTGTCAATTAGTTTTGGTTTAGGTAAAATGTTTCCACATGCCCATCTCCAGATCTGAATTGTTCAATAGATAGGGATTTGCGAACACATCACCAGTAAATACGAATTGATAACCATATAATCAAGGGGTATTTGATCTGTAATTTATTTTTTGAATTATGTTGCTATCTAATTCTTTAATTTTTTAGTAATCATTATCTGATCAAGTTGTCATTACTCTTCTATGAACTTATTTATTTTTACCCGACCAACAACTCAGTAAACTTTAGGAGATAAACATTTCAGAGCACGACAACAAAATTTACAATAATGATAGCGACACGTCTCTCCACCACACTTCAAATCACACCCGTGATTGATGGTTGCAAAGTAATTTCAATGTGTTTGTTCTCCAATTATCAATCATGCAGTGTCCTACGGCTGGTTGATGTGAATTGGTGTGTGGTAGAAAGCAGAGCCGGCCCTAGGTTTTTACTTCTTAGGCATGTTCTAAAAATGATGCCCTTAAAACTTGACAGTTTTTATAGGGGAGAAAAGCAATCAGTCGCAATATGGGAAAGACAAATTATATAAAGTCCCACTAATCATGTATTAATGCTTCAACCTTTTGTTCTTTTTTTGCTTTCTCATAACCAGATAACTAATGTCTACAAGGCATTATGCACCTAAGTGAAAACTAAAAAAAGAGGCATTATAACATAAATATTAATGTATATGTAGACATCCTGAAAAAATATTAAAAGTTCCACTCATTCATAGTATGACAATAACATTTATAGATAAGGGAAAAAAGAAAAAAGATGAATGAGGCAATTGTCATCCATAACCTTAACAACTTTGCACAAATCATGAATCACATCCTTACGTTCTGAAAAACAAAATTAAGGGGCACATAAATAATCATCCTTTTATTCACTTGGAATTAGAAAATCATCCCCAACATTTTTAGGAGTTCTGTTTTCATCCCGAGATTCAAATAAACCCTAAATTGCCCTTTATATATATATATATAATTTAGGGGATTGAGGACTAAATTAAATGTTGCATATAGGAGGCAGTAGAAAGTGGACCAATTTCAAAATTAGGAGGTCCTCTACTGCAATTACGAGATTTGGGGATAACCCCAATCCCTCTTATCTCGCTCCTTCACTCAGTCCCTAATCTAAAACCAAAAATCCCAGGATTTGTATGGTAACAAATTCCACAATTTAGGCCATTCATACCAGAACCCAAAACGTCCAAAATCATCCCCGTTGACGACCTCCATATCATCTGTCCTCCAAAATCCATCGAAATCGTCCCGACCTACATATCATTTGTCCTCCAAAACGTCCCCCCACCGTGCGCCGCCCTTCAAATCATCTCCCGTCAACGACTTCCCTCGCCCTCCAAATCATCCCCGTTGACGGTTTGTTGATGATGTATCTGGGACAAACGAGTAAGTTGTGGAAGGCAATGATCCGCAGATGACGTGTGGGAATCGTTAGCATTGGCATCCACGCACTGATTCATGTAATCAATGAAAGAGTGGAGGAATTTATTACTAGGATTATGGGAGAGATGCAGTTGCAAGAGATAATGGCTTAAATGGAGATTGATATCTGTTCGGTGGGTTTCGAACCAAAGTGGCAATTGATATTTTTACCATGTTTACAAGACATTAAACCTACATTGAAGTTTTTTTTTTTACCATAAACACTATTATGTGTTTTAATATTTTTATCATGATTCGAGTTCTAAAAATATTCTATGTTTATCATGATTTCTGTTATTACCATGACATCTGGATTGTGTTGATCACATTTTCTTATCATGATTCGAGTTATTTATTCAACCGATATTACCATGTTTACGAGTCATTAAGTTTATTTTTACCATAAACATTGTAATGTTTTAACCATTTTTACCATGATAATAAGATGTTCACCATCTTTACTAATACCAAACTCTAAAATTTACCACATTTACTAATACCTACTTAATTTCATTTTTTACCATGAACGCTATGTACATTCAAAAAATTACCATGTTTAAATTTGCTGTTTTGGTTTAATTCAATTTGATTGGACGAATTTACCATGAGATTGGATGGTATTCATAATTAAAAACCATAAAATGTGTTTTGAATTTTGGATGCCATCCTATCAGATTCATAAAATCCATATGCAAACTTATATTCACTTGAATTTACCATATTTACTGGTAGGATGTATTTTTTTTTTTTACTATGATTTCAAGGTGCATGAATACTATGTTTATTGGAAGAATTTTTCGTGAATTTTGTGTATCAAATAAACTCTGAGTTCCTAATAAATTTTCTGTTTGAATAAGTCAAAAAAATCTCAATTTGGAAAATACATTTATTCCAATCATAATCAAGTTTCTGGACCATGTTTAATCTCATCCTAATCAAATCCCCTTTAATTAGGAAACTATATTTATTCCAGTCCTAATCAAATCCCCCTTAATTAGGAAACCATTTATACTTATATTAATAGGTAGTGATTAAAAGGGTACAAATGGTATTTCATGCTAAAAGAGGATGAAAACATAATAGTTCAAAATGGCCGGGATGAAAACTTACATAGTGTTCAAAAAAAGGATGATTATTTAATTATCTCCAAAATTAATAGTCTAATTCCCATCCATTTCAAGCAGTCTACAAGACCACACTAGAAATAAAAAAGGTATGGCTAGACATCAGTGATCTATTAATGTTAACTACTAAATGGTAATTAACAAATAATAGCTAATGATCCCTCAAATTATTCGATTTTGGTCGCTAGTTGTGATTTACTTAGAAAATCCAAATTCCATCATCGTGGTTCCCAAAAAACCCTTGAAAAACAACACAGCTTTGGCTGCACAACTTGTTACTTATTAGGGTATTTCTTATTTAGCTCATTCTTCGGCATATTCCACCCACTCAATGGGCCACCAAATGAGTCTTTGCTTTGCGTATATTATTGGGCTTCACGAATAACAGATTTTAAGGGTCCTAAAACAAAATTGGACCACTTGTTTGAGCTTCAAAAAGACTCTTACTTGGCTTAATACTAAAAATTATTGGTGTCTTTTGTTGGAAAAATATTTTGGCTATAATATTTTATTTAAAATGTGAATAAAAATTGATTTGATTTGTAGTTGCATTTTTTTTTATTGAAACCTGTTCGCTTTGGACGAATGCGTCTTTTCCTGAAAATAGGTGTCTCTTCTCCCTGGTGACTATTCGTAGAGTCACCAATTAGTTTATATATATGACATGCATCATTCATAATCATAGGTTGATTTTTCCTTGCATTTTGAGTCTTTTCATAAGAGAGTACAAACACATGATGGTTTGTTAGACCCTCCGATTGCAGTGCTGCTTTACAGGGATTTTGATCAAGTAGTGCTGAGAGATAGATGTTGACGCAAACTGTAACCATCGTAGCGGGAACGAATCTGTCTCAAATACAGGGTTCTACACTCACCTTGATCACTATTTTTATTCCATTGATATTCAAGTTTTGAATTCTAATTTATTGCATTCTTATTTTCAATTTTATCACAAAAAGTAAACATATTTTCCTACCTCCTTAGCATTATTCTAGAATTGTGTGGAGTCCATCAGGTGCACGCAGGCACATTCTCATGTTGACTTTCATCTTATATCGCCATCCATCCACTTCTATCTATATTTGTCACGACAATCAAAACTTAAATATACATATCAAATAGAAGACCTCTTTTTTCTTGTCTTTTTTGTCGTTTGTCAAAAAGAAAAGTAGTGTTGATGATGAAAGATTATAGTGTATAATCTTTCATACAGAGATAAGGCATTGAGGCTTGACTTGAGTAGTACTATGAAATAAGAAGAATTTGGCAAAAGAAGAAAGAATTTGCTACACCAGTATTAAAAAAAACTGTGAAGGATTTGAACCCCACATCGGATAACTATAAAAAAAAATGCTGGACCTTAATTAATATACGATTGAGACTTACTAGGCTTAAGCTTTTAGACGGACATGGATCATTTAATGTGTGTTTGATCCAAATGATACGGTATAAACTGTGTGGATACTTTCCAACGGATTGAGTCTACACATACACGGGAGCCTCTATGAATGGGACTCTTAACGCTAATTAAGCGTGAACTATAAACAGACCTGCCGTACGTCTTGGCCGCAAAAAAACTAGTAGTATGAAATAGTCGAGCATGATACTTGGTTAGGCAGGACCTTATTTATTAAGTCATCGGATTGATATCATTATGTTCAAAGAAAAAAAAAGAATTGATAGCTTTTTTTTTTAACAAGCAATGCTAAAAAGTTAGTAATTAGAGTTTTGATCCAAGTTTCACATATATAAATGCCTTTTATATATATGAGTCCCCTTCCTATCCAAACTCCCTTAACTTAGTTAAGTTACGGACCTAGGGGTATTTTCGACTTTCCGGACCAAATTTCGACGATCCGAACCGTTAAATGTGTTTAAAAGGTGTTTTCAAGGTCCAACGCGAAGATTTGGCAAAAAAAAATACCCGAAAGGGCTTGATCGGAGCTGTTTTTCACAAAAACGCTATATTATTAGCGTTTTTGTGAAAAACAGCTCCGATCAAGCCCTTCCGGGTATTTTTTTTTGCCAAATCTTCGCGTTGGACCTTAAAATCATGTTTTAAACACATCTAACGGTTCGGATCGTCGAAATTTGGTCTGCAAAGTGGAGGTCCGTAACTTAAGAGGGTCCGGGAGTTTGGACCGGAAGTTTATTCTATATATATATATATATATACAGTTTTACAGTTTTCGAAAACTGTTTGGATCAAGCCCTTCCGGGTATTTTTTTTTGAAGATTTCCCGCGTAGGCCTTGGAAAATGCATTTTAATAACATTGAGCGGTTCGGATCGTCAAAATTTGATCCGGAAAGTTGAAAAAAGGGGGATCCCACACCAAATTTTGTATGCGGGATCCCTTAGGAGACCGGCTTCCATATGTCTGGCTAGCTGACACGTACTTCAACTAATCCACTCATCAATTCGGTCAAAGTCACGCCATTCTCACCGGGACTGGAGATTCACACAAAAAAAAAAAAACTTTCTTGTAGCTTGACCCGAATCGAATAAGCAAACTGATCACAAACCAATGGAACTATACCCTGCGCTAAACGTGTTGCGTTTTCAAAGAGAAATACAAACCGAAAAAGTGGACTTTAATTTACGTTTGCTGGTTGTTGTCTTATGAGTCGTGGAAAGGCAATATTAAGAGACGTAGTCACCTTGTGCTCTCCTTCATCTCTACGGCTAGCTGTACTACGTACATATTTTTCCAAACAACAACGTTAGGCAAACATCACCATCTCTCTCTCTCTCTCTCTCTAAAAGATAGAGTCGTATACGTGGGAATTCTCCAAATGCACAACACCTATCTCTCTTAGCTTTATGTCTTCTTCAAAGTTGCTAATGAAGGGAGGGAACAATAAATCCGTGAATTTCGCTGGCTTCGTACCGACTTTGATAGGAGAGAAACTAATAAGCCATTCAATAGAGTCATAGACCATATTCATCATTCATGATAACGATATACTTTTTGATAACGAGATGTCCAAGATAGTTTGAGCACTATTCAATTTATTTCGGAACCTTAAAGTTAATGACCGGATAATCCTTCATTGATCACATGGTTTGGAAGCTTGGCTTATGTGGAATTCAAACATACAAACTTATAGAGGAAATACATTTATTATTTCTTTCTCGTGCTCACTTTGCCAAATTCTTGGGTTTCCATGACAATGATATTGCTCCATTGAGAAGATTTTGGAAAGCTACCTACTGATTTTGATGAGAAAAAACTAGGGCAAATATCACTCATAAGTCACACCCCATGGGCTTGGTTGATGTGCGGACGAACCCTAAACTTCAGCTCCATTATTCTAAACTTTTGTCTAGTGATTTTTTGTTTTGTTTTTTGGATTAATTGTTCTTATCAACAAGAGGAATTAGAAAAGTATAAAAATGTGGATCGAAGTTGAAAAAAGTTCATACAAGACAACAAAATAATAAAATACAGTTGTTTGGTATTTTTTTCGGTCTGCAGTAATATTTTTTTTTTTTGCTTTTGATCATAATTTTTACACTCAGACTTCTTTTGTCGAGACGGATGATTAATCCAAAAACTACAACGCCAATCTAACCAAAAGTAAAAAAAGATGAACAAAACACAAAAAACCAAAAAGATAAAGGCCCTGTTTGTTTCCCAGTTTAGTTTTAGTTTTGATGACATCATCATTTCCCTCATTTCTCTCTCTATCTCTCTCCACTCATTACACCTGATGACATCATCAAAACTAAACTAATCTATCTAACAAAAAACAACCAAAAAAGTTTAGAAAAATGAAGACGAAGGTGTGTAGCACATAAGTCCCATGCAGTTTGTGTACTATGCTCACAATTAAGTTTTTCATCAAAGTAAATAGAAAATTAGATCCACATCATTCATATGTTAAAGCTTGACGAGTACTACATCTGCAATAAAATTCAAGTCAATAGGACAAAGGGAACCTCATGGTTGAATAAAGTTTATTACAAAGGCAAAATTTCAAACTTAAGTTTGCCTTCATTTTTTTTATAGAGATGCCCTACTATTTGAATCGTACATTATGAACGGCTCAGATTAAATAAATTACAAATATTGGTTAGATTCAAAGAAGTAAATGTCATGTCAAATTTCTTAATTCTGTCAAATTAGAGACAAAATTGGGTGTGGATGCGATCTTCCAAAAACAAAAGTGTCGGGCCGCTTTTTCACTAACTCTCCTAAAACCAATTGACGTTAGGAAGGGTTTCAATTAAGTCTTTTATGGCATTCGACATCGCTCCCGCAAGTCTCTTTTTACAAGTGGTCGCAGGGAGTGACATTGTGTAATAAAATCCATGGAGGCACTCCATGCCCAACAATCTAATCACAATGACGCACCCGTGATTCGAACTCATGACCTCTTGACTCTGATATCACTTGTCGCCTTGTTGGGCCGCTTTTCTACCATATTTCGTAAAATCAATTGGTGTTAGAAAGGACTTCAACTAAGTCTTTTATGGCATTCGACATTGATCGCACCCGCATGTCTCTTTTTAGAACTGTCGCAGGGAGTGGCATTGTGTAACCATATCTATAGTGGAACTCCAAACCCAACAATCCATCTCTCACGATGACGCACATGCAATTCGAACCTATGACCTCCTGACTCTGGTACCACTTGTCACCTTGTTGGACCGCTTGTTCACCAACCCTCCTAAAACCAATTGGTGTTAGGATGAGCTTCAATTAAGTTTTTTATGGCATCTGACATCGCACCGACAAGTTTCTTTTTAGAGCGGTCGCAGAAAGTGGTGTTGCGTAACCAAATTCATGGGGGTGGGGGTACTCTGTGCCCAACAAACAGGAGAGTTATGAGCTACAAAATAAAATCCCGAGGATGTATCCGCACATAGGCGAAACACGGAGTGTAAGTGGAGTTTGCCTGAAAAACTAAGCAAGCATCTTCTGATCGATCATATTCATGACCATGATATTGCTCCATTGAGGATATTTTGGGAAGTTATTATCTTATCGTCGAAGGCAGGGGCTCTGCTGTCCTCGAGAGACAACAAGTCCTGTCGACTTTTATTCGAGTCATTCTTCTCGATGGGACCGCTTGGTATTTATGAATCTATGGTCTGCCCAGAAGAGCGTGATATGTAATCAATAGTTCAGATATGTTTTTGAACTCTTACTGGTAAGAGTTAATTATTACCGGTAAGAATTCATCTGCGAATCTCAATCATTGATTGCGAAGATAGACAGCTCGAATGTGTTGGCAAAATCTGCTGTCCCTCAAAGACAGTAGAGCCCTCAGGTTCAGTTGAGAAAGCATCTTTTATTTTTCTAACCTGCCATTCTTGGTAGGAATTCGAATTTGCTGAACCTTTTTCACTGTATTCTTGGGGAAAAAATCTAAGAAAATAAATAAATTTGAAAGATGACGAAAAGAATTCTAGATTTACGTAATTTACAGAATTCGTGTAATTTGAAAACTATTACAGAATTAAGGCACTGGAATTGATCAAGCCTTGGGATTTTTCTTAATAATTCAGGATGTTCGGGTTAGCTTAACTACTTTGTGGAGGGCCAATCTCAATGTTTCCCAGCGGGAGGCCTTTAAAGGTAGGATATTAAAGACCATATGGACTAACTCCGTAAGAGTTAAAAAAACGAAGCAAGTTTTGAATCTCAAAAAAGGAATCAAGTTTTTAAACCAAGGTCTTGAAAGCCATACAAGCCTCTTTGCATGAGGTTAAAACTTTGTGGAGGATATCAAACGAGTCTTGCTATAAGATTGATTCGCCTTGGGGGCTATGTACGAGGGCGCAGGCGCGTCCTCAAACCCCCACCTTATGGCAATCGCATGCACCTTGTGGATTGCTAATGACAATATTTGGCGTGATGCAAAAATGAGACTCCTATATATGATTTCATTCAATGATTCAATCGTTCATTTTATGGGTATCGATATGTACGGCATCATATGAAAAATTAGGTCGATTAAACGTTAATAATATTCATGAATGAGTAATAGTTGTCTTAATAACAATGGATTGTTAAACTCTAACCGCCATTTCTCAAAACAAAAAATATAAGTCGACCAGGCCTTTTTTTTTAAATTTTTGATTAACATAATTTTTTAGATCCTCAAATAAGATTACGGCGGGTCCATCACTGCTATCACGCTCTACAGCTGTCACCTTTGATTTTTTTGCAATAATAACCCTTCAAAAGGCAGAATAGAATTCCCATATCTCTTGTTTCGATTTTTTTTTTTTTGTAATCTTGGAACATTAGCACGTGTAAGAAAAAAACAAAACAACAACCGAAAATCAAGGACACAAGATTTACGTGGTTTCTCCTCCAATACGAAACTCTAAAGGTACGTCCAAGGGCGAAGAGCGAGAGAGGAATCACTAAGAACTGGTTATACCCGTAACTCTAATTTGAAACACCAATAGATATGTAGGGACAAAGTCTTCAAAACACGAAACTCTAATTTGAAACACCAATAGATATGGAGAGAATACATAGAACTGGTTATACCCGTAACTCTAATTTGAAACACCAATAGATATGCAGGGACAAAGTCTTCAAAACACAAAAGAGACACAAAAAAACCCCAATATCCAATCCCAAGAATTAAAGACGACTATCAATGAAACAACCAAAAAATCCTAACACATGGAAACACCATGAGGCTCCCTCAAAGGGATTTACTTAAGAAGTTCAAACCCTAACAACCCCTAAGACAGCAACTTATAAGAAAGTACAGAAAATTTAGGTGAAAAACCGACCCCAAAATGCGCAGCCTATAAAAACTGCGTCAAACCAATGTAAACCCGTCTAGGCAGTTTTGATTCCCGTCCAGACGGGATTTCCAGAAAACAATCTCGCGGTCCGAAACACAAACTACTCGCGACAGATACTGAACCTTTCTTTAAACGTCTAAAATTCAATGCGTAATTCCAACAACGTGGTATCTCAACACCACACATTTTTATGGGGTCCAGCTATACACCGCGAAATTACTTCTTGGTTTTCAATCCTATTTCCTAATGATGCCATGACAAGGAACACTGTCTTATCAAATTATTGCGACTTATCAAAGCATCCCACAATTTCAAAAGTAACAACAAATGTAGGTTATAAAGTAAGTAGGGGTGTTATTCTTCTAGCATCAAATCATCTACCTCTCTTAATCATGCTTCTGCACATAATAAGTGGGGAATCTTTTAGTTGTCTTTGTGGCACAATTTGGATCCAAAAATTAAGAAAAATCAAAGCTTTTTATATGCTTTATGGTTGGAACAAATTTGCATAGGTATAGTGATTTCAGCATGGCTATATACAAGTACTATGGCTAAAACTGGATCTTATTTTTCTTAGGGATTCTTGAAATAAAATAAATAACTGCCAATAAAATATGAAGATTTTTTACTTTTAGTGAACCTTACTTTTGATTAAAATAAATAGCTGCCAAAATCTAAAGCCTAATTTGTTGTGATGGTGTCTTTGCTTACAATTAAATATGAAGATTTTCTTTCCACGTAGCAGCTAAAAACCGCTTTAATATGCACGGAAAGGTGTTAATATTAAGTGGACGGTTTTAGCTAGAGGATGGCGGGATTAATTATCCTCCACGATTAGTCGAGATACGCATGACCTAGCCTGTACACCTGGTTATCAAAAATATTTAAGCGGTTTTAGATCGATGATTTCGACTAGTAGGAATATTAGCTCTTACCATTGAGCAAATCAATTGTCATCTATGTGGAGTTATCAAAAGTAGAATCAAATTCTGAATTACCAATAAAAGTTGAATAGGACAACCCCAAAAGCATTGAATTTTTTAGTGGAACCAAATTCGTTTTGATTATGCAACCTGGAATTGATTCTACTCTCCGAATCACCCAACAAAAACATGTTCCTAGTATCGTTTATAGTTGAAAAAGTGGCACTAACAAATTAGCTAGTTCCAATTCGTGGAGTAATTTAATTAAACTTTAGAATAGAAAAACAAGCAACTCGACTACCAACTGCAAATCTATCAACGTTATGGAGAGAAAGTTGACGCATGAGATGAGAAATATATATTGATTGTTATCGAATTATATGCAAGACCAATAATGCAATTTAGAGGGAAACTTACGTGAATATTAAAAATGAGTAATAAAATTCTTTTGCTGATCGAAAAAAGAAAAGAAAAAAAAAAAGAGTCACAAATTGAGTGTAATTTATTTAGATTAAAAGATTGTTATTAAAGGATAATGAGTGATCGAAGAACTCAAAATCGTAAGTTATTTTCCCTAGCTATTACCTACCTTTCTATTTGTAATTCTCTACATGGACCCACAATTTTAATTAACTCAACCCTCAACAAATTCATCTTGACTTAATTTTTGATAATCACATCATTAAATGAAGATGGTACCCGAATATATCATTAACTAAAAGAGTCATGACCTTGTGAAAAACGATTGTGTGAAACCGTTATACGTCTGAAATTTCGATCTCCTATGCGTCTGAAATTGTGGAAGCTTTCAAGTCTCCTCTCATTACCGACCCTCCTAAAAGTAGACTAATCCCGTGGTCTCCTCCCCCCGCAGGTATCCTCAAACTCAATACAGATGGCTGTTGGTATGACAACAATCGCAAAGCAGGATTTGGTGGAATTTTTCGGAATGATCATGGAGGTTGGGAGATGGGTTACTATGGTTGCATGTGGGCTACATCCAGTCTAGAAGCTGAAATTTGGAGTCTTTACAGAGGCCTTACTATTATTCTGGAGAAAGGCTGGGTGAACATGCAAATTGAGTCAGATTCACAAACTGCTGTTATACTTTTCAATGATGGCACTAGTGAAAATCATCCTCAAACCAACATTCTCAAAGATGGCAAGTACATCCTCAGTCGCACTGGATGCACTCTTACTCATACCTACCGGAGCGCGAATGAATGTGCAGATTGCCTTGCTCGCATAGGAGCCGAACAAGATGAAGACCTGGTGGTGACTACCTCTCCCCCTCGGGCTTTGAGGGAATTCCTGATAAGGGATGGTCTCAACATACGCCGAATCTTAGACTAGTTGTGCTCTTTGTTTCCTTTTGGTGTTGTTTAGTCCTTTCTGAACTTCTGATGTGGTCTCTCCTTTCCTAGTTTTATTTATTTCCGAAGTACCAAAAAAAAAAAAAAAAAAAAGAAACCGTTATACGCAGATGCGGTACTGGTGCCATCATCTCTCGCATTACTGCCTGAATCATGCATGACAGTCATTTTGAGGGGGAGTATTGACACCACTTAATTAACTTGGTCTTAGAATAGTGTGTGAGACACTTCAGAAACTCACTTATTTTCAAACTGACTTATAATACATCAGCTCAAAAAGCCAACTTTAGTCAGTGTCGGACTTACGTCAGTTTCTGGAACAAAGCCTTGCCGGTTGTTTGCCGACCGGATTAGCTATGGATGGATATAATACGAGGGGAGATGTGATAAAATGGTGTGTATATATATATATATATTGTAGATGATCTGTTTGAGTAATTTATAGCATGGAATATGTATATATGCTTGTCTTTTTTTTTTTTGCTTAGTTATGCTGGGTACTTGTTTTGTTTTGAGATGGATATGAGTAGATGGATAAATAATTAAAAGTGGACAATGGCATTTTTTTAATTAAGAAGCGGGATATAATAAGGATATGGGGGGAGGTAGTGTAATTATATCAACAAATATGATATCTACAGCCTATATTAAGATGACAAACACCGAAAATAAAATAGTTCAGATATGTTATTTCGGGGTGATAGAATATCCGTCCTCTATATCTGTCGGCAAATAGGCCTTTTGGAGATTATACCAAGTGGTCCAAGTCCTCAGATATTTTATCCTAGGATGATAGAATTAAAATCCGCCCTCTATATCTGTCAGCAAGTAGGCCTTGTCTGAGATTATACCAAGTGATCCAAGTCCTAGTTAGGCAAGTAGGCCTTGTTTTGGAGGTTGATTAGCTTACAGTATTACTGTTACTAGTCAACTCCAGGACTAATGAAGAGGTTAAGACTACCTTGTCACCTATAGTCTACCTGTTTTCCTATGAGAATACTGCATGATTGAAATTTGAGCCAAAATTATGTGGTGCCTAGCTAATTGATCAAGTCGAAACTATTGAAGCAAAATGGTCTTCAAATTTACATGTAAGTTTGGTAGACTGACAGTCTTTGTAATTTTATACATGTTGATCAAAGCTTCAATGTCAAAGAAGAGTGTGGTTCTTTCCATCTACTTCCTGAATTATTTCTGCAAAACGACAATAAAGGGTGGAGTGATGGACTACAGCTCCCTTCCCCCTCTCCTTCTCCCTAGAGTTTCACTATCCATGTACGGTGGCGAGAGGAGAAGACCACGATACTAGTTTTAAACCGCTTGTTTCCTAGACTTTCGTATTTGTTTTGCTTTTCTACTATCTCTCTTGCCGTCTGGTCTATGAGAGATATGTGGCTCATTTTTGCAAAAGTAGTTAGTGTAACTCGTGGTGGTTTGTTAGATCTATAGCTTTAAGAGTTCATTGGTTGGTTAATACTTTGTTAGAGTTCATTAGATCGTCTGGATATTTGTTGTCTTTTGTCTTTGGTTAGTACTTTATCTCTTTTAAAACTGCTAATTTGAAGATAAGAATTTTCGGCAAAATGCGCATCGGGCGTGATGCTAAGGTTGGGGTGGAAGCCATCGAATAACAAAGTAAATTGTTTTGAATTTCACTATATAACAAAGTTATATGGCTGTGAATATCAGAATAACTCAAGGTTTGTTATGGATAGATTACACACGAGTTTAGAAGTTGAATGTGTTGGATCATCGAAATGGGCCTTATACTGGGCCTACAAAGTAAAATTGGTATTGTGAAGTCCTCTTGCAAAATCGGCTATATTCTCCATCTGGATCATCGAAATGGGCCTACACTGGGCCTACAAAGTAAAATTGGATTTGTGAAGTCCTCTTGCAAAATTGGCGATATTCTCCATCTAAATATACACTCCCTCATTCCCTTATTTTTAGTTGTATTTTCGAAACTCTTTCTAAGTGTTAAAGCACGTTTTTAATGTAATTATTTGAATTGCTTTTATACCGAGTCGAAGAATTAATAGAGAAATTAAAATTAGTACAAAAGAACTCCAAAAAATCAAGCACCAAAGTATATATATATTTTTTGTCTCAAGTCTCATAAAATTAAAATTAACGGACAAAGAGAATATTTGATATGACATGTGACACAATTCGTGACCATGTTACCGAGTCGTATAGGGCCTATTAAAAGTAATATTGCCATGTAATGTATGCCTCTTAAAAATAATGCGTGCTACCCCCCTATAGGCCTCTTTTCTTTCTTTTGTTTTGAAAAAGTTGTACATTAGCTAAACCTCTCAATATATCATAAAAGTCATTTTCCTTGTGAAGTTTATTACAATCTTTTCAAATCCTATTGAATTTGACGCCGAATACGGCTCAAGCCAAAACTTTCTACCTCCCAAATAGGCTTAAAAAATGACCCCAACCGAATTCTTTTTTTTACAAGTTCTACTTTTTAACCATTGAAGCAGCGTTGCCAAATAATATGAATTTCAATATTGCCATTGGTTAATCCTAATCTACTATATCCTAGGGGACTTGGGGAGGGGGAACGGGAATTTCAACATTGTAACAAGTGAAAAATATAACTTCAGCTTTGAGAAAATATATTGGATATGCTCTAAATGGCATGCTCTAGTATTCTTTCCAAATGTATATTGGGATTAGATCGAAATTGCAAGCATAGAAATGTTAGAAATTCCAACACCAGTATTAACTAATGTTGTGTTTGGAATTTAGGGAAAGTGAGAGAAAAGAAAAGAAAAAAAAAGGAGGAAAATGAGAAAATTTTCACTATCCACAATACTAGAATTTGTTGTTTTCTCCCCTCATTCTCTCATAATAAAAAAATGATAGGGAAACTTTTTTAACTTTCCTTTCTTTTCTATTCTTTTCTCCCACAAGTTCCAAACAAACTATAAATTAGATTGGATCATTGGACCTCTCTAACAGAGAAGGACCCAACATGACATGACCCTGGAACCCCAACTTTACATGGGTAAGGTGGGAGCCCAGTCTAGCCCAGCCCAATAAGACTTGTTCTGCATTATTGCATTTGCATGGGAGTTGATTTTAAAATGCATTTGGAAGAAAAAACCAGAGAATGCAGAGTTTTAAAATCTCTTCCAGAAGATTTTTTGAATTTTGATCATATTTTCACTGACAACACTTATCCAAAATCCAATCCTATATATATATATATATATATATATATATATATATATATATATAAAATAAATCTCAAAAACCTTTACTTCCATTTATAATCTAAAAGTCAATAATTTACCAACCATAATTTTCAATCTAAAATATAATAAGCTCCCCAAACACCTCCTGCCTATGTAGCACGGACACGGATACGAATACGGACACGGACACGGATACGACAATTTTGAAAAAAGGAACACGGACACGGCAATATATATATATATATATAAATATCATAAAAAAATTAAAAAAAACTTAAAAATTTAAAGATTGATAATTACAATTTGACCCCAAAAAAATTAAAAAAATTACAAACTGACCCCTAAAAAATTAAAAAATTACATATTGACCCCAAAAATTTTAAAAAAAATTACAATTTGCCCCATGCCGTGTCCCCCCGCTTTGTCCCCGTCAAAAAATTCAAAAAATTTGGGGGACACGCCACGTGGCGTGTCCCATACGTATTTAGGCGTGTCCCCGTGTCCCATACGGCAATACGACACCTCCTAGGAGTGTCGGTGCTTCATAGCCCCTTGCCATAAAAGTTTCAATTTTATTGTAATCTCCAATCCCAAAGAATCGACTTGGTGGTTAAGGCATGAGACCTGTGGATTTGTTTTCTCCTAAGATCTCCCAAATGTTATCAATTCTTTTGGAGGCACTGATTGTTAACTTCAAGGTCTCAAGATTAGTTAATTTTCTCATAAGCTAGTCTGTATGCATTGTTATAATTTTTGTGTTGTAATATCTTTAGTAGATATTCTTCCAAGGAAAATTCTACCTTCCACCCAATAGGCGGATAATAAAAGTGCTATTTGACCGATAAAAATACATTCTTACCGGTAAAAAGCACTTTTGGACGGACAATAGAAGGACTGTTTTTCCAAATGATAATGTTAGTTAACTTAAATCACTATAAAGACTTAATTTTTCTGTCTTTATTCAAAGAATTTAGCTTATTTTTGTCTTCAACCAAAATTTTGAGTTTGGATTAAAAATTTTAATTTTTCGGATTTCTCCGGCGAACAATAATAATAAAAAATGAACAAAAAACTAGTACTATGAATAAAGGGAGGGAAAAAAAAAAGCAAGCCAAGTGGCTTATTTATGCCAAATTTGGCATTATTGGCTTATAGTGGATTTTTCGGCTAAGTACTCTAATTTACAGAACATATTGGCAAAGTACTCCCGTTTTCAAACTATTTGTAAAAATACTTTGTAACGCAATCATACATTGCGTTTTTTTCCCGAAATCCACCTGGCAGACACGTTGTTGCCATGTGGATAGAAAGCAAGGGTAAAAGCGCAATCCTAAATTGCGTTTCTAAGTAGTAAAACGCAATCCAGAATAGCGTTAGGGCATAAAAGGATATACCCAAACGCGATCACCATTTTCGCTAAGTTTCAATCTCAGTCTTCCCTCTCTAGTTATTCCGGCGATCTTCGAGGCCATTACTCCGGCGGTCTCTCAGGCACTCCGGCGATCTCCTTCCCGTATGTACTCTCTCTCTCTCTCTCTCTCTCTCCCTCTCTCTCTCTCTATGCTATAGAAAAATGGTTATGCAATTTAATTAGGATGTTTACGGGTTTTCTTTCCTGTGATCGTTTCTGACAAGGAGACTGTATATCATGGCTGTATTGAACTTCGTAATGGTTTCGACTGTGTATGTTACGAATCAGTTTCTTTTGCACTTAACTTCCGTATCCTGAACAATCGTAGAGCGAATTCTGCAATTGGGTTGTATTTAACGATGAGCATGAGAGATTTATTGATCTTCGTTCACGTTGTTATCATCGTAGGATTTATTTAATCCGATGGTATTGTTGGGCTTGTGAAACTCAGACAGGGGTATCAATGGTAATTGATTATTAAACCTAGTTGTGAATACTTTCTATACTCGGCCAATGTAATTTGTACTTCAATTGTCCTCTAATTTATGATAGGAATGTCGTCTTTCTTAAACTGTCAATTGCTAGTATTACCGTTGCCGCTTCTGTGGCCAACACTTTGTGTGTGTCATTTTGGAGGTTTTTTGAAGTCTTACTTTGGAAGTTGGGCCTGTAGCACCCTATGGAATGATCTCTTTGTCGTCATATTATGTACGCCGAATATAAGACATGGTAATGGCAAATGAACAAAAATTGTGTAGCAAACTTTAGTAGGTATTTATGAGCCCGGAAAAGTTTCTTTTAGAAGTAGAAAATTGAGCAAACAGTTAGGTATCAAGCAAATTTTGCAAGCCTCATAGTGGTGAAATCATATGAAATTAAATGGTAAACGATACTACAGGAGGGCGTATGTTCATGGGTTGTTCAGTTTGACGGAACTGCAGGTACATACACAGTGCAAACACCTGTCAATCCGACCAGCCCATATAAAGGAAATCACTTGCACGTAATAAAGTTGAATGAACGGACGTGCACTTGCAACAAGTTACAACAATGGAAGACGCTACTCATCAAAATGGGGTTTTTTCGTCAAAATTTTGAACTACCATAAAGGTAAGAAATAAGGGTCGTAATGAGTCAATTTCTAGTGGAGCAATTCATCTCGACATACTACTCTGTAAAATGAAGAAGCTAGATCCACATGAGGCAAGTTGGACGCACCGAGTATGGGGGAGACTATTATTTATTCCATAATACCTTCCCCTATGAGTTCCCCTGAGTCTGTTCCATTTTGTACGACACGCATATCATTCTCATTCGAGTATCTTCAAGCGGTGAACAACACGAAAATTGCATATTACCAACATTAAAAAAGAACTATTACGACACTCTCGTTGTCAGTATTATCAAATGTGAAATAAAATATTTTTAATTACGTATTGAGGGTCAATTATAACACGGGCACCCCAAAAAAGATTTTTAAAAAAAAAAAAATTAAACAAAGAAAACGCAATTATAAATTGCGCTTCCATCGTGGCACCAGCCAGAGTGCCAGATGGATTTCGGGGGTGTGCCAGGTGGATTTAACGCTAATTAATTTTGCGCTAAATAATAAAAACGCAATTTATGATCGCGTTACAAAGTATTTTTACAAATAGTTTGAAAACGGGAGTACTTTGCCAATATGTTCCGTAAATTAGAGTACTTTGCCGAAAAATCCGCTTATAGCAGTTGAAAACCCAGTTAAGCCAGCTCCAAAATTGAGTCAACAGATATGAGGAGAAAGGGCAATGGTCGATTCTGGATCCTTCACATTTTCTTGTTCAGTTCGTTCGTTTTTGCTGCCATAGCTGAAGACCCACTACTCGGATCGTCTCGTGTTGTTTTTCAGGTTCCTCGTTTTATTTCTCTTCAAATTGATCCTCTCTGCTTCATTTGTACATTACTCTGGTATATTCTTCTTCAAAGTTTGAAGTTTTATTTTTGATTTAGTGTTGAAATTTTTAGGGTTGCCATTGATATCGAAAGTGTTATCGCATATGAGCTTCTGATTTTTATGTGAGTAATATATTGAGCATAGAGTAGCCCTTGACAGAGCTCAATGAAGAAAAAGGATTCATGTAACCCATAGCTGACCCAATTGATTAGGACATAAGGCTCGGTTTGGTTTGGTAATATATGGAGCATAGACTTATAATTTTTGCCCTAATCTGTTCTACATTTTTTGTTTCATCATTCAATGGTTGTGATTTGTTGTTGAGAACTCTTAGGCCATAATTCACGTCGAACTTGTGGCGGTGGCCCCTAAAATTGGGGGTAATGAAATAAGTGAACCGTTAGTTCTGAAATCATGGCGAAAGATAATCTTACACTGATGCTATTATTTTTCAAAGGGGAAAATTGAAGATGCAAATACATGAACCTAACAATTGCCTGCAACGAGGTGTCATGTATTGGAATCATTGCATGCTAACCTCATTAATGATTGTAGCAAGTATGTTATTGCCAATGAGTGTCGGCGAAAAACTATTCATCCATTGATTTTCCGTTTGGTTACTTAGCTAGTCTTTTCTGCATTTCATTGCCGCCTTGCCGGAAAACTATTAATATTGGTACAGTTGCAACCGGTAAAAGCATTTCTAAAATCGGAGGCAAATATACAATAGGATATACTATGTCTTCTATTTGTAACTACTAACTTTCTGGCGAGGTCACCAATTCCTTGTGCTCTGAGAACTCCTTGTTGGAGTACATATCGAAAATTTAATTCCGAAGTCAAAGTCAACTGTCTAAGTTCACCCTAACATTATATACTTTTTCAGATCACAAGAGAATGAATTACTTTGAATTAGCAAGTGGTGCAAAGAAGCAACTTAGTGTTCCTCAATGTAGAGCGGTTGTTAAGCTATTGGAGTCCATTTTATAACCTCTAGAATGACTCTTTGTGGGCTTTGTGTAGCGACCTATCACAAATTTGATACATATCAACCTTTGGGATTGGAAAATCACATTTGTAGCTAAATTGCATTTTATCCAATAGAGATTCCCATTCATTAGCTCTCATTGTTCGCAATTGTTGCTGAGAGGCTTCAACTATTGCAATAGCATTTCCAATCTCTTGAGCTTTCCTTTACAGCCCCTAAGACATTTCCATCATGTAAACTGTAGTGGGCCGAACCCAACTCTACTTGGGCCTGCTAATATGGGGCAGCCCAAAGTTCATAGATGGCTCGTTGGGCCAACGTGAGTGGGCCGGGCTGACAGCCCACCCATTTTGTATAGCCCAACGCGTTGGCATGATCGTCCAGGTTAAGCAGTTTAGGGCCACCAAAGGGACCTGACTCATGAGTTGACTTGGAAGATGGTTGTAGATATTAGGAGATGCGTTATGAGCATGTGGGTTCGGCCACGTGTTCACCGAGCATCATCCATGATGTCACTAACCAAAGCGGTTATAGTTGACGTTAGGTGCTCGTGCCGTGCATGAGAGACTTGGAGGGCTAGTACAAGCCACCTATTTAGACCCTGGGATAAACCCTAGGGGAGGCATGGCGTTTCTTATTTGAATTCTGTCTTGTAATCTCTTCTCTCTCTCCTTTAACTGCTAACTTGAGCATTGGGGTGCCCTCTGGCCCTATAGCTGGAGTGGCACTAACGGTTGCTGCGTTTTGTAGGAGAAAGGAGCGTGAGGGAAGACAGGTCGAACTAGTCAAGCTACTCGTAATCCACCACCCCACATAAACTGAAGCAAAATTGAGAGGATTTCATGACTCCGTCTAAAACCTGCTTTTCTTGTGGTCATGGTCCCCCAATTAAATGATGCAAGTGCATTAAGTACGGAGGAGTATATTGAGACCGAATTCAGAATAGCCCCATAATGTAGTCCTGACATGTATCACCAGCCTAATTAAGACTAGTTTTTCGACTTAAACTCGCTTACTTAAAAGTATATGATTCCATGAAGCTTCCTCGACTTGAGTTACTTGTTCATCTCAAGGAATATCCCGTTGCTTGCAACAAAACTGTTCTTGCATATTTCCCTTTTTGTCCTCGCAATCACGCTATGTACCTCAACGGCTGTTTGATCTTTGATAGGTAATATAGCATGAGACACATCAACAAATATTGAAAAAACAACTCGTTCTGAAGATCCTTGACAATAGAATTGGTAGTTCACTTGCAGCCTCATTATGACGTCTTTTCGAATATTTTGGCGACCTAACATTTTGCCAATTTTTATGTCCAACAGGTTGACAAGGACTCATTTGCATAGATGCTCTTATTACTTAGAACAATGTTTAGAATGATAATTTGAGATTTTGGTCTTGACCCTGAATTTAGAGGAGGATTTTTCAAGTCGGCACACTTTGCCTATATCATCACAATTCTAACATTGGAGAATCAATGCACTCTGGGTATACAGAAATTTGTCAAATAACACTAACCAACGTAATCAATTCGATGGATAACAACACACAAGGACAAATAGGGATTCTCATGATTTCAGACTTCCCTTTTCAGCAAAAAAAGAAAGAAAGAAGATTTCAGACTTCTAATTCTAACTTCTGGATCACGTATAATCAAATTCTGTATAATAGATATCCTAAAATTCTAAAGCTCTCAGACTTCTAATTCTAATTTCTGCATCAAATAAAATTGGATTCTGTATAATAGACTATGATTTAGCACGATTGAACCATAGATAAGGACCAAGCATCATAATCAGTAGTAGTGCTAGCAGCTAACAATTCAGAACAAATGTTGGTTGTGTATCATTAATACTTCACACTCACATATACATATATGTCTGTGTGCGCGCGCTCGCGTTTATGTATTCAATGTGAGACAGTTGAATAATGACGAGGATATAGCATTAGAAAGTACCTTACATTTGAGAGATCAGTTTGCTTTGGAGGAGTCGTCTATTGCCATCTTTTGTTGCCGATCTTTTCACGGTGTCGAGGTGGCACGACATGTGGAACTTTGAGAACCATAAAAACGAGATGAGGAAAGGTCACGGGTGTTAGCTTTGATACTCGCACGATTTTAAACAATTGCAATGGAGTTAAAACATGGAGGGTTCAAATTACTCAACGATGGGTTTACCTTTTTATAAGAATAAGATTGGTGCCCATATCACATTTTTAGTACCCTGGCTATAATAAGCTCTTACTAGAATGCTTGGCCCGGAACTGAACATGTATTAGTTTGAAGTGTTTTACATATGCAAGATAACGGTTTCTTGTTAATGAGATTTTTAATTCTTATGATGTATTATGGATACAGACGAACTATGGAGATATTGAATTTGGTTTCTATCCGACTGTGGCACCCCAAACCGTCGACCACATCTTCAAACTCGTTCGTTTGGGATGTTACAACACCAATCATTTCTTTCGGGTAGTCACTTAAACCTAACTGCAAATAGTTTAAATATTCAGTTTTGGGTGACATAGCAGCTGGGTGCAGGTTGATAAGGGCTTTGTTGCACAAGTGGCAGATGTTGTTGGTGGAAGAACAGCTCCCATGAATGAAGAGCAAAGGGTAGAGGCTGTGAAAAAAGTTGTTGGAGAGTTTAGCGATGTCAAACACGTAAGAGGGATTCTTTCTATGGGAAGGTAAAGTCTTTCTTGAGGCCATTTTTTGTGTTTCTTTTGGGTGATTGTCAAAATTGCTAGCTTTTCAACATTGTTTTCAAATATTATTGTATGCAATGAGAAACGGTAATTGTCCTTCAAATTGGTACACAATTCATTTTTGAGATGTATTAGTAGTTTATATTAATGAGTCGTATCAAGCTTTCCGTATGCCAAAAAGTGAAACAACTAGCCATGGAATGTGCAGAGAAAGTTTATTCCCCTGCTTTCTCAAGCATTCAGTATTATCAAATTTTAACAAAATGACTAATCTAAGCTGTTTTGAACATACTTGGAGCAAAAATACGTTACTAAACATCTACATTAGCACTAAGAATCCAATGACATAGTAAGAAGCAAAAATCTGGAATGTAATATACTGGAATACCCACTTAATCAGAATGAAGAGTTAAGATTTCTTTTTCTCAGTCTGCATCTGGTTTCACAATTGTTTAAGGATATAGAGCAGCCTAATATTCCTTGGTATTTTAAGTTGTTCTAGCCACTAGCACTGCTCGTTTCTTGGCCATCCGGTAGGAATGCTGTTCAATAGGTTCACATACAGTGTATTCTGCTTCCCTGCAGGTATTCTGATCCAAACAGTGCACAGTCCTCATTTTCAATGCTTCTAGGAGATGCTCCTCACCTCGATGGACAGGTTTGGTTGCTCTTCCCGAGCATCATTACGGGAGATTATTTTAGAATCACAAATGATCCTGTATATATTGACTTTGCGTTTGTGTTTGCTGGCACAACCTCTTCAGTATGCAATATTTGGTAGAGTTACCAAAGGTGATGAGACTCTCACAAAGCTAGAGCAACTCCCTACTCGTCGTGAGGGGATCTTTGTAATGGTATACCTCTATTCCACTTTCAGTTCTTGCAGTCAACAGATATTGGTCATTTTATTTTGGCTTATATTTGTTTGTTTTTCTTCAAGAGCAACCCATGCCTTGGATGTCTCTCTGTGCTCTGAGGTCCGGTGATAAATGTAATTCTCGGGATAGTTGGTTTGATCATGCAGGCTTTTTCACTTACCTGGTTTTTGTTTTTTGCAGCCGACTGAGCGCATAACTATTGTGTCCTCCTACTATTATGGTGAGAATCAAAGAACCCATAAGTTATGCTTAGTATTATGCAGCTTTCTTTTTAATATGGTGAATCATATGGAATAAAAAAGTAGGGCATATGTCATATTCCTTTGGCATTAAGCCATACTGCCATAGACACTTTGAAACAAGGTGATTTGTAAAGGCACTTTGCTTGCTCCATTGCTTCCCACAAATGGTCTCCGTATTAAGAATATTTGACCGGGTTATCATCTCCTTTGTACCAGTCACTTTTATTTTATTATGGTGTTAAAAGTACTAAAGTTCCTTGCTCTGAACAGTTGCACTGTTTGTGTTGGTGCTTATTTTGTACTTTTGGGTAATCTGCATTTTTGGCCTCAGATTTTACCTTTTAGCTGGTCTGCTAGAATTTTTTTTTAAGTTCCACTCCCTACATGTGTGCCTTTGTTTCTTTCCGTATATTTCCTTTTACATTTTCCCGATTTATATAACACTACTTTGGTAAGTTTTGAAGAGAAACATTGAGGAAGCATAATTGTGGCAGACTACTTCTTCATCTATCTTATTCATCAATCCCTAACCTGTGGTTTCATGTGAATCTGCTAACCAGATGGATAGATTAGTTCACAGAAGGAAAGAAACGATTCTCTAAACCCTTACATTTAATTGTTTTGGTGCCAGACACCAAGACAGAAACTTGTGAAGAGGAGAAATCAGTGTTGAAAAGAAGACTTTCTACATCTGCTGTTGAAATAGAAAGACAGGTATTTTTTTTTTTTCCCAAGTTGAACTCAAGAAAAGACAATGTTATAGAATTTCACTTTCATGTTGACTCGCCAAATTTCGTCTTTGTAGAGAATGAGATGCTTTCCATAATCCAACAAATGAGAAGTCGATGAAGAAGAGAGTATCATGATGGCTGTAAGTTTCCATAGTTGTTTGTGTTTTTGCATGGAAAAGCTTCCATAGATCCTTTTTTTTTTCCACTTACATTTGAAAATTGTAGGAAACGAATTGAAACCTAATCAAACAGCTCCAAGGAGAGCAACAGAAAACAATAAGCAACTGTCTGCATAGTACTTTTGTACCAATATCCGAATATCATTTTCTCTGTTCTTCAATGGATGGATATGGGTGTTCTGTTTAATGAGTTTGGTGATTTGATCCAATTTACCTGAATACCTGAAGGAGAAAAGTCTGATAGGATAGCTACAACAATAAACCGTTTTCTAGTACTATTAGTGTAGACTTGTGGTGTAAAGATTATGGGCAAAATGAAAATCCACATTCCACAACATGTACTATCCACTATGCATGATTTCCGGGTTAGTTGTTGCCCGACGCCTCCATTTGAAAATTCTGGGCGTTGTTGAACTCACAGAGCATGCATTAACAGGAATCATATTTTTTACAAGTAGTATTTCCAACTTGAACAAGTTGTTTATCCTTTTTTATATAATTTTTGTTTTGGGTCTTGAACAAGTTGTTTAGCCTCGGTAGTGAAATTTATAATCACATGTATGATCAAGTGGGGATAAGCAAGGAGCAAGCAACTTGGCCCTTGGCCCAGTTGGTACCTGTTTTGGTTTTGGACCCAACACCCCTCCCCATGCCACCCAAATGATGATGGCCCAATCATCGGGCCCTTGATAGCCAGTTTTGGTTTCGCATGAAAAACATAGGCTGTTGTGAAATGTCTTGTATTATATGTTGTACTCTGGTTGGTACATAAGTCCTTTTATGGATTAGGTGCAGGGGTTGCGTGAGAGACCTGAGTTTTGTAAACCTTACTTGCGCATAGTGGATTTGTTCTCCCTCTTTGTTGTGAATGTAGTAGGCACGCTGGCGATTGGTGAACCACGTATATCATGCATTCTTGTATTCCGGGTGATTGCATGTTTCTTCTTTGTTGCATTTGTGACTTCAAGTTATGTTGTTACGGCATAAAGGCATTGTTTAATGCCGATTATAGTTTTTAGGGGATCGGTAATGGGCTGAGATTAGGGTTGAGATCGAGTTTGTTTAAGGAGTAGGGGTCGATAGTGAGGGTCTCTAGTTCGGTTCTGTGCCGGATTGTATGGTAAGATGATAGGATTGATAATAACAGGTTTGCTTTGCACAGTTTCGTAGTTCGAAGGTTTTACGAGCCAGTGCTGCTTTTTTTTTTTTTTTCCACATCTACCACGACTATAGGTGGCCTGCACTATTAGTAGTTGAAGCCTTTGTAGAACGGGCAACAAACAGGGCCATATGAAGAGAAAACCTACATGAATCATCTAGGGCGCCTTGGAGAGTGGGGGAGCAAGAAGTGTTTGAATCACATGGGAACAGGACAACAATGGCATGTATCCCTTTCATGGGGGGGCTGTAGTTGAGACCCAAGTGCTATCCCATCAATGCATGTAGTTGAACAAACATTTGTGCTGTTTCAGTCATAGGATGTACACTTGATATCAGAACACCCTCCCACCCAATGTCCCCAACTGACCCATGGGGAACACACCACATGGCCCCAAAAAACCAACACAAATTGCACCTCTCTCAGTTTATGCCCACTCGACTAATCACCTTCCCAGTCCGGTCAAAGACAGGCAATTCACACCGGGACTAGGGGATTTACAATAAGTTCTTTCTTGCTGCCTGACCTGATGATTCGAATTGGGGTCGATTGTGTGGGGGAGTAAACTTACCAACCAACTGGACAAATCCCGGGCTCTCTTTAGGTAGGGCTAATATGTATGGACCATGTTTGACTTTAATAGGTGAGCTAATGATGCAAAAGGGTGGTTGGGTCTATTTAGAGGAGAGACCATTGAGATTTTTGCTTGGGACAAAACAAAGGCGACTGTCACGTGATGAGAATGCAAAAAAATGAACATCTCTGATCTACAATGTGTGGTAGCCCAAAACTTATGCAAGCCTCATCTTAAGCAGGGTATGGGCATCTCTTCAGCTGTGGCTGGAGTTTTAATTTCGGACTCTGCTGTTCATTATGAGGGATATAAATTGTGGCTATATATCAGGAATTCTGTTGCACTGTGAAAGTGTAATGTCGAAAATTAAGCAGGGAAGAGGGCATCTCTTAAGCATCCTGTAGTGCACTGCCGCACCCTATAGTGCGGCATTCGAGCCGTTGATCGCGCAATCAACGGCTCGGATTTCATCTTGGTACTTGCATGATCCGAGCCGTTCATTGCCGAAATGAAATCCGAGCCGTTGATTGCCGAGATCAACGGTTCGTCTGCCGCACTACAGGGTTGTTGTGCGGCAGTGCACTATAGAATCCCCGGATCCTTACGGAGGTTCTGTTTTCATGATCGGCTTCACTCGATCGTATTGTAGAGCTTATCCGTAAAAAATGACGATAATCGGATACTAGTAAATGCATAATCGGAGAATTTTGGAAAAAATGAGTTGAACATACTGGATTTTAACGTGGCTAAAATCTAGAGTGCTAAATATGACCAATTAACTCATATTCGGGACAGCTGGTTGAATTAACCACTATTTGGCTTGGAAATATGTTCCTTAAAGAGTGCGTTCATGTTGTGTAGGGATGGAGAAACTAGCATTTATCATACATGTTGTGTAGGGATAACAATTATACCTGATTTGACTCCTGAATGGATTGGAGATTTATTCGGGGATCGGGCTAGATTAGGGGAAGGTTTTGAAATAAAAAATAAAAAGGGAACGGGTCGGAGGACAGTTTACCCTAATCCCCTTTATTGTGCTATACTGTTATGGCATTTTTTCTGTTTTAGTAGTTATCAAAAATTTCTTTTTATGCAAACTAAAAGTTCACGAGTCTGTTTAATTTTGATGAAGGGTTTTCGAAAGATTCATGATCATGATATTGATTTTGTTATTGTAGTAAAAATGGAAAATCAATGCTTTTTTTTTTTTTGAACTGAAAAAAAAAAATCAATGCTGATAAAAGAAAAAAAGGCAAATCATCTAGGTTTTGAATTTTCATAACTTACAGCATGTGAAATATATAAAATGACTATATCAAATCTTACCGATAAGACACTATATCAATAAATCTAAACTATTAATTGTCTAGATTGACGATTGAAATTTTTGACTGCCCGCTACACTCTCCAAATTCACTACCGGAGAGGATCCAAATTAATCTTTTTTTTTTTTTTTTTTTTTTCTGTTTCCTCCCATTATTGCTTTCCCTAAGTTGACTTATACCCTCCTACCGTCCTGCGTACGAGAAGCATATGCAGAGAAGATTCCTGGTTCAGGTTTAACTTCGGGGCCTCCTAGGAAATTTCTTCTCTCTGTTCCTTTTCTTTTCTTTTTTCTTCATCATTACAAGATTAGTAAACTAATTAGGGTTTAGCTGTAGAGTACCCTGATCTCATGTGACAAATCCTGATTCGAATCCTCAAATACATTTGTTTAGACGTTGTTTAAAACTAATTAGGAATCGGTACTAGGCTCAAGCACACTTGACCATCATTTGAGTAGAGGAAGAAAATTTTTAGTGCCGAGCGGGTTCGTGGCGGTAGCCGTAACGCATCTTAACCGTCCAAAACACTTTTGGATGATCTGAAATTTAAATAAACTAAGAGTTTATTTAAAATCTAGACCGTCCAAAATACTATTGGACGGTAGTGATGGGGCGTTGTGGGTAACACGTAAGGTGCCACGTGGTACCTACCTGGCATTGAAAAATTTCTCGATTAGAATTAGAAGCAAATGAAAAAAAAAAAAAAAAAAAAATACTGAGTACACTATTTGGTGTACACCTAAAGTTATACCTTATTGTGTGGGACCTACCTCGGTTCCAAACAAATGATCAGTGTCGTTCAATTTATTTAAAATATATTTTTAAGACTCCATGTAAAAGATCAGCTCACTCGGATATCGGTAAAGAGTTGATCGATTTTCCTGGACAAAAATTGAATGAGTCGATCAAGATCTAACCAATATCCGAATGAATTTAGGGACTCCAAAATGTGTTCCACACAATCGAGTGTACATTTAGTGTATCTGTAGTTTGGCTCGAAAAATAATGAGCCTAGTTGTACCCTAAGAGCATCCCCAATCGCATACTCAAAAAGAAAAATACTCAAATTTTGATAGTTAGACACTCAAAAAGGGCTCACAATGACATTTGGATAAATACTCAAAGTTAGCAACATTTTTTATAAATACTCAAATTTTGGCATTTGGATACTAAAAACTACCAACATTTTCCCAATAATCAAACTTGCATACTCAAAACTACCAACATTTTTCCCTCTTTTGATTATGGACAAAAACAAACCATTGTAGAGCTTCACATTGCTAACTTCAGAAACTCATTAAATGAATACTCAAAAGATGAAGTGGCAACATTTGAGTATTCACATTTGAGTATGCCATTAGTGATGCTCTAACTAGGGCATGATCGATTTATTTGAAAATTGTCAAGTTCCGAATTTTGTTGCCTCAATTTTACCACAGCAAGCATGCTCGGGTAGCTTTGGTTAGCAATCTTGGAACCCTTTATTCGACATAAGTTTTCCCTTTTTTAAAAAAAACTATAGAATGTTAGTACGTTAATATATAACTTTATAAATAGGATTCATCTCGACACCTCAAATTTTTGAAGCCCTAGTTTGGACCTATTTTCGAGCCGAACACAAATATTAATGAGGTTTGAAAAGTGTTAGATACGAGTCAATATCAGTAGTAGTATTTGTCTTTCATAACCACACACCTAACAATTTTTTGGGTAAATAGACCTCACAATTTCATGTGTTTTGTATCGTTCAAATGTCTCGATCTATTTACTTGACCATGTTCCTAAAAGTTCCCAAGTGTACGACTGAGCTATAAATAATTTGGATGGAGTACAAAAAGAGTACAAAAAATAACTAAAAGATTTCTATAAAAGAAATGTTGTGGGTGTCTTCATATTCTTGTTGCCGCATCTATGTACCAGAGGTCCGTACCTCTGACTCATCATTTTTTGAAGGGACCATTTCATTTTCCTTGTGCTAACATTTTTTTTTTGGTTCGTCGGAATTTCAAAATACAAATACAACTCAAAAGTCTAAACAACAACAAGAAACAAAGATTCAACCAAAGTCCTCAGACCGGTTCCAAGGTCGCCCTCGACGCTGAGGCATTACGCTGAGGCAACCAGGCCCGGCCCTGTGGGCAGGCAGGGGAGGCCCGGGCCTGGGGCCCCCCGATTTTTGGGGCCCCTTCTCGTAGAAAAAAAAATAAAAATTATATATAAATATATATATATATATATATATATATATATCGCCGGAGATCCTGTCAAGGATCCCGGAAATCCCGGATTGAAGCGTTTTGAAGCATTTAGAAGATGTTTTGGCATGATCCGAGCCGTCCAATGTGTTCAAAAGGTGTTTTCCAAGGCCCACGCGGGAAATCTTCAAAAAAAAATACCGGGAAGGGCTTGATCCACGCAATTTTTCGCAAAAACTGCATATTTACAAAATTGCGTGGATCAAGCCCTTCCCGGTATTTTTTTTTGAAGATTTCTCGCGTTGGCCTTGGAAAACACCTTTTGAACACATTGGACGGTTCGGATCATGAAAATTTGATCCGGAACTATGAGTTCCGGATCGAAGGGTCCCGGACTAGAGAGTTCCTCACATATATATATATATATATATATATATATATGAATGACCTCAAATTGAGAATAGGGTTGGGGCCTCGCGAAACACAGGGCCGGGCCTGAAGGCAACCCCAACCGCCGCCCCTGCACTGCTGTTGCACAAACTAATAAGAGGTGGCCGGACCAAACCCAAAGGGTCTGGCCCAACCCAAAAGGAAAACAAAAGGCTCAAAGCCCAGATACAGCTTAACAAACAACAAACACCCTAAACCTCAATAGAAAAACAACCCTCCGCCGTCACCCCATGCCACTCCTGCCCGAGCCTCCATCTGCCGCCCCCGTCGTCGCTCAACAGAACCACAAAGAGCTTCCAACAGCCGCTCAACACAACGCTAAACCGCCGCCATTGTAGCCTCACGACGACTGAGCCACAACCGCCCAAAAGCAATGCTGCCACAGCCAACTGTAGGTCACGAATCTCCACCCCCTCTGCGACACAGACCACTAGCCGTTAGGCTAGAAACCGAGATCCACCAACATGAAAACCGGCATGGTACGTCGTCGGATCGACGAGCCGTTAGGCTAAGAAGCCGCAGCCAACACCGCGGCCACCGTCAAAATCAGGAGCAAGGAGAAGAGGGGAGAAACCACCGGATCGGGAGATAAAAGGAGGAGAGGAGGGAAGGAAATGAATGGGGATGGATGGAGGGGAAAGGAGAGGGAGGTAGGAAGCCCGGGGGGAGGAGGCGCCGCTCCCCCCCCCCCCTCTAGGCGGAAAAAAACCCTAGTTTAGGCGGCTGCAAATAGGGGAGAGAGAGGTCTCAGTTTTTAGAGAGAGAGGTTGATTCATCGCTTATTAGTCTATTGGGTTGTCATTTAGGTTTAAAAAGTATATTGAAATATGTGAAATGTATATATTAATGTGTAGAAGATATAGAGAAAAGTGAAAAAAAATACAATGAAGTATGCATTTTTTTGGTCTTCCTTTTGTCTTATTATCAGTTCAGTGAGCTGTCAATAGAAAGACTCTTATTATTTTATTGATAAAATTTTGTGTAGATAAATTTTTTCGAAATTATTGCGTACGTGAATAGAAGTGGAACTTACAGACTCGATTAGGGGCGCAAACGAGCCGAGTCGAGCCAAGCCAAGTTTTGTAGTCTTCGAGCTTGGCTTGTTTCTAAACAAGTCGAGCCGCTAACAAACCGAGCCTAGTTCTTTTACTTAACGAGTCTATCAATACGAGTCGAGCCTACACAAATGAGCCAACTTTTAGAGCTTTGAGCTCGTCTTATTTACTAAACGGGCTTAAAACTCTAGCTCGAGTTGTTGGCGAGCAGCAAGGTACATGGAGTGATAATTAAATTAAGTAGATCTTTTAAATTTGCCGCGATAGGTATCACAATTTTTTAAAAATGATTACTTTGGAGGTGGTGACCGTCCACGACCTGAATCAATTTTGTAAGAGATACGGGTAGTAGGTACTTATCTAACACAACATGAACATGTGGCTCATTTTTTCTTGAACGGCATGAGCATGTGGCTCGTTCAGCTAAATTGATCGTACTCTTTGCTGCTAGATCACAATCCAACTAAAGTCCATAACCTCATGATTTTATTATACTCCTATATGATATATATAGGACTGCACTTTTAAATTACGACTTTGTTGTTTGTTGACGGATTATTTTTTTAGGTAGTGGACAGTCAACAAGTGAATGAACACAATTAACTAAAACTTAATGCTCAATATAATCATATTTTTATCTAAATTAAGGAGTGACGACAGCTGCCAGCCTGCCACTTGTCCCCCAGCCAGCTCGTTGGGAGGAAAAACACCTTCTCTTCACGTACGAGTTTTAACAACAAATCCAAATGCTTGTGCCTTCTGGTAGATTATTACTTTACCGGTTTAACTTCGTAAATTGAATTTTTTTTATAGAAACATCATTAATACACTTTAAAATATCAAACTTTCCATATATTCCGTTTATGGAGAGTGCTATCATTATTACACTTCAAAATTGAATCTACTAAAAAAGACAAGGGAAATGAGAAAAAGGTGTATTGAAAAAGGGCAATATTGTAAATTCATGTAAGATAAAGACAAAAAGGGAGTGTGGACTCTTCTACCGAATCGAGGATGGACTCTACGCTCGCACCTAGTGTAGGTCTGCTTTTGCAGTACGTGTCTTGGGCCTGTGAGCCTGTGTGCTCTTTGCAGTTGCTCGTGTCTTTGATTTTGGTAGTTTTGGTTCATTCCTGTTTATTGTGATGAAACCTTTGCCTTAGGGCCGGTTGTGATATGAAATGACTGTTATAAAAAAAATAAAAAATAAAACAAGATGCCCCCCCATTCCGAAAACATGCATGGATCCTAATATGATTCATGGGATATTTTTCAAAATATTTAGATAAAAGTCATAATTTTATCCAATCCAATTCCTCTCGTCTAGACAAACCCATGGGCGGTGTTGCAGTTTGCAACTTTTTGTTTCTTGTTGATTTGTTTATATTCTCATACTTCGGGTTTGGCTCTGTGGTGGGGTCATAGGGCTCTACGGTAGAGTCGGTTAACTTCGTGTGGAGTTTGAGCACGTCTTTTTAGCATGAGGGATGCATACATTGGTCGACAATTGGTTGGAAGATGGTTGCTTGCTTGGTTTTTTTTTAGCTCCGGGAGGAGTTTGAGCAGATTTTCGTGGGTATTCTTGAAGGGATGCATTGGGTGAGCGGTATCCTTTTGAAGATGGAAAGTTCAATTTGGTGGCATGTGCGGTTGAGTTTATCAGTCGTGTTTACAAGGTCAAGCGGTGGTGCTCTGGCAATGCGAGTTGGTGCTGTTGGTGATCGCCCCGTGAGGGGCATTGGGGGAAAGAGCGAGTCTTTGAATTGATGTTCGAAGAATGCATAAAAATTTCGTCGCGAGTAGTTTGCAATTTTGGACTAGGGACTTGTTTTTGGAAAAAACGTCCGGGCGGGATTCAGGGCTGCCCGGGTGGGTTTGGCATATTGGATTCTTCTAGTGGTTTTTTGGAAATCCCGTCCGGGTGGGAATCAAAACCGTCCAGGGCGGTTTTGACTGACTTCTAGACAGAATACATGTGGCTGCGTGTTTTTTAGGGTTTTAACCTAACTTTTTGTGTTTTTCTTATAAATAGGAGCCTTGTGGTCTCCCATGGTTGTGTCTTTTCTTGGGATTGAGATATCTAGGGTTTGGAGTCCTCTCTTTCATTTATGTGAAACATTGATGCTCTGTTAGAGTTTCTAATAGAGATTTGTTCCTAGATATCTATTGGATGCTTCAAGTGGAGTTACGGGTATAGTCGACTCTTTGTATTTTTCCCCCGTTATAGTGAATCCTCTTACTCTTCCCCGTGGACGTACTTTTAGAGCTTTGTGCTTGAGGGGAACCTCGTAAATGTTGTGTCTTGTTTTCTTATTGATTTGTTTATATTCTCATACTTAGGGTTTTGGCACAACAGGCGGAACCAGGAACCTAATCTCTCTAGGGCTAATGAAGATTCTGAATATCGTACTGGACATGGTACTGATTTTACTACTTGTACGGTATGTACCGATCGATACCGATGTGATACCAGGTACTGTCGGTATTGCTAAAATTAAGTATTTGCTAAAATTTATATATATATAGGGAAATCTTCTAGTCCAAACCCTCCCGAGAATAAGAAAAAATGATTTTTTTTTTTGTTTTGCAAATTATTTTTGGAAAATCCGAACCATCCAATGTGTTCAGAAGGTGTTTTCAAGGGTCCACGCGGGAAATCTTCAAAAAAAAAATACCGGGAAGGGCTTGATACAAGCAGTTTTTCGCAAAAACTGTATTTTGCGTAGACCCTTGAAAACACCTTCTGAACACATTGGACGGATCGGATAATCAAAAAAATGCTCGGATCATGGAGGTCCGGAAGTCCGGAGTCCGGACTAGAAGTGGAACATATATATATATATATACGCCACCGATCCAGTCAAGGATCCCGGAAATCCCGGATTGAAGCCTTTTTCGGTGTTTTGATGCTTTTAAAAATTGTTTTTGGGAATCCGAGCCGTCCAATGTGTTCAAAAGGTGTTTTCCAAGGTCCACGCGGGAAATCTTCAAAAAAAAATACCATGAAGGGCTTGATCCAAGCAGTTTTTCGCAAAAACTGTACATTTACAGTTTTGCAAAAAACTGCTTGGATCAAGCCCTTCCCGGTATTTTTTTTTTAAGATTTCCCACATGGACCTTGGAAAACACCTTTTGAACACATTGGACGGTTCGGATCGTCAAAAAAATATCGGGAAGGTGGAGTCCCGGATTCGGGACTCCCGGACTGGATAGTTACTCTATATATATATATATAGGATCATGATCTCCTAAGGGACCCCTTATTAAAATTTGGTGCGGACCTCACATTTCCGGATCAAATTTTGATGATCCGAACCGCTCAATGTTTTTAAAATGCGTTTTTAAGGGCCTATGTGAACATTCGTAAAAAGAAAAATACCTTCCGGAAAACTGTTTGGAAAACGCATTTTAAAAACATTGAGCGGTTCGGATCGTCAAAATTTGATCCGGAAAGTTGAAAAAAGGCTAGGTCCGCACCAAATTTTTAATAAGGGATCCCTTAGGAGATCATGATCCTAAATATATATATATATATAAAGAGAGAGAGAGAGTCCCGATCTAGTCCGGGATCCCTAAGTCCGGAACTCATAGTTCCGGATCAAATTTTCATGATCCGAACCGTCCAATGTGTTCAAAAGGTGTTTTCAAGGGTCCACGCGGGAAATCATCAAAAAAAATATATCAGGAAGGGCTTGATCCAAACAGTTTTTCGTAAAACTGTAAATATACAATTTTTGCGAAAAACTGCTTGGATCAAGCCCTTCCCGGTATTTTTTTTTGCAAATTTCCCGCGTGGACCTTGGAAAACACCTTTTGAACACATTGGACGGCTCGGATCATGCAAAAACATCTTTAAAAACCTTCAAAGCACCCAAAAACTTTCAATCCGGGATCCTTGACTGGATCACCGGTGTGTATATATATATATACACCTATATCATGATGAATAAAAAGAAAGAGTGTATTCACCACCCAGGGGCTTGCCCCAGCGGAAAGCACTTGGCTTTGCCCCTTTATGGGCAGGCTTCGAGTCTTATTAGGATTGGTACATGCTGAACCTAATGACCGAGCCGTAGTGGCTGTTTAATCACTCAGAAGTTTGCGCTCCACAATAGGGTACTCCAACCCTTTTTCGATCCCCCAAACCCTTTTTTAACTCTAAAGAAAAACTCTAGGAAGAAAAAATTTCATAAGAAAAAGTTATAAGATCTATTAGGGCATCCTTATCAGGCTCAACAAAAAAAACACCAAATTTAACCTCAAAAATACCTTTTATAAATTGGCAAGTCACTTTTTTAAAAAACTCACAAAATCAGACTCTCTATTCAAACTTCACTATATTAAACTATTCCCCTCAAATCTATATAATAAAAAAAACTTCCCACTAAATTACACCTTTTCGGTGCAGTGTACTCCCCCCAGACACGTGTGTGCCATGGCCCCCATCTCAGCAGTGTAGTGCCCCCCCCTCCCTGACACCCGTGCAGCCCCCCATCACTTCTAACGCAAAACCGAAAAAAACAATTAAACTATTCGGTAGCCAATGAACAGTGCCTTTACCCAAATACCGAGTTACAGTAGCGAAGTTGCAATTTTTGCAAATTAGCCCAACACTTGTTGAGGCTGATTTTGGTGTGTTTTCTACCCTTTGGCTCAACAAAATAACCATCAGGGGCATTTGCCTCCCCTGATGGGGATGCTCTTAGGAGTAGATTCGAAGAAGGTGTCAAGATAGCAGGATAGAGATCTCCGACTGGCGTTCACAGAATAGAAAAATCATCGCCGGAATGGTTAGAGAAGAAAGTTTGGTTTTGATTTCCTCTTCCTTCTTTTTCCTCAATTTTTCTCCATGAATCTGTTGTTTTCACACTCGCTGGTACTTTCCGAAATAGATCGGAAATGGCCAGAACTCGCCAATATCGGTTTTTTTTTTTTTTTTTTTTTCCAAAGAAGAAATTAGGGTTGGGTTATATTTGGACCAATGAATGAAATGGATTGGGCTGCACAAAAAAAGAGATAAATAAAAATGAGTTGGGTTAAAATTATATATATATATATATATCCTTCTATATTAAAAGGAAATCCTACCATTTTTCTTTCGCTTCAAACCCGTGATTAGTATTCACGTTTTCCACCCTTGAATGTAAATTCTATGTATGCAATTATTCAATGTAGATTCTATGTATGCAATTATTCAATGTAGATTCCATGCATGTAGTCATGATTTTAAACACATTTTAGAAGGTTCAACGTATGCATTAAACACATAATTTTAATCCATTGCATGTAGTCATTATTTGATTTTCTGTTCTGGTGTAGGTAAATAGTCATCATGAACTTAGTACTTGCATTATTATTCATCTAGATTAATTAAAAACATATTGGAAAGTTCAATGTATGCATTAAACACATTTTAGTTCTTTGCATCTAATTGTTGGTAGGTTCAATGTATGCATTTATATCTAAGTTCATTCTTATCTTTTTGGATGTATTCATTAATTAGGTTCATTTCATTTAGAGTTCTAGGAATTAGAATAGTCTTTCCCGTGGATTATAAATCGAGATGGAATCTTTCATTTGGGACAGAGAGTTGATTAATGAATTGAGTTTACAAGGTTGAGGCCATTGTAATTGGGGATTGGGCTGCAGTCCTTCCTCACAGAACCGCCTAACCCTTGCGAGGGTGAAGCACCTCTATCTCTTTTCTCTCTCCTTCTCATTTTCTCACTCTTTGTTCTTCTTTACACACTTCTCCAAGTAATATTCTTATTTCCCCACCCAAAACCACCACGATTCCTATTGTATGCGGAAATACTCAAGTGCCCTAAAACCGTCCTACAAGAACACGAACAAGGAATTTGCTTTTATTCCAAAATTCAATTTCCAAATTAACCAAGCACAAGAATGGGATTACCTAGGAATCAATTGCTGGGAATGCCCAATGCTAAGACACATCCAAACACAGCCTCACAAGGATCCACTTTTAACACCTATAGCTTAATGTATGCAATTATTCAATGTAGATTCTATGTATGCAATTATTCAATGTAGATTCCATGCATGTAGTCATGATTTTAAACACATTTTAGAAGGTTCAACGTATGCATTAAACACATGATTTTAATCCATTGCATGTAGTCATTATTAGATTCTATGTATGCAATTATTCTATGTATGCACTTATTCAATGTATGCATTTATATCTAGGTTCTTTCGCATATCTTATTCAATTATTCATTAATGGGTTTGTGGTGGAGAAAAACAGCTGATTGGATACATGAACTCAGTTCAAAAAAATAGTGATGGGTTCTTTGCTCTTCTTTTTATTGCATTCAAATTTGATGATGGTTTTTCGGTAGAATTGGATTTTCCTGAGCAATCAACGCTCTGAAGTTACACGGAGTATGGGAGAAAAGGAAGAAGTATCCTTTATTTGAATAAATTTTGTATATTGGTGTTGCAAGTAATTGATTTAATCTATATTTGAGTACATTTCGGAATTTCTGGTATCTAAGCATCTAGCATTGCTCAATTTTGGTATTCAAAACTGGCAGTCGGAGGCAGCACTTATACAATCCGATGTTAATGTTTTTTAGTTGTACACTTCCTTGAAGTATAAATAGCAGAAAATGGGCTTCCTTCGTTTTTTTTTTTTTTGGGCAAGATGTTGGTTGGCCAGAAGGAAATAAAAACAAAGTACAAAAGCACGAGCACGAGACTCCATGCGTGCATGGAGCCTTCAACTAGTATATATATACGGCAAGCTTCCAAGATCCCTGACTGGAGGTTTTTGAGTGTTTTGAAGGTTTTAAAAATTGTTTATGCAATTGGGTGTTTTGAAGGTTTAAAAAATTATTTTTGCAAAATCCGAACCGTCCAATGTGTTTAAAACGTGTTTTTAAGGGCCTTCGCGAGAAATCATTAAAAAAAATTAGCGGAAAGACTTGATCCGAGCATTTTTTTTTTTAAAACCTTCAAAACACCCAAAAACCTCCAGTCAGGGATCCCTGACTAGAAGCTTGCCCAATCCATTTCAATCATTGGTCCAAATATAACCCAAACTTCTTCTTTGGGTGCAACCCACCTTATCCTATCGGTAGTTCTGCACTTGGACGAACATATAATTACCAAAAATTTGACGCAAAACTAACAAATGCAAAAATAAAATAAAAATAAAGATAAAACTAATAATTCATGCTTGGTTCTCCTGCCGACGGTTCCAGTCAGGGATCCCTGACTGGGGGTTTTTTGGTGTTTTGAATGTTTTAAAAAATGTTTTTGCAAAATCCGAACTGTCCAATGTTTTTAAAACGTGTTTTTAAGGGTCTCAGCGAGAAATCATCAAAATCAATTACCGGGAAGACCTTGATCCGAGTAGTTTTTCACAAAAACTGTACATATACAGTTTTGTGAAAAACTGCTCGGATCAAGCCCTTCCCGGTATTTTTTTTTGATGATTTCTCGCGGGGGCTCTTAAAAACACATTTTAAACACATTGGACGGTTCGAAACATAAAAAAATATCGGGAATGTGTAGGTCCGGATCCCGGACTAGAAACGGATCCAGTTCTCCTATCGATAAAATCAAGATTTGATAAAATTAACACTTGATTTTATCGTTTGGGAAAGAGGTTTGATAAAATTTAAGATTTTTGTACCTCTTTCCCAAACAAAAATCTTAGATTTTATTGGACAGAGGGGGGTTGCTGCGCAGCGTGCTGTACGACACTTGGTGCGGCCGCACCGGTGTCGGTCCGACGATTGGAGACATCCTCGCGTAGAGCACGTCGAGTTTGTAGTGTACCAAAAATCAACTCGATCGGATATCGTTAAGTGTGTCGTCGGAACACAAATATCTTGAAAAAAAAAATGAGTTCAATAGTTTCATCCCGTGTTTCCAGTCACTTGTGTTCCACATACTTAATGATATCACTTAATGATATCCGATCAAGTTGATTTTTGGTACATTTGTAGTACTTGACGTGCTCTACGCGATGAACGTCTCCGATAATTGGGCCGACACCGGCGCGGCCGCACTGGACGCCGCACAGCACGCTGCACACCCCCCTGTCCGATTTTATCAAACCTCTTTCCCAACACAACGATAAAATCAAGTGTTGATTCAAATCTTGATTTTATCGGCAGAAGAACAAGAACCAATAGCACTGGAAAGATTAGCTAATCGTCTGATCCTAATCACAATTATCTAGGTAATGGGTATATTCGCTACTTGCAACTTCCACCAGCTTGCTAACAAACAAAAATAAAACAAAAAGAGCACAAAAGGTGTAACAATTCTGGCCTTTGTGAAGTAGAATTTCTCTTAAGTAGAGACAAAAGAGAGGTTAACAAAAGGAATCTAGTTTTGGGCAAATCCAGGAACTTGACATCATTTTAGTTACAGTAAAAGTGTCTCGTCTACTTTTTGACAAACCCTCCTCTCCAACTTTTTTTTACGGTAAAGATATGGGAACCGACCGTGGTGCACCGTCGGTGCACGCACGTCTGTGCACGTAGCAGCGTTCTTTTTTTTAAGTGTGCACTTAAAATATAGATTATAATCCTAAACGTAAAGAAAACTTGTCCATAAAATTCTAAAGGGCTGCCCCTTGGCCACCTCGGACTAAGGGCGTATGGGAGCCTAATTTTATTTGTATTTTGTATTTTGAATTTTAATTTTTGGATTAAGATAAAAATAGATTATAAATCTATAGAATCTTTAGAATATAGGAGAATGTGTAGAATGAATTTTGCTACATGGTAGTTGAATATAATTACCGAAGTCAATTATGGGTTATTTTTTACCATATTGACCTTGGACATGCACTTGTTATGGTATTATAAAGGTCCAGGGTAATTAGGTTTTTTTTGTCGACAAGGGAAAATGATAACAGATAATTAGAATTCAAAAACTCCTTCGTAGCTGATTCTCAAATTGTATCTCTATCATGTGGTTTTGAGAATGCGTTATCAAAGAATGCATTTTCAACTTAGGCTCCCAAACACCTCTAATGTGAAATTGCATAATGCACATCTGAGTTTCCCAAATGATTTTATCTTTGATAAAATCAAGATTTGATAAAATCACCCTTGATTTTTGATTTTATCAAATGAGGAAATTGGTTGATAAAATCTCACCTTTTATGAGATTTTATCAAACTTCCTCCACATTTGATAAAATCAAGGGTTGATGTTATCAAATTTTGATAAAATCTTTTGAGAAACTAAGCCGGGTGGTTTCTTCACTTCAGATTTCCAATTCGAAACCTAGGAAGTACTACCAATTTCTTTTGAGTCAGTCTGTACGACACTTAACTTTAACTTTAATTAGTCTAGTCGGGCACAATCGACGAGATATATGAGTCATTAGGAAAATACTACGAAAATACTCCCTCCGTCCCAAATTGGGTGTCCATTTTTGAAACTCGTGTCATTTATCGATTGTTATATATTTCACAATGTTTTTTTTTGTAATTGTGAACACTTTGTATTATAGATCTCATTGAAAACTATCAAACAATATCTGTATTGAATATTTTTGGAGGTTCAAATTGAAAGATATAAGCAATTAAAATTGGTAAGAGTTTCGAAAATGGACATCTAATTTGAGACGGAGGAAGTACTACTCCAGTCCACAAAAATGGCTACAGGAATCTCGCTCGAAAAAAGAGCAATGTACCCCCATCACGTGCAACTTCTCCAATGTATATACTTTTTTTTTGGTTGAAAGGCCAACTTCCCCGATGTAAGACAAATTTCACGGTATTCCAAAAGATTTCAAATCTTATTCTTTGGTTAGAAAAACGAAAAAACCCAATTTGTTAGTATTACTCTATTAGTGCATCTCCATTTGACTATCCAATATACTTTTAGTGGTATTTGGGATCATGTAGCGTGACATCCGAACCGTTGATTGTATAATTAATGGTTTAAATTTTTATTTCGGCACTTGCACTATTCATGTTGTTTATTGCCGAGATGAAATCCGAGCCGTTAATTACCGAACTTAGGTGCCGCACTACAAAATTTCCGTAACACTGCACTTTAGCTTTCCTTGCATGGAGGGGTTTTATGTAGAGGGTGAGGAAAGGGGAGAAGAGAGCCTGTGCGTGGCAGGCCTTGGCATGAAATGAAGAAAAGAGACACCCAAGTTGCCCAATTGGCGGATTTGATCTCCACATAATTAATTAAAGTTCACTTTTCGGTGTATTTTTATGTGAATTTTCTATTCTTGACTTGGATGACTCCTAAGTTAGTCCCGATAACCTTGACCGTTTAAAAAAATGAAAAAGAAGAAGAGAGAGTTAGGACAAATAAAAAAAACACATGAGTGGTTCATACTTTAGCTATCGGTTTACTTTCATAAAACCATAAAATACCCGTCAATGCCAAATGCACCATTTTTTACCTAACTTGTTTTCCGTTAATAAAATCAATTGAGTATGTGAGAGGTTTAAGGGGGATTGATAAAATTACTGTATAGATTTTAACAAACGAGGAACAATTTTAATAAATAAAAAACAAGGCATTTTAACACTTTTTGTCGCATACCACACTCTTACGGCATCTTCAACCCATCTTCATTTCTCCAAAATGGAGGATGGATGTGACAAATTGAGGGGAGATTGTGTAATATGTTCTCTCTTTTCTTTCACTTTTTGTACTTTATTGGAGAATATTGGAGGGACCAATCGTACTTTTTCGAGGAAGAGCAAATATGGTCCTCCATATTTGGAGACCCTTGAGGCCTTGTTCGTTTTGGTTTTCAAGAACCGTTTTTCTCAATTATTATTCAATTGTTACCCTTATTTTTAAATATTATTTTTATTTTTCTCTCTATCTCTCTCCAATCATTAATACCTATTTTTTTAATTATTATCCTTATTTCTCCCTCTAATCATTACAAAAATCGAAACTCAAAACCCAAACCAAACACAACCTTGGAGGCTCTTCCTCCATTTTGAAAGAAAAAGTAGAGTAGGTCCCTCCAATATTCTCTCATAAAGTGCAAAAAGCGAAATAAAAGAGAAAACAGATTACACAATCTCCCATTAATATGTCACATCGAGTACTGAAAGTGACTCATCAAGAAATAAGACCACTGTAAATTAAACATGAAACCATGGCCCAAAAAAAAAAGAAAAATGATACATACACTCCCTAGGAGTCACTCCCAGCCACACCCTCTCTCACATGAGGTGTGGGGCCTAGATGTGGGGACCACACCCCATGTGAGAGAGGGTGTGGCTCCCAGGGAGTGTATGTATCGCCGTTTAAAAAAAAAAATGATCGGTTCCACTTCCTGGTACAAATGATTTGGATATACGTACCCAAAAAAGCCCAATTAGGGTGTTTTAGCAAAAATAATTCAAACGGATTATTATTATTTTTATTCAAAAAAATCTGCATTTGTTAATTTTGTGTTGAATTTTTGTTCTTCTCGACGAGAGAAATCTAAAAAGTACAAAATTATTAAAAAAACTAAATTTTTTGAGAATAAAGACAAAAATAACCCGATAATCCAAAAAAATTTAAATTATTTTTTCTTCAGTAATTTTTTTTTTAATTTTTTTTTTATTTCTTAAATTCCTCTCGTCGAGACGAACTAATAATGTACAAAAAAAATCGATGAAACTAACAAATGCATCTTTTTTTTTTTGTAATATTTGGATTATATTTACCAAAACACCCTTATGAATTGGACTGAAACCGACCCTATCCGAAACATTACCGACCAAAAATAATCTGTCACCCCACTTTCATTTATTATGGCTCTCGTTGGTCGGTTTTGTGATATTGCAGTACTAAACAGTTACACCCTATATTAATTAATCATTAATGTTGTTTAGGTGAGAGCTTTAACGTTAATTAGTTACTTTTTTTTTAATTAACGAATAATAGGACACAAAAAAAGACGAGAGATGAGTTAACCGAGGAGGTGGACGAGGACGAGGAACGGGGTAAGTTGAAAAGCAGAGATTTTTTCGAGATACCACGTGTAGTTATGGCTTCCAAAAAACTTTTTGGATTAACTTTGGGAGTAATTTCTGAATGGTCAAACACAGACACACTCTTGCCCATGCCCTAGGTCATAGCCTATACATACACCTATGTATAGTATCTCCTAGCCTCTTTTGATTACTGGGTCACTGGAAGTGGATAATCTAATTAACCACCAATATCCTACCAACTTTCAAACACTCCTTCCACGTGCATCGGACGATTCCAAAAGCAGTTGCGTTCAGAATTGTATAGGTAAACTTTTAGTAATCTAACGGAACCGGGGGAGGTGCTGTGCACTCCGTGCCGTGCACCGTGTTGTGCGCTTCTCGGCTGTCCGATCGTGTTTTGGACGGTTCAAATGTGTTTTGATTTTTACCGACCAAAATAAATCAAAATTAAATTATAATTGCCGAACACATCCGAGCCGTCCAAAACACGATCGGACGGCCGAGAAGAGCACAACACGACGGTGCACAGCACCTCCCCCGAGTCCTAATCTAACAGACTGTTTGTTAGCAGCCGAAACGATTCGGATATAGCTTAGGTTGGTCATTTGGGTACTCTCCTACGCGGCGGTTGTTTTCTTGGTCGGAGACTCGGAATATGGTACTTTCTAAATTACTACAAATTATTTTATCTCGTCCTAAGCAATACAAATTTTATTTTCGGTATCCAGTATTAATTACAAAAACGTTGCTTTGATCTTTTCTACTGATATCCCCTTCCTATTATATTCACCATATTCGCCACAAAATTTTAACCGCTACCAAACGGACTTAAATGTTCAATCTTTTGAGGGTAGATTATGCGTATTTGCCCATGATCAAATAAGAATATTTGTTAAATTGTAAGTGCTTAATTGCTTGTTCTAAACATATATCGTAATTTTAGCTAGTAAACCGTAATTAATTTGATATCATTGAACTCTCACATTCTTGTGATGTTTGCTCACACTTATTTTCCTCTGGTTACACATAACATGTGATTGAGTCATGTAAATTACTGTATCAAACAGTTTCATAGTATGGCATATAAGCGTGATCAATAATATCCGACCCCACATAACACAAAACTGAAATGTATAGACCAAATTTATTTTTGTTGCAACTCACGCCCTATAAAATTGAGCTACACCCATGAACGTACTCATTCCCAAAATTCTGAGTATTTTTTGGGTAATTTTTCTGTGCACGTAGCACTCTTGTTATTTTTTCTCTTGCGAAATTTTGAGAAACAAAAAAGGTACAAGTAAATTAATTTAGGTTATTATAGTATATTTTAAGTGACAAGTGCCAATAAGATAACATGGGCTTGCGTGCTTGGACTGACACAGAGAGGCCCCCAAAGATGGCTCATAAACAAGCACATTTCTCCTCAACCCACTTGACCCTTAACCCCAATTTGGCGACAAACAAATACAAGGACAGTATGGCATCTCTCTCTCTCTCTCCTCCCTCTCTCTCACAACACAAACACACACTCATAAACTTTAATTAAATGATACCAATGCTCTCTCTCTCCCCAGTCCCCAACTCCTCCTAGCTCCTCTCAAACTCTATTTAAAAACAAAGCTTAGCCCACTGCTTTCTCCCATGCACTTGCTTCATCTCTTCCAACACCCTTTCCTCTCTCCTTGCTCTTCTTCTTTCATCTCTCTCTCTCTCCATAACTTGTCTCAACCCTTTTAAGTTCCTCCTTGCCTCATCTTTCAGATAACCTAGTTTTTCTTACAAATTCTCTCTCCCTCACTCATTCATTTCTTTCCATAAGTAGCTTCTGACAATGTCTAGCCGGAGGTCGCGCTCGAGACAGTCAGGAGGAGGAAGTTCGAGAATCAGCGATGACCAGATCGCCGATCTCGTGTCCAAGTTGCAACAACTCATTCCCGAGCTCCATAGTAGGCGCTCAGACAAGGTATACATATACACACGTATAAATGTACGCAGCCACTTTGGTGCTTGGCTAATAAAATAAAATCATAAAGAAAATGTGACCAAAATGTATATTCTTTTTTGAATGTAATGCACATGAATGTCTCTCTCATTGTGTCTTTGTGTGGTCTACATTTGCTAGCTTCATGTTACTTAGATAAGTCTTTGGGTCACCTGCCCACCACCTCATTTATTACTTGTGGTGTGAATCACTTAGCTCCATTTTGATCTAACAAGTCCTGTATGAATGTAGTGTCATAACACTACATTCTGACAATGCTAATAATACTGACTTTTGCCGATTTAAAAATAGAAAAGAATTGTAACAACGCATTTTGTGGTTAATTTATTTTTACTAATGATGTGTTTGTAGATATCTCGCTTCCGTTAGTGGAGTGAGTTTGTTTGGATGCTACAAAAATGCTACATTGAGCAACAAAATTGGCATGCCATACATATATGCCCATTCATTCATATCAATGTGTGTACATGTACGCACATAAAAAAACCAAACACAACATTGCTATCTTATCCTACACATGTATATAGTACTACATTCACATTTTAAACAACTTCGAACATATCTATGTAAGTATATATTTTTCCTCGACAAAAACTAAATTAATATGTCAGGTTCTGTTGAGGATAAAAACAATAAAGTCACTCATCTACATAACAATTTACGCTTTTAGATGAGTTAATAAATTAATAATATACTATAACATAAGATCAGAATAGAGAACAGACAACGTGTTCGAACCACACTACCAATTTAGTCATTTAAATATTTTGCTCATAGTTAGCCCGCTTATAGGCAGACTGTACGCAGTCTGCCTATATACATACTATAAAATCTCTTGATTGATCGATTGATAATGTTATGGATTTACTTGGGCAGGTCTCTGCTTCAAAGGTACTGCAGGAGACATGCAACTATATAAGGAACTTACACAGAGAGGTGGATGACCTGAGTGACCGTTTGTCTGAGCTTTTGGCTTCAACAGACGCCGACAGTGCTCAAGCAGCCATTATTAGGAGCCTATTTATGTAAAACATAGGAATATCTTCTGTATTCTCCCTTTTTCCTTGTTTCTATCCTCTTCTATATCTATCTAGGATTTGGCTAGTGTGGGCCAAGATAGGGTTGAGCAGCTTGGCCTATAGCTAGGAGTAATTATCTAGTTATCCCGTGGCATGGTTACGTGTCGTCCGACCTTCTTGACCACTACACACTCTCGTGGAGTTTCACACTCTGTAACAAGCCTCGAAAAGTTTTGTGGTGCTTAAGGATCCTGGGGTGCTACGTGGCCATGCTCGGAGGGAGCCGAATAATTTTCCGTATTGCTACCTCCTTGGTATGTCTTAGCTAGGGCCTCTTGTAGTACTTAATTAGCTCGTATTATATGTAAAATAATTTGGGTTTGCTTTTTCAGATGTTGTCTTTTTATTTTTGGAGTTGCCAATTTTGAATATATTTGAAGCTCTTAGTATGCATGAAGCTAGGCGTGGGTTATCAACAGTACCGAGTGAAAATTGGAAGATCAATGTTTTTTTTCTTACTGTTGATAGTGACACTTCCATATGCTAATTTGTACGCCAAATTTTCTCTGCGATACAAACTTTAGCCACTAGTTTTGTCCATTTATATAATAACAAGACATGTCACGTTGTAACACGGCATGTGTCTTTCACCGGACTAGGCAAGTCATGACACGACATCTGCTTGCAACCGGACTAGGCGAGGCCTGACACAACTAGTGCTAAGTGGTTTGGCTTCATCCTCTTTCGTTTATTTATTTTTTTTTAAGATGATTTAATTTATTGCCCAAGCGAAACCCTAATTAATGTCTTCATCCTCTCCATCTCGTCTGAACCAATAAAGATGAAAAGACAAAAAAAGAAAGAAAAAGAAAAAGGAAAAGACAAAAAGAAGAAGAAGAGAGAACTCTATCCCAACGAAAGAAAAAGCACAAAGGTGGAAGTAAAATTGTGAGCATGACTTTTTAGGACGGTTCTTTTTATTTTTTATTTTATCAGAAAAGACAATATTTTATTTTGATAGAAGAAACAAAGGAAAAGGGAGTTGATGAGAAATCGGTTGAAAGTTCGGCCAAATCAACGAACACACAACGTGCAAAGATAGAAAACAAGAGCACAAAGATATAGAAATTTTACGTTGTTCCCCTACAGAATGTGCATTAATTCAGGGCTCACACCAATTTCGATTATGTATCGAATAAAGAAAGAGTTACAATTGTTATCAGTTGCTTCGTATCCCAAGTAAAAAAACAAAATCAACACACAAAAAAAAAATCCAAAAAAAAAGATCAGCAGATCCCCAACCCAAAAAGCCGTAAAACAAAATTACATAGAAGTATTTAGCATGACTGTTTTGCCCTTGCAAGTTTAAGGTTTCTAATCTTCAATCCAAGTTGCTTTTTCGATATTCTGTATGGAAATCTTTCTTCTTCTCAATCTGAATCTTAGTGGTCCTAACGGTTATCAAATTTCCTGATGTGATTGACTCCCAAGATCTTCATAATTTTCTTTTTTGAGACGTGTGGTTTCTGAATCTGTGATTGGATAAGCTAAGATTTTTTATTTTGTACTTTTGCTCTTTTCCTTATCCAACCAGTAGGAATGTTTGCAAGTAGTAGTATATCATATCAGTAGAAATCTATTGTCTAAAACAGTGGAATAACTACAACGTAAAAGACAAAGTTTAGAGAAAAAATTGGAAAAAAATTTGTTCACCCTCACCAGAAGAGGGTGAACAAAACCCTTACCCTGATTGGTTGAAATGGTGTAGGGTCCACTAAAAATGCTGTGGATCCCACCATAAAGTGATGTCATGCTTACCAAAAAGTGTATTGATTTCGTGGACCATACATCCTTATGTAATTTCTCTTGAGCAATAATGTCATCTGTGAACGTTTTGATAAAGAGAGAGAGAGAGAGAGAGAGAGAGATTTCGGGCATTCAAGTTTGTGGCCAAAGTGACATACATTAACATCGTGTAAGCTCCATAGGCCGAGTTTTCTTTTTTATTGGCAATTTCATGATCAAATACACATTTGCGTATATCTCCATTTTAACTAGCTAGTGTACAATTTGGACCCCCTAAGTATCTTTAAGTCGTGGCCGGTAGGCTCTCCCCTGATGAGATAAATCAAAATGTGCCTCGAAAGCTAGAAATGATGCTCGTTTTTACCAAAAATCCAAAACAAAACATTTTCAAAAACTCTATCCTTGCGCTCAAGAACTTTTTGTGACAGCCCGTAAGCCCGCCGAAGCTTTCAAACGGCCTCTCATGGCAGTGGAGGCCTGTATCTACGTTTGGGCATGGAAAAAATGAATTCGGCCCAGCATACTGACAAATCTGGGTCTAGTGACTTTTAAATTCGGGCTTCCGCTGTACAGACAAAAACGAAAAAAATGGACCAGTACGTGAGAGATTCAGCCGGCCCACATCTTGTCATTTGGGATCAAACTAACACGAAGGCCTTTAACGAAAGGAAAAGAAAAAGAAAATACGAAAACAAAAATGCTATGCTCAAGGAAGCTTACACCGAACTTTACACAGAATGTGAGTGCTTTTTTAAAAACGTATTTTCAAAACATGACTTCATGTTCTTACATCACTCACATTCTGTGTATAATTCGGTGTAAGCTTTGTTGCGCATAGTATTTCTGGATCGAAAATGTTTTGACCTTCCTGCATTTTTTTCGTTCTGTGACAAAGTCGTCAGCTTCCCTACATCTCTAAACTTCCCACTAAGATTATTTATTTCTTCAAAACTCATTCGGCGAAAAACACAAGATTTTGCAGGATTCTTATTTTTGAACTATTTTTCCTATACAATTGAACTAATGCCATTAACTTCCGCACAAATTTCTTTTATCAATTGAGCACAAGTCCGAAAATACTTTTCACTTTCTTTTACTCCACTTCACTAATTTTCTTGAGAAAAATTGCTTGAACCAACTTCTTGACATGTGAAAGTGAGTCGGTGAAACGGAGCCAAAGTCGAGCTTCAAGCCCATTAAATCATGGGCAAAGTATGGGCCAGTCCTTTTTTGGCGTGTCATTTCCCACGCACTCTAGCAAAAAATTCAAAAGTCACCAATAACTTTACCGGCCCACTCGGCACCCCCATATGTGCACACTGCGCAGGAACGAAAATGAATTTCCTGGAGATTCTCTCTAAGTCAGTCTCCAGACTCTCCACACACACTCTCTTTCTCTCTCTCTCTCTCTCTCCCTTTATTATTTTAAACTTTAAAATTCCCAAATCACATGAAAGTACCTAAATTCCAAACGAATGAAAGTGCCTAAATCCTAGGGTACCCTATGAAAGTGCCTAAACCTGACCCTAGGGTATCCTTTGCAAGTGTCTAAAACCCTAGGGTATCCTATCAAATTGCCTAAATCTAAAATCTAGAATATCATTTGAAAGTGCCTAAAACCCTAGGGGTACCTTATGAAAGTGTCTAAACCACTAAAACCCTAAAATAGGAAAGTGCATCCTAAACCTAAACCGTAGGGTACCCTATGAAAGTGCATAAACCTAAATCTTAGGGTACCCTAATGAAAGTGCCTAAACCCTCAAAACCATATGAAAGTGCTTAAACTTCTAAAACCCTATGAAACTGTATGATACCCTAAGTGCCTAAGCCCCAAAAAAGAGTGACTGACCTTAATAGTAATTTAAAAAGAGTGATTGACTTTAATGGTAATAAATATATTTTTTCTTACCTTAATGGTAATTTATCCTTAAATCATTATTGGAAAATAATGAAACCAGGCCAGCCCACTGCTTCATCTGGTCGAGTGGGCCAACAATTTGTTATTTGGGATCAAACAAACACGAAGTCGTGTGTACAGGCCCAACCCGAGTTCATCTGCAGGCCCAAGTTTTCTCTTGTTCTCTTTTCTGACTTCTATCCAAGTTTGAAAATGTGATGTGCTAATTTATAAAAGGGGTGTTTGGAAACCAACATTTTATAAAATAAAAAATAAAAATTTGTGCATTGTACACGATATATTTTTAGATTACGATAAGAATCTGTCAAACTGTTAGGATGATACGTACGGTGCGGATTAAATTTCGCCGAGTTGTTTTGTGAGTGAAAGTATAACCAGAATTCAAAAAATTCATCCAAGGGTGATTTTTGAATTTTGCATTCTCCAGTTCAGTACAAAATCTGCAACCCTACATATCTTCATGGGATCCTGATTGTGTTTATTTCTACCCTAACTTTTTTATTTTAGATTATGATAAGAATATGTAAAAGTATTAGGTGATTAGATTTTGCCGAAATTTTGTGTGAGCGTATAATCGGGTGTCCAGACGGCAGACGACGAATTTGAGTGCACCTTATTCGTCATGCACAGTAAACTTAACGATCGAATAAACTCCTAGCGGTCCTAAGAACATGTCCATTGAAGTACGGGTTACCGTCAATATCTGCTTTGTATATAATGAGGATCTATTTACAAAAGATAGAATCCATCTTTTTTAAGTGTTGATTACATGATCAAGCATCTTCTTTTCTTTTTTTATTGGTTTAAAACAATAAATTAGTAACACTAAGGTTCATGTTGAAAGTGGAGGGGTCCGTTCAATTGACAAAAAATGAAGAAAACAATAGCACGATTTAAAAAAAAAAATCAAAGGTCAGATTATTTGGCCCACTAGAAATAGATAAATCAAACAAATCCAGCTAAAGAATGGTGAGTATAAAAATAGATCACAACAGAACCCAGTAGTTGAAGAATCGCTGTCACAGCAGAGAGAGAGAGAGGAGAGAGAAGAGATGACATCATGCAAAAGAAGGGCACATGGGGATCAGTTTTGAGATGAACACACCAGAAGCATGAGGGCATGTGGATGACAAGATTCAGCCATTTTCTTTTATGTATTCTATATTTATTAATGATATACTAATACTTTCTTTTCTGGTAACTTAACGAAAATAAAGGATAAAAAAGGTTATAAGGAAATTATGATTTAATACATATTTTGTGAAGAGCGCAATTTTAAATACAGGTGGCCGGCCGCATATTGGTGTCGGGTGTCAAATGATACTTAGTAGCGGGATCTGGGTGTCACCATGCATCGTGAATGTTTTGAAACTAGTAGCGGTCGTGGAGGTCAAATATGGCCATAGCAACAGCAACAGTGAAGCGAGAAAGATGTTGGATTCGAGCTCGGGAACTTGCATATCCATGTGAGTATTTGTCTCGCAACAAGTATATCGATTTTTAACAAGAAGTCAAAAATTGATACGTTAACGGCTGATACACTATGTAGTTGCCGGTTTGATATATATACATTATATACATATACATATATAGTTTAACATATACATACAGTTTGACATATACATATTACATACATATATATAGTCATCAGAATAACGGGAGCCAAGCTAAGAATGTGGATCCACCCCATTACTATGAAAATCCCTTCAACTTCCAACTAATAAAGTGATGTGGTGCAGTGAGAGGACCTTGTCTTTGTGAATAAAAAATGGCCAGTTGGTGGGACCCAAAGCAACAATCATCACCAGTGAAAAAAATTGGTGGGTCTCATTTTTTGTTTCTCTGTCTATAAAAGTAGTATAGATGCAAAAAAGGCAGCTAATGATTTCCCCATCAGAAAAAAGATGGAGTACATTTGACAACCCCATGCATGCATACTCCAGTAAATAAAGAAAAGAAGAATGCTAGTTACAAATGAATTTTAACTGGGTCCGGGACCCTGCAGTGCACTAGTTGGGCTGCACCATACAGTGCAGCATTAATTCAGTTGTCCAAAAGTGTTTTTAACCATCTGGATTTAGAACAAACTCTTCACGCGGATAGTTCTTCTCTCCGAGCGAAAAGCTTGTTTTAAATCCGGACTGTTGAAAACATTTATGGACAGTCCAAGTATGCACTGCACCATCCCCGCGGCCATTTTGATTAGGAGGGATCTATACAGAATTTGCCAATGTTTGTAAATGCTAAGTTCAGACCTATATATGTCACATAATTCGCGTACGAGTGCATGAGTAAGAGCACAACCACAAGCGTATTTGAAACGTACACATCCAAAACTACTGAATTTAAAAGAAGTGACTTGAAGATAAAAACAGGCTACAGTGAGTGCTCATCTGTACGATGGATTCCATGTCAATTCAAGATTGCCCTCAAGTTGGTATATGTCTCATGAGTTGTTTGACTGATGAGATAACCATTGAATCTGTATCTGTACTGGGAGCATATTTTGTGCCTGATTTAACAAGTTTTGGGACAATCAATTTGGTTGGATGCAAGTCTTCCCATGGGTATGGCCTATGGGTCTTATCTTCTTCTTTTGTCCAATAATCAGATGTCTAGAAAAGTTTACACTCTCCTTGAGAAGTTAATTAGAAGTAGTTATTGCAAAAACCTAATGTGGCCCCAAAAGTTGCTTTCTTATGCTATGTATTGGCAGAATGAGAAGAAACCACACAGGAAGGACAAGAAATTACTAGCTAGATGAAAATTAAATGAGTTCGGATCTTCTCCGGTCCAAGTTTTGAATTAAACGGGAGAGTTCAAATCTGAACCATACATTGGAAAAATTAGTTGTTCCGAGATGTTCTGAAACTCTTACCGGTAAGAGGTAAGAGTTTTTGAACAAATTCAAACCATTAATTATAGCAAATGAACGACCCATATTCAGGTTGTCCCGTGCAGTCCAAATTAAAGACCGAAGAGGATCATTTCCCAATTAAACTGGTGGGTGTAGTGATTCTTGTGAAGATTACCATTGCTTAAAGTGTATGTGATTACAAAACTTTATTTTTATACTATGTGTGTACCATTTGGTGAAGTCCATGTGGTGGATGATGTGAACCCTTGAACCATTTGGTTGTCAAGGTTCTTGGAATTACATTCATTTGCCAACCACACAAAAAAAGAAAAAGAAAGAAGGCACAGGAATTGGGAATTGAAGTCCAGGGAAAATAATGATTTGGGTTCAAGTTTCTTCATTCAATAAAGTTGATTAATTAGCCTCCTTACTTTGTGGAATGATACTTTCAGCACCCTTATGTTCAATAAAGAGCATTTAATTAATCAACAGAACACCATGTTTGAAAGACTAATGGTTCTTTCTTCTTAATTTATATACAAATGTTTGCCTCCACTATTAAATAACCATTTGATCAAACCAAAATTTTATTAAAACTTTAGTATCAAAGTCAGATTTGTCATTCAAAAATATTTTTGTTCATTGAGTTATCGACGTCTGCTTAACTTATGATTTTACATATATATATATAGATGATCTCCCCAATTGCCCTGTATGGAAATATCATCATCACACTTTCACTAATTTTTCAAAAAAAGAATCTACTCAAAAGGGCAAAATTGAAAATTTATTAACTTTTACTCTATAACTTTTTCAAATAGACATTTATTGAGGAACAGCCTAAAATGAAATAGAAATTTTCAAGTAACAAGGTAAAATTATCTGAATTCAGGACTAAACTTAGAGTTAATTACTCCCTCCCTCCCTTTTTTATGTTTTAAAACACAGCTCAACATAAATATGGGGTATTACTATTTAGCTACGGATAAAAATGACAATAGTTCTGCATAATGCACTAGACATGAAAAAAATAATTCACAAAAAAATAATTTCCATATATCAATTCAACACGAATAAAAATCTTGATTCTCACTTAGAATGTTCCTGTACCACCGAATCGATTTGTTAGAAGGAAAGACACTTGAGTGGTGAGGGCACAAACGAAGACAAAGTCACAAAACAAACCAGATTGATAGTTTTACTAAAATAGGAGGGTGTTTTGGCAATTTCAGAAACTTCTCTTTCTATATAGTGACACACAAACTGTTCCTGAGGGAGAGGAAAGTGGGTCGAAAAGGGCTTATAGTACTGGTGCATGCACGATGCCTGTTGGTGGGTTTGGTGGCAACCCGGGCCCGGCCCCTCATTGGACCCCGTCCCTTAGATTCGACAAAACAGTAAGTGTTCCGGACAAGGTTTTAAATAACGGTATCAGAAACGGAAACGTGTAACAATAATGATAGGAATTATCGAAACACGGATCGGTCGTCGTGATTTTTTTAGAAAACGATTTAGGAAAAAAAACGTTTAATATTTGCCTAATATCAGTTGTACCAATCGAGTATTGATTGTAATGCCTGTGAACTGGTCCGTGAATGGGATAGACCGATACGTAATGAAACCAACTGAGGCACATGGGATTTAATTATCAGGGCGCTTAGTATAAGAAGGCTCAAAAACCATCTACGTAGCAAGAGATAATTACGTAACACACCGTTATTTAAGAGTTTATATCACACAGGCTCGCCAAAATCTTGGGTCCAGAAGTACCGTCACGTGATCTTAGGCTATTAAGAGTTTAACACACAGTTACGACAAAACGCTAAACAATTAGAAATGTCATGAAATGCTAAAATCACGGACGCAATCAATGAAAAATAGCACGTAAGATTTACGAGAGCCACGTTAATTGGCTGTCCTAAACTCATGTTTGCCTCTCAAAGTATGAATCTCACAGTTTTATTTCTACTTTACACGATCAGCGAAAGACGGGGATGCCAAATATGAATTGAATTGTCATAGTGTGTAGAAAACTAGAAATCAATAGAAAGATACGAGAACTCTATCCATTAAAAACAGTGTGATGAGGTGGCACTCTATCTACAAAAATTCCCAAGAGTCAAGTCCTATAACTCAAAACAACCTTCCACTCAAAGCTACTAAATGTCAGTCGTTTTGGATTAAAGACACGACTCTTTAATAAGAATGCATTTTCATTCGAAACCAAAAGTCAGTATACTCCTTTGATATTATCTTTTAATTTTTAAAACTTATCAAAGTTCCAATACAAGATTCTTTTTCGTCACACATGATGAAACACACACCAGAAAGCAATACCACATGGAGGGGCTAAAAAATATTGAATAATCACTCTGTATTCCTGGAAGCTCTTCAATTTATTTTGTTTTTTCTTTTTGTCAGACGGTATACCTTAGTGGAGGTTGTAAAAGAGGTGTTAGTAGGCGTATGACGCAGCGGAATTTACGAGAGACTAATTAGCGTACTAGTCCAAAAGTGATAGGTTCTCGAATCCACAAGAGAAAGAGAGAAAATTCTCAGAGTTTGTTTATTAATTAAAAGATACTGAGTGAAAGAGATTACAAGCCTCTTATATGGAAACCCTAGCAAATACTACTAAAAAATAAAGTATCCCAGAATTTAGGGAAACTACTACTAAAATTGAAAAGTAGAAAGAAAAACAGGACTTTCCCAACTGGAATCAATAAAAATGGAATTATACGATAAGAATAATTGTAAATTTAAATAATTCCTAAAATATTAAAAGCGTCCAATTGAAGGCCTAGCAGAGGAATTAGACTGTAACGCGATTCTGCTTCCGCCCACCAAGTTTAGGTTGATTTTGGGCTCGTCGATAAATTGCCGAATTTGACAATTTTTAATTAAAAGTTGTTTGGGCCACCAAGACTTCGACCGGTCCAATTGATCATAGAATTGGGCCGCCACTTGTTCTACATCAATGTAATAGGCCGAATCCGACCATGATTGGGCCAAATGTCACTTCGCTTGGGCTTGCACTACTACAAAAATGGTTAAAGATGACACAACAAAAATTGAAACAATGACAATTCTGTCTTCGAAAATATGAGGGTAGAGTTTTGATGTCAATATATCCTAAAAACTGTCATCTTTACGATATAAGATGATGGTTTAGAATAAAAGTGGCATTATTATCTATTTCTTTAATGTCAGTTTTTGCTTAAAACTGACATTAAAACAAGACGCTTCCAGAAGCTCATCTGGAAAACCTTTTAATGTCAGTTTTCCTTAAAAGCGACATTGAAACTAATCCCTTTTAATGTCAGTTTTAATTAGAACCAACATTGAAATTGATCATAAAAGATGACAGTCGAAAAGCGTCATTAAACGTATAAGATGACAATTTAAAGCCGTCATCTTATATTTTCAATGTCTAAGGTAACATTTTAAATCCAAAACTGACATTAAAAGTGCTTAGCTTAAATTTTTTTGAAAATATGGTATAAATATTTTTGTTGGCCTTTTGTCAAGAACAAGCGAGCTAGCTCAGTTGGTAACAATCGTGCACAGGGAATTCAAAGACTTGAGTTTAAGTCCTGGGGCAAGCAAATGTTAGCTTGCCACACAAGTGCTACGTAGGCACCACACAAGCGCCACGAGGGCGCCATGTGAGCTCCATTGGGCGGCCACGCGAGAGCCTTCCGGAACGTCACGTGTCAAGGTGGTTATTAATGACATCGCGTGCCAAAGTGGTTATTGGTGTCGTAAGGTCCTCATGCCCAGAACACTTGATTTGGAGGTTTCTATCTATAAATACTCCAGGATAAATCCTAGAGAGGTACGCAATTTAAGGATCATTCCGGCGTCTCATCGAAAGTGGATAACATTTGAATATTGTTTGTACTTTCACTCTCCTCTTTGTGCTAACTTGAGCTTCGGAGTACCCTTTAGCGAGTTCGGCTAGAGCGACACAAATTGGTTGCTCCGTTTTGTACAAGGAGGGAGAGAGAGAGAGAAGACAAATATGAACCATTTGAGCGATTTGTAATCCACCACTCCACCGTAAGTTAACAACTAAACAAGGTTCGAAGTCTCTTCAAATACTGTGACTCCAAACCTCCCCTTGGAAGTCAAGGGTTAAAACAAGAACCTCTTCAATCTCTCTCGATGGGTTATTTATTCTCCTGTGCAAAGCAAAACCTTCAAAATGGCTGACACAAGTAGTTAGAAAGTTTACTTTCAAAAGTCTTCAGTGTTTGGAAACTTACCTTGGTACATAAAATTATTTTAGTAGAATAAATCTAACATATCGAGCCTTATGTCTAATCAATTGGCTCGATTACATGAAATATTTTTTCATTGAGGTGTGTCAAGAGCTACGTATTCACTTCGACTTAGTAGAATTAGACTTGGTAGAATAATTACCAAGATATCAAGCTGGTGGCATGACACGTACTGTATTTCCAAGAACAATTTATTTTCTATTTTTGAGAGAATTAATAATGTTACTCAAAAAAAAAATTATGTGCAAATAATGACGTGGCTAGCTCACTGTGAGTCTGTGACTCTGTGAGTCTCACTTTAAAATCCAAATACTAATGATTTGGTGACTATATCTTAGTACCACATTTTGGGTATCAACTATCATGTGATGTGTCACTATTGTATTAGTAAAATGTGCCCCATTTGTCATATAATGGAGCACATTCTACCAATGCAATGGTGACACCTCACATAGTCACCATACTTAACAACTCCGATTCCTAAATATTTTATATATGTGTGTGTGTGTGTGTTAAAAAAAGTTCATGACGATATTTGTCGAAATTTTATATAATCTTTGTGGACTATCTTTGTTTGTAACTTTTTAATCTATTTCGTTTTAAATATTTTTTTAAAATAGTAGGACACATAAATTATTTTTGTTTAGATCCCATAGTTCTTTCTAGTCAACTAGTTTGGATATGGATTTACCCAAATATACCTAATCTCCAATGGGAGGCGGGTATGGTGGATTGTCCACTATCCATTCTGGGTATGGAGGTGGTGATGGGGAAGAAATTTTTAATTGGGGATCAGGGGTGGAATAGGGTTCCCGACTCATACCCTACCCATTGCCTCATCCCTATTCCTCTCGTCCAGACGAACCTATAATCACTAAAAGTTTGACGCAAAACTAACAAACGCAAAAATTAATTGAATAAAGACAAAACCAAAAAATCCTTAAGCCAATGACACTTGAATGAATTCTATAAAAATTTAAAAAGCCAAAATTAGTAGAATGGCGCCTTCAGCAGCAAAATCAAGTCTCCTGAAAACATTACACCAGGGCAGCTGAAACCGCTTAATTGCAAGTTTAGAAATCATTTCGTGCACTCCAAAACACCTACTCCTCACTTGAAAAGCATATAGTATGAAATCTTTTTATTGAAGGAATCAACCTATGCAACAGGATAGCTTTTTTTTTTAAAGTAAAAAGATTTTATTAATCTTTGGAAATGAATTATAAAGATTAAAGGGATCCGAGACGAGAAAGACACAACGGGGCAGGAACATGCCAACCGGGCACCCCCAAACACCGCTGATCAAAACCGACTGGACCTGAAAAGGGAGAAGAAAACAAACACCCAAGATTGGTAAGACACCAACCAATACCCCAAAAGAACGCGCCAATCAGCCCACCTACAACAACCAACAAACCCCGCCCGCAAAGGAAACACCCAAAAAAACACAAATCAAACTTCAAGCCTAGGAGCTTGATTATTATATCTTTCTTCATCCTCTGCTTCCATTCTCATGATTTTGCTCAACACTTCATCGTCATCACCCAAATAGTCTTCTCCCATGATTTTACTAATAGCCATAACAGTCTTAGCCTCGTTAAGGTGAATCAAGTTCTTGCTATTAGTGCTTTCGGAAGAAAAGGCAGCTGCAGCAACAAAAAAAAAAAAACTGTTTGAAAAATACACCACTCTCTGTCACATATATAAGAGAAGAAAAAAAAATGAATATATTAAATCGTACAGAATTATTGAACAAGACATATGAAAGGAGGAAATTGCTAATTAAATATTTTTAACAATAAAAAAGCAAAAGAAAAATTTCCACCTCATACAAAGAGAAAGTGACCACTCTCTCCCTGTCTTAGAAACATATATAAAATATTGTTGGAGGTGATAAGGTGTATAAACTATCCATCATACAGCAATGAATGCTTCTCCTTCCTATTAAAGAAATCTTTTGTTTGTATTTTTTTTTATTTAAATTTTCATGACAGAGAAACTCATGTGATATATTGATCTCTCCTTCCTATACATTACAAACTCTCTCTCTCTCTCTCTCTCTCTCTCTCTCTCTCTCTCTCTCTCTCTCTCTCTCTCGCTGTGAAGATGACATTCATCAGATCAGTAGCAATGTTTTTAGAGTGGTGGAAATAGTAGACACCAAGACCAACACAAGAATTGGAATTAATGGAATTCTTCCCAACAAATTTTATGCTACAAACTCCGCATCATGAAGATGATCATCACCATCAACAGCATCCAACCTCTCTCTCTCCAATTCTGCCTCCTTGCACTCCTCAAGACTTCCATGGTAATCTCTCTCCTTCTCTCTCTCTCTCTCTCTCAAGATTGTGAGAAGGTGGCTCTTTTTAACGGTACGAGTCTACGGTCGCACGACCTAAGGTTGCGGTTAGTGAGATCGGGTCTGGATATTTGTACAGTTCGAAAGATATCTATACAAAAAAAAAAAAAAAAAACATGGATAGAAAATTTCTATGAAAAATCAACGTCCGATCCAGATTCAAACTGGTGCAGTGGAAATCACCTTGAGTATTATAACCTGATCAACAAATTATTTTAGTTTTGGGTTTTTCTTTTATCTTCGTGTTTTTGTTTATGTGTATAACATTGCTGAGTAACTGATTTACTGCTCCTGATGAGAGATTACACATTCTAAACTGATTCCGTAGAGTTTTACATCTTTCACTTCATCTTATAAATAACTCCTTGGACTGTCCAGAGTATTTACATATCTACACAGTCATGTAAAATTCTCGAACTTGAGTAGTAGTACTGTGTTTGTTTAATTACGACCCGGCAGAGGCTCCGCTGCAGTCAAACTGCAGATAGCCTCTGACGTTACATCTCAGCCATTCATCTTCGCATTCAACTATCCAAATTTTGAAAAAACATTTCTTGGAAAGAAATTATTCTTCCCGGAAAGAGTCTTTTTTTAAATTTGGAGGACGGCCAAGACCACGCGAACTGGAGAAGCTAGATTCTTTGTTCACTACCTTTTACTTGATCCACCGGGTGGTTCTTTTGAAACGCGGTAGATTCATCCTATGAGAGTATGAGGAGGGCTACTGACCCAACACTTTGCACAGTAATATGTACGACATGCTTATGTGACACTGGATCATTGGATGAGATGTCATTTTATATAGCCCAATTATCCACTGACACATAAGAATATTGCGTGTATTGTTGTGCAAAGTGTTGCGTTAATAGACTTACCCGCGAAAGTATTTACAACTCGCTCTCTCTCTCTCTCTCTCTCTCTCTCTCTCTCTCTCTGATTCATTGTTTTGTTGCAGGAGTTGCTTCACTTCTAGGGAAGAGATCAATGTCATTCTCATGCATTGAAGAAACCAACGGTGACGATGACTTGTCTGATGATGATGGGTCCCAGTTACTAGCTGGTGAGAAGAAGAGGAGGCTAAACATGGAACAAGTGAGAACACTGGAGAAGAACTTTGAGCTGGGAAACAAGCTTGAGCCTGAGAGGAAAATGCAGCTGGCCAGGGCCCTTGGGCTTCAGCCCAGGCAAATTGCTATATGGTTTCAGAACAGGAGGGCTAGGTGGAAGACCAAGCAATTGGAAAAGGACTATCAGGTCCTCAAGAGGCAGTTTGAATCAGTCAAGGCTGATAATGATGCATTACAATCTCAGAACAAGAAACTTCACGCGGAGGTATGGTTGTGATATATGGTTCTAATTACTCCCAAACAAAGTTTTAAATCGCGGTATCTGAACACGTAACGGTGACGGTATCGACGATAACCACATATCTTGCGGAAATTGGACTACAACTGTAGTCCAATATCGACCGGTACGCAAGTAAACAACGGTGTCGAGGTTTGAAATCTTGTTACGAACGACCGATACCATACGCAATGGTCTTTATTTGAAAGCCCGCTCCCAAATGATATTTTCATACACAAACACAGATTCTGTGGTATCTTTTTAATTATAAGTCACAGAACATGCTATGCAAAGGTTATTAACTCATCAGGCGTCGCCCGGCCATAGTCTTTGCCCCGGTTTTAATCGAAGCGCCGGTTAGTGGACAGTGGGGTCAATCCTCCACAGATAAATTAGTCAAAGTATGCGTAAACTAGTCCGGACACCTCGGCTAGAGTGAGTGTGGTGTCGTGGCTTTGATGCCCATGATGGGTTTGTCCGGCCCACTGTTGCGGGTTCGCACGCCCCGCTGCTTGGTAGCATCCTTTCTCGTTTCCGTAAGAGTAGGCTAGACATCTATCGATTGATCAGAAGTCGAAAATGGTGTTGATTATAGGCAGTTTCGACGAGTGTCACAACATGAATTACATTAATAATCCAAAACATTTTATTTGTTGGGCTAACAATAGTAGGTTTTAATTAGGGTTGAAATAAAAGGAGCATAAGTAATCATATTATTCTATATACGAATTTTTATTAAATCTATAAGCATTTCAGTGTCCATTTTCTAAGTTTAGAAGGGATCCTCAATTTTCTCAACTAACAAAATCATTTAAGAACGCAAGCTTTATATATGCATCTGGAATAATGCTAATGACATTTTTTTGAAATAATTACAAGCTACAATCGTTGGTGTTCTAGTTTGAACGAAAAGATCGCAAATCGCAATTTGTTTTGATTATTATTAATCGTTGGACAGCCCTTCAGTGACTCCAAGATTTGAATGTTTGATCTACGTGAAATTCTGATATTGCTAATTAAATTGCCACGTTACTGTGTCTACCAATTTTATTCAAAAAGATTACCAATCTTAAACTCTGAAAACAGACTTTTGTACATATATTTTTCTGGGTATATGCTTAGTCACATAATCTTTTAAAATTGCCTTTGCTCCGGCTCTCAATTCCTCATTCTACGTTCGCGCTCTCAATCCTTGCACTAATAAATTCCAGTTGTTTGAAAGGTTTTTTAAAGACACTTTCACGTTCGCGCTTGCTCTCCCGCACCCGTGCTCGCAAACACATTATGTGATCACTTAGGCTATGTATATGGATTTCTTGCTGAATCTTGAAATTCAATGAATGTAGATATTGTCACTTAAAAACAGAGAGCCAACAGAGTCAATCAACCTCAACAAAGATACAGAGGGTTCTAGCAGCAACAGAAGTGAAAACAGCTCAGACATCAAGCTGGACATATCAAGGGCCCCACAAATTGACAGCCCACTGTCATCCCATCCAACAAGCAGGGCCCACTTTCCACCCTCCGTTAGGCCCACTGGTGTGGCCCAGCTCTTCCAGTCAAGACCAGAGGCCCAGTTCCTGAAGATTGATCATACGGTCAAGGAAGAAAGCTTTTCCAACATGTTTTGTGGGATTGATGATCAACCTGGATTTTGGCCGTGGTTGGAACAACAACATTTCAATTGAATTGAAACCCATTTTATGCCCTAATTCGAATATCGAGACTATCAGTGCTATGGGAACAGATGTCCTTCTGGAAACCGTTTGGTACACATAAGATCCACATGATGCATGTGACTTCCACATGTATGTATGTGACGCTTAGGGATATATTGGTGTCAGAATCTGTGTCTGGACATATATACATATATATATATGTCCAAATCATTTTTCTTGAGATTAAGGAAGATTATAATCATCACATTATTTTGTACGAGGCCTTTTTATTACTTTTGAACTTATAGATCATGTTTGTTTTGTTTGGTTGGTCGGTTCATGGGACCAAATTTGGAATTGGATTATATTTTGCTTGAGAATGGGGCCCTGGAATAAAGGTAATTAAGCTTTCTGTTTTGTTTTCCTTTTTCTTGCAATGGAATCATTGGGTGTACTTTTTTCCATAGAAAAATTACCCAAAAATTACTCAGACAGTAAGAATGAGTGGCTTAGATTCGCTCAGGAGAGAAAAAAACTACCTAGAAATTACCCGGAAAGTGAATCTGAGCCACTCATCATCTGAGCCACTCATTCTCACTTTCTAAATAATTTCTAGGTAGTTTTTCTTCACACTTACTATTTTCCTTTTGGGGTACTTGCGAAAAACTTGAAGAAATCATCACAGCCTAGTTGAGTGGTTGTACTTTGTACCATTAAACAGAAATGATTGCAATTTTCTCAGATATAGAGAGTTTTTAAGTTGATCTTTGGTGGAAATGGTAGTTGCTATGACTCTTTGGCCTCTTCTGGAGCCCGTCGCGGGATAGGAGTTTCTATGGTTATGTCCATGAGAGGTTTGTTATGCCCGGTTGCTCACTCCTCCACCCTTTTTGCTTAGCCAAGAAAAAGTTGTGATTTTGTTGATTTCATCAATCAGTGCCAGGAGTACTAATCTAGTGGCGAACAAAATCTACTTGGAGTTTAGTGAAGTTTTAATAGTACTATAACTTTAGAGAGAGAGAATCAAGCACACATTCCAAGAAGGAAAGAGGACAAACAGAGGAAAGGAAGAAGAAAACAAGGAGGGTTGGAAATGGTCATTCTCGTGAAGGAAACTTTTGAAAAGCTTTGTGCTGACAAGAACTGTGTATGGCAAAGAAAAAACACATGGTTGTGTACCCACAGCCTTTTTGGCACTTGGTATTTTTCTTTTTTTATTTGGTGGTCACGATTTTCGGCTCAGCTTACGAATTTCTCTACTAATTCTTTTTTCAGTTCGGTCAAAGGTAAGACTATATAGTATATACTCAAGGACTAGTTAATTCACTATGCAATCTGACCCAAAGAGGTTTTCCAATTTCGAATTCAAAATATATATATGGGTATACAACTCATCTCTGTTAGTATTTATTTTTATCAAGACCTTTTAAAATGGATTCTTCCACAATTCATTTTACTGATCTGAATCATATTTTATGTTTCTAATTACATTTAGACAGTTTATAAAGAAGTTAAGTTAACTGAACATATGTAGAATCTCAACAAATTATAGTTGGCTTAAGATAAATAGAAGTCATTGGTGTTGCAGCGGCACTGCACAAAGATATACTGTGACATGCAATTGACCTTTCCCTCAATCTATCCATGTCCAATACTAGGTATATGAATAGTGATTTCGAAATCCAGAGGTTAATCGTTCATTCGTTTTCCAATGAATTTTTACTTGAAAAAAGTTATATCATATTTTTGTAACTTCTCTTTTCGCTTTTGAATGCATTATCAAAATAGTTAAAAATTATAAAATATATAAACAAGAACCGTTTAATTTTGGATTTAATGACCATTGTTTCGTGCCTTTAATCTATAAAGGCTGTGCAAATCAAGCCTTGATTATATAATCAAGCATTTAAGGTATCAAGGTGGGATTTTCACACAATCTCTCGAATGACCGTATCATGTTTGTTTATTTTTGTTGGTGTTCACTAACCCTTCTGCTCATATCTATTCGTGTTTTCTATTACAGGTGTGAGGTTCAAAATTTCAAACTGACACTTTTTCTTGAGAGAAATATACTCCCCATCCCCATCCCTACCACAACATGATAGTCTGGTTCGTAAAACGATAAGTTATAAATAATCAGATAAAAGAAGAGTATGCAACTAATAGTTCTCTGGCGCATGACGACAATAAACAAGCTAGCGATAACGTATTCGTGGTTTAAGAGCATGGTGAGTGGATGGACTTCGGGGACCCTCTACAGGGTTGTAGGGCACATCCAGACCATCCAAAAGTGTTTTGAACGGTTCGGATTTATAAAAAAAAATTATTCAGTGGAAGAGTTAACTCTTTTGTGAAGAGTTTTTTTTAATCGCATCGATTCCGGAGATAAACGATCTGGATGTGTCTTACAACCCTGTAATGTACCCCTGCACGTGGGGATCGATCAAAAGCACGAAACCAAACAATGATCTCAATTGACTTATATATCGGATCAACTTGATTCTCGAATAAATAACGTACACTCCACGACTTACGCATTAATGAAAATTTTGAACTAAAAAAACGAGATCGAGAATTAGGTCTGCAAACAAGCCGAATCGAGCTGAGCTTTAGAATGTTCAAATTCATTCATTACGCTTTTAAGCAAACTCGAGCAAAATCTAGCTCAAAGAAAATTTGACGAGTTGAGCTTCAGTCGAGCTTGCCTAAGTTAGAGTCAAACTCGAAATTGTTTACGAAATTTAATGAGTAAAAAATGTTAAACATTTATGCTCTCATACAGGTTTAGAACTTAAATAAAAAATTTATTTTGTACTTAGTTTATAAGTTTTTACATATATATAAATATAAAAACATATTGACCCTGTTCGGTTTAGAGTTTTAGTTTAGTTTTGGTTTTGATAACATCATCATTACCCTCACTTCTCTTTCTATCTCTCTCCACTCATTACACCTTTTGACATCATCAAAACTAAACTAAACTACCAAACGAACACAGCCATTAAAATTTAAGTTTATAGTATTGTTAGAATTTATACATTTATAAGTTACTACTATAAAGTTTCATTATGTACATATAAAAATTCATACATATTCATGGTTATATATGAAATTCTTATGAGAACACATAGATACTCAAGGTTTACCAATTAGAATCGAGCCGAATATTATCAAGTTTAGATTCGTCTCATTTATTAGAGTATGAAATTGAGGCCCATGTTTGGTTTGTTTTAGCACCTAAAATTGAATTCAAATGAATTTTTACCGAATCGAACATCGAATAGTTCACAAAAGACTCAATTCATTTGAAACCCAACTAGGAGAAATTTTTTTTTCCACCGAAGATATTCCTAAACCCTCCAAGGCTTTGCAAGGTTCTTGTGACCCACTGTCACCCACTACCAAACATCAAGCAGTCTTTTTCACCCCACTTTTGTTGCTTGGGCTCCACCTTTGACACATTTTTCCTTGTCCATCCATTCAAGAAATGCCCTGTGCTTCATGTCACACATTCATGTTTTACATCAGAATTTACTTCTAAATTTACCTGTAAAGAATGTTTTAAAACTTACTAAAATTAATATTTTTCTCTATTTTTAGGGAAATAAATTTTGCATTCTATTTTTTTCTAATAACACACTCCCAAATTTGTATTCTACTGTGCATTGGGAATTATGGTGTGGGTTATTTTAAGCAGTAGAAAACAAATTATGGAGTACATTTATAAGAATGTGGAGTGCAGAAATCATTTCTTTAGTGACATAAGCATTAATTGCAGATTTATCAAATATCTCTTCTATGTTGAAAATTTTTTGGGTGCCGAGTGGGTATTGCCACTTGGTATCCAAGCGTGATCCAAGCCGTCGAAATGTGTTTTGGACGGCCTGGATTGATTCTCTCTCTCTCTCTCTCTCTCTCTCTCTCTCTCTCTCTCTCTCACACCCAAACACTCTCTCTCTCTCTTCCTTTTCTCTCTCTAAAATCCGGACCGTTAGATTGCGTTATGGACAGCTCGGATTGCCGAGCGGGTATCACGTGGGCGATACCCACTCGTACCCAAAAATTTCTCCTTCTATGTTGTATTGAAGTGTTTTTTCAACAACATGTGACCTAAATTGATTCCAAATTTCTTACGCAGTTGATGTCAATCCTAAACACAAAAAAAAGGCAAAAGAAAATTTAAGTTGATGTCAATTCCAATGGGAAGAAATGGGTGTTCAATTATACATTGCATTAATTGAGATGATTTGTTCTTATTGACTTGTTTGTCAAGAAGGTTCACGCACCGGGTGTTGACATAAATTTGATAAAAGGGCAAATGCAAAATTATTTTAGACTTATAGGAATTGTAGAAAAAAATCAAATTTTGAAGGGGCTAGAGTAACATTATGAAGATCCTGAAGGGATTAAGGGCTATTTTGGCCTAATAATTGAGTTGGATATGTTTTTCTTTATTTAAAAAAAAAATCACATTTATACGCGCGGGTGTTGACATAAATTTGATAAAGAGGAGGGCAAATGCAAAACTATTTTAGACTTATAGGAATTGTGGAGAAAATTAGATTTTGAAGGGGCTAGAGTGACATTATGAAGATCCTGAAGGGATTAAGGGCTAATTTGGCCTAATAATTGAGCTAGATATTTTTTTTCCCTTATTTTAAAAAATCACATTTACTATTTTGCGTCGATTTTTGTAGATCATTAATTCGTTTCGACGAGAGAAATCATTGTTGAAAGTAAAGACGAATTTTCAGTTCAAAAAAGCAGCTGAAGCATGAAAGTTTGTTATGTAAATTTGGAATGTTTTGTGTCAAAATCAATAGGGTACAATTTTTTTTAAGTTAGTTATTTATATTTTCATTAGAATTGACAGCATATAGGAGTAACTTAATTTATTATGACTATCCAGAAAAAATTTCTGGAGCTGCTAGCCTGCTAGTACTGCACCATCCACATATCCACCGTCCGCCACTAACCATGCAAATTATTCTAATTTAAAAGCTAATCATACAAGTAATTTAACTAAAAGTTACATGTCACGTCACGTCTTTGCAATAAAAATGGTCAAAAAAGTTATTAAGTGCTCCTCCAATATTATGTTTTTGCTATTTTGCCACTGACCAAAAAGAGATTTGAAGGAATGGATTAGAATTGGAAATTTCGGCATTTGTGTTGCGGATCGAATTGGGGGTCCTGTAGTGAGTGAGCTCACTACATGCGTGTAGTGAGCTCTCTCGGCCGTCCGCGGCCGTTCGATCCGAGATCAACGGTCCAGATAAATTGAAGTTGAAGTAAATGTAAAAGTACTTTTTAAAGTGTAAGATGATCCGGACCGTTGATCTCGGATCGGACAGCTGAGAGAGTTCACTACACGCATGTAGTGAGCTCACTCACTACAGGGCCCCGGACGTTTTGCAGTTCTAGGTGCCAGAGTTTTCCAAGTTAAAACCCATCAAGTGGCAAAATTAACAAGCTGTTTTGATTAGGTAGAGCCCGTTAAGTGGCCACATGCATGCCGTACGATGTTTATACCTTAATTAAACAGATCATTAAGTAATTAATTATATTATGCATTTTAATGATGTAATGACACAATTAATTTCCTAGTACATCCGCTTCTAAAAGTTTTCTCCTAGGTATTCTGGTTTTGTTGCTTAGTTCTTTTATTTATCTACCAAAAGTAGATCCATTTTCAAGCGCGCGGAGGAAGATCGGTTCAATATTTAGAACCGAATGATACGTAACGCGTCATTTGATACATTGTCTCCGAGTAGAACTGCTGGATTCTCTAATCCCACTCGTTGCCTCACCTTCCGTCTCTGAGTGTCAGTGTTAGTCCAGTGGAGTGCTTTCGTCGTTGGCATTCTTTTCTATTTTTCTTCACATTTCACTGTTCCAACGGAAATTTGCTTTGCCCCGTACTCCATGCTTTGTAGTTTCTGGCCAGTTTCCATTGCATGTCGATCACTTCTCCAGAATGTTAGATTCGAAATTAATCTGATTCAAGTAGGAAAGGATTAATTGTTCCGAATCACGATTTACAGTTTCGATTACAAAAAATGGGATGTCAAAAGAATATCCATCACTCAACTCGAAGGTGGCAGCAGTTTGCAATTATTTAGACATTGAAATGAAGAAGTCATGGATTCGAAAAAAATTTGTATACCGGGTGGGTACCACGTGGCCGAGCATACGTGATGCCCGAATGATGCATCTGAACCGTCCAAAAGTGTATTGCACGGCCCAAATCGAAACTCTTTCTCTCCTCCTCTCTCTCCTGTTTCTCTCTCCATAATCCGGACCCTCCAAAACCGAAATGGACGGCTGAATGCACCCGGCACTGAAAACTCGTTCCATGGATTCATGTGTGGGGCAGTAAAGATCCGAGGATGGTTTTATTTGATTTGCAACATTATAGTAATTAATTGGGTTTTGTCAAAAAAACTATAGCAATATTTTTTTGAGGAAAACTTTGGTGATAGAATATGAACAAGAATATTAGTACAAGATAGTGAATAATATATTAATCGTCGTCTGTTACCCACAAAAAAAAAAAAATTAATCGTACCATTATTAATATGGAGTAGTACAGAAAACATCTCTATGAGCACTTCGAGGTTGATATTGGTACGACTTTAACTAGTGCGTTGTGACGGCAATAAAAATAACTAAAACCATGTGCTACCCTCCTAAGCATACCATTGATTAACAATTTATTTTGTTGCTCTTAAAGCATTCCAAAATAAATTAGTAGGAGAACTACTTCACTACGTAGTCATAAGACCCATAACATGAAGATCATGACAAATACTTCCCATCCCAAAATCTTATCCGCTTTCTCCATTCCAGATATCTCAAAAAATTGTTTATATTTTGAATTGTATAATTCTTTTTATATGCCATATATAAATCATGCATATTTGATAGAACTTAATTTTTTCTATAAAACAAAGTTTTCAAAATCCTGGAAATATTATAATCGAGAAATATATGTAATCAATTGAAAATGACATGCATGCCGAAAAATGGAAAAAATATTTGTGACAGAGGAAATACTTGTTTGTTCAATTTTTAAGTTCAAACTTATTAAAGGGAAGCAATGATTACATTAAAAAAAAAAAAAAAACTTTCGACTTTTCAAGAATATTCCTCACTTTTTTGGATGAGTATTAAACTAGAGTGCACATGTTCTAATGCATTACTTTTTGAAAGAGAGAAAATTAAGGGAGCTTTTCCAAGACAATATCAAATTGGAAAAATATTTTTGGATCGGTTTAAAAGTTAAAAAGGGTAAACAATCAAATTGAGACGGAGTGAGTACAAACTACTAAAATTTTAAAACTTTGCTCTTCGCAAACGAATGTTTTCTTAAATGAGAATGATTTTGGCACTCCACTATTTTATAATGGCACTGCAAAATTTATTTTTATTGTAAAAAATGCACAAAGACAAATTTGTCTGGTTTATTGGTTAAGGTAACTATGATCAGTCCTGGAGTGCCATTATAAGAAAGTGAAGTGCCAAAATCATTATCCATTTCTAAACACTTTCATGTGGGTTGCCGATTAGGGAAAAAAAAAAAAGAAGACGAAGAACACTTTCATGTGGGTTATTGATTATGTGCATGATGGAATGGGCTTCTCAAATTGGGTCAAGTCCAGCCCAATTTGATTGCCAAGACCCATTAACTTTCAAACTGCCATTCCTAGAGTTTAAAAAGTCAACACAAAGAAATGGTTAATTTAAAAATGCTACAATTGTTGATACCTATAAATCACTAATCTTCCTATCCACACCCTGAAATGCGGACCTCCTATCCACACCCTACTTTTGCGATGAAAAACTGCACGGATTAAACCCTTCCCGCTATTTTCTTCTTCTTTTTTTTTACTGATTCCTCGCGGGGATCCTTAAAAACACGTTTTAAACACATTAAGGGATTCGGATCGTCAAGATTTTGTCCGGAACTCTGAGGTCCGGACAGGGCCCGGATTTTAGTATTGCTGTGGATGGGAAGGAGACTGACTTATAAATATATCTAAACATGTTGTCTTTTCGTTTCCACCAAATTTATTTGATTACTGTATTTTTTGTTCTATGAGATATAATAAAAAAAAATCTAAAACATGTTTATTGTTTTTGTATCCTCTATAACAATACTAATATGCAAAAAACTCCTATCATTCTTTGATAGTCATACATTAATCATTTTACCCGAAGACACTCTCGTGGTTACTTTTTATCATTCTTTGATTACACTATCTTACACTATCTTAAACAGACCGTACCAAGTGCACAAAACTCCTACATATGCAAAATGATTAGTGTATGACTGTACACGTCTTACCCTATAAGCAGATATGCATCACGGTTTCGATTTTCGAAAACAGCATACCAAATGCACAAAACTCCTACATATACAAAATGATTAGTGTACGCTTGCAAGCAGATATGCAGATATGCTGTTTTCGAAAATCGAAACCCTGATACTTAGGAGTTAGGAGGCAGCTTTACAAGTTACCATTGCACCAAGTCTCCCTTCCAGTAAATTGAAAACATCTGAAATATACATTGATGCATATATTCAGAAGAGGCAAACCCTACTGAAAACACTCAATCTTTGAACCCCTGATATTTACATAGATGCCTACTATGGTTGATATGGTGCAAATACTATCGGCTTTCTTTCAGTTTGCCTTCGCAGAATGTCATTCCGTCTTACTCTTCTATGTAGGATATTTTGATAGGGGTATACCCTTTTTTCCTAGTGAAAACTTTGTTCTCGACTTGAGTTTGTCCAGAACAAAAGAATGTGAAACGGGTGTGGGAGGCACTGCAGGAATTAGCCCGAGGTACACACAAGCTGGCCGGGATACCTTGCATTACCAAAATATTAAATAAATATGTGAACAACCTCTTACAAATAATAGCTAATGCTGTATGTGAAATCAAACTAAAAAGGATTTTAACCGAATTAAAATCATAGAATCGATCCTCTAGCAATTCTCAAAATATGTGAAAAACGGAATCCCTCATGGAAAGCGAAGCAAGGTCATGAACTCTTACTAACAAAATTTCCCATAGTTAGAAGGATTTTTAGGTTACACCATTTATGTCATGAGAGTACAAATTACAATATCCAACATTATGTCCCAAGAGACTAAAGCAAGTGGATTCGAAACAATAACACACGAGGGAAGAAAAAGTAAATATAGTATGTATATACCTCAGCTAAGTAACTATCAGTGTTCACATAGACTCTCTCTCCTTCTGAAACCTCTGCAATTTCCTCCACTTGAGGTAACTCTCGTATGACAAACCCGAAAAGACCATGAAAACGCTTCCCCATTGCTAACAAACTTGCGCGTTGAGGTGATGGTAGTGTTAGTGAGGGAACCAAATCGACTTATGGTTAGGAAAATGAAATTATGGCCCACTGCACCACATAGGCAGTAGAGGAAGATGTCCCACGCTGCCTCAGGGTGCTGCTTGCAGAATTGAACAGCTGAATATCCACCGGCGCCTGGCCTCCCGAACATGAAGACCATATTTTAAATTGTTCCCGGCCCATAAGTTCATACCCAACATTATGTCCCAAGAGACTGAAGCAAGTGGATTCGAAACTGGTGTTAGAGATCACCAATTGACTTATCATAACCCTGAGTGCGAAACCAAATATACTTGATACCTCGGCAGGATTGAATGATTAGTAGTAGATATTGCATCAATGAGGAACAACAGGCTTTACGAGTTAGCATTATAGAGAGAGAGAGAGAGAGAGAGAAACCTTTAGCATTATAGAGAAAAAAAAAATCGAATATTTTCCTAGAGTTATATGGGCCCACCTGCGTAATGAAATTCCTTACTCGAGAGAGAAGTTACACCATCTCTTGAAGGACTCTTTGGTAAATATACGCCGACCAAATGCCGGCAACGCAAAATGACAATGCAAGCTCGGGATTCTTATATATTGGTTTAAGGGACGAGCGCAGCCACATGACGGGAGTTCTTCTACTTCAGCACGTATCCTCATAAGTCACAGCAGTAGCTAATTGGGTGATCCGAGATATTGGCTTTGGATGAAATTCTACTATTCTAGGCAAGTATTGTTTAAGGAAAGAAGAGGAATGAATTTCAAAGAGAAGTTTTGGGCATTATAAATAGCTCCACATCAGAAGGGTTTAGGAGGCTGCGCAGGAAGATACGACGCATAACAGAGAACGAAGGGGGACTTCCTCATTGCATCCATATCCATTGGTCGCTTCCGTGTGTTCTCGGAAAAAAATAACCCTTGAACCGCTACAATGTCGTCTACCAGTATTTGTTCAAGGAAGAGAAAGGAACCAACCAGAAGAATTGAAAGGATTAGTCGACTGAAACCCAAATTAGAAACCCAATTTCCCCACATTCCCGATGAGATCCTTGTTACCATCCTCTCAAAATTGCTGGTTAAATCACTCCTTCGATTCAGTTTCCAAGCGTTGGGGTTCTTTAATTACCGATCCAAAATTCTATCTTTCGACTCCAAAACAGCAAGTAATTGTCGTGTACAAATACTTTTCAATGCTGTTAGGTTTATTGGCATCTTCCGGGTTATGTCAAGCCTTTCGGAGTCTGTAATTCGGTTATTGGGGTTTGGGAGTTAGAGTGCTTAGGAGTTGAATCTAGATGCTCCATTCGAGAATTTCAAGCTTCATGATCAAGCTATAGCCAAGTCAAGTGCGTCGAAGCTCAATCCAATGAGGTATATCCTTGCATATCATTTGTGCATTTAGGCCATTCAAAATAATATATTTTAATGTGCATTAGGTTGGCTTATTAATGCTTTATTCGGATCTTACATTTCAAATGAGTTAGGCATTAGGATTTAGCTTTGAGCTTATTGCGTCTGCACGCGTCTGGCTTTGACTGTTGAGATTATGCCAAGTGTTTAAATCCTGACGGTGCGTCTGCTCGCGTCTACACGGGTCTAGCAGACTCTTTAAGTGGCCACATGTCTTGTTTTGAGTGACTATCTTCTTGTGCACGAAAATGTGAGCTATAAAAGGCATTTTTCACTCATTTTCACACAACCACTTGAGAGAACATCAGCCATTTTTAGAGAGAGAAAGTGCTCCCCATTTGCTCTCTTTTCCCCTTGTTTAGTTTCTCTCTTCTTGAGATGATTTGGGTATCTCCCAATCATCTTTCTTCCTTCTAGTGCTTTCCTTTCCATGGATCGGTTCTAGAAGGAGGTAGTCATCCAAAAACTTTTCCAAAAATTCAATCTTTATCATTTAGTCATGGTTGCATGCCTTGGAATCTACTTGGCCGGGTGAACCGGAGATCGAGATGGTGACTCTCGTGGTGTCCATGGAATCAACTAGGAGCACGGGGTGCTACAACAAGAGTTGGAGCTAGGAAAAGCTAGGAGCTTTGGGTAAATTCCTTGTCTTTCATCTTTTGTAAACCTTTTGATTTGTGGAATAGAAGTAGTGTAAGGCCGTGGTTTTATGCTTACGGGGCGTTTGGATGGCGGATTTGTTTTGGGTGGATTTGTAATGAGGGCAGATTTGGAGGGTGGTTTTATAATGAGGGTGGATTTGTAATGAGGGCGGATTTGTAATGAGGGCGGCCCCACCTCTTAAGAAGAGTGGATATGTATATTGGGTGTTTGGATGGTATTTTGAGAAGGGGGATTTAGAGGGTGGATATGATAGGATAGGAGGTCAAATGACATTATTGCCCCCACCTCATTAATTTAGTAAATAAAATTGATTAACTTAATTATAATTATAGTAAATACGTAATAATTATAATAAATACACAAAAAAATACGTAAAATAATTAAAACAACATTAAAAAATTAAAAAACTTAATTGGAAAGTTAAAGATTTACATAAAAAACAAAATAACATATATGATTTCAAAGCAAGAGCTCATTTTTTTCCCAATAGAATAATTTTTAGTAATTAGTAAAAATGACTATATTTTCAAATTACAACCACACTACAAATAAAAAAAGATCACCATTGGAATTTTAGCTAAAACAAAGATAACCATTGGATCAGAATGCTCATCAGAAAAAGAATATGGATGATGTACTGGATAAAAACCAAAGTGTTCAAACGGGGGGGGATCCATTACCAGTTTCTAGATCACATTCAGACCCACTTCCCCACCTCTCTCTGTCTCTACGGCAGTAGAAGACGACGACGAAGAGGTGCAATCGACGACGACGAACGAGATTAGGCAGACGACGATGACAATGATGGGTCGCGATTTCTCTATTTCTCAAACACTACAGATACGTTGTTGTTTTTTTCCCTGATTTTTGTTACTACTACAGATGAGGATGGCGTTTTTTTTTTTCTTTTGATTTTTGTTACTGTCCTCTCTTTCTCAACAATGAATCTGGGATTTTTTTGTTAGAATTAGTAAATTTGAGGAAGTAGAGATCATCTTATCTGGTACCTGTGTGTGTGTGTTTGCGTTGTTCGTCAGTTGGAAGAAGAAGAAGAAGAAGAAGAAGGTGGAGATGGAGGGGTAATATGGACCAAAAACCCCCGGATATGCTAACGATAGGGGTGAAGGAGCGCTTCACGAATCCACCCCCAGGTGGATTTGTACTCCGAACAGTATCCACGGCTTCACAAATCCACCCAACCAAAAATCCATCCAAACACCTGATTTGGAGTGGGGCCAGGACTCCAAATCAGGGCGCTTCACATCTCCGGGGCCAAATCCTCCATCCAAACAGGCTGTTAGGGTATTAGACCCTAAGTAGTTTCCACGTATATCGTGTGTCCTTTGTTCTTGCTCTTAATTTGCTTCATTGAACTTGTTGGTTTGCATGCTTTGCCATGGAATTTGGATGACAAGCTATCACTTTGTGTTGCTTGACTTTTAGTTTGTAGTCCTATTCACCCCCCCCCCCCCCAGGACTTGTTGTTCATTTGCATAATTTCAAATGCATTATTCTATCCACTTGATAAATGATGAAGCATTATCAGTGGAGGTACCAAAACCTAAATAGTTGAAGGTGAGGGGCAGAAAGGGTAGAAAGTTAAATCGGGAGTTGACAATCCGGGGTTCATGTAATGGTTTGGTGCTTTTAAGTAATACTGTAGAATTGTTCTTGTGGAATCCATCAACAAGATGTTGCAAAAAAGTTCTCTCTCATAAGTCATAAGCACTTGGCGACGTTTGATCGCAATCACAATGCTTTTGGGCTTTATTATGACTCATCCACTGATGATTACAAGGTAGTAATGGCATGTTGGTGATGGAGTCGAGAACGTGATGGCGATAAGGTCATGGTTGGAAGTTTCAGGAATAAAACTTGGACAGAGGTTTGCTGGCCATATGATAAGCGAGACGCGAAGTCAGGGCCAACTGTGAATGAACGTTTGCATTGGTTAGCAACTAAAAGTACCTGAGATACGGAAGAAAGTTTCGTCTTGCCTGTAGGTTTTGATCAGCGGACTAATGTATTTGCGGAGGTGCCAAAGCCCCAAAGTAAGGAAGGAAAACCCGTACTTGGTTTTGGTGCTTTGGATGGATGTCTTTCTTTGACTCTCGGGACAGATTGGAGACACCTTAGTGAAATTGAAGCTGAGGTATTCGTAATGAAGAAATACGGTGACCAAGCATCACGGACAAGGTTGTTTGTCATATCACGTGCGGACATTCGACGGTGCTGGCGCATCTGGGTGCCATTGTGTTTAACAAAGAATGCGGAAGTGCTAATGCTACCGGAATTGCCATATGAACATAGAATTGCAGTGTACAATCAGAAATTAAACTTTTGGTGGGAAAAAGAAATGGGACCTCAAACCCGTATATTGGATATCAAAGGTGCTACGTTTGTTGAAAGTCTTGTCGCATCCCCATATTACAACTGGAAAGAGGAAGAAGAGTACACAGAAATTTTTCTTTTTCAGATTGACGAAAAAATGGAAGCGTGAACAAGGAGATGTAGCTTTTAAGGTAATCGATTCTTAATTAGTTGGAGCATATCATTTATTTACTAGGATAGTACAAAAATTGACACGGTAAAATTCGGGGAAAAGACCCTTGTCAAACAATGGTTTTATCAAAGTTCTGAGTTTGTCTAATCTTTAGCCTAGCGCTTTTACGTAGATTCGATCATTTCTTGTCTGCATTTTTAAGTATGACCCAATTTAGTTTTTGTAGAGCACGCATATGCGAATCCGGATTTGTAGAGCACGCATATGCGAATCCGGATCATTTCTTGGCAATCAATGGTCCGGATTTGCTGAAGCTTTATTACCGGTAATAAAGCAAGTTGACCGGTAAGAACGTGTATGCGAATCCGGACCATTAAAAATACTTTTGGACAGCTGGCATACAAATCTCGTAAATAGTATAAAAGCAAAAAAACGTTGCACGAACCCGAGATTTGAAGCTAATTTTTATGTGGAAACTCTTTGTATGTAGTCGGGACGGAGCCAAGAATTTCACTACGCAAGGATGAGTTTTTTTTTCAAAATAATTTGCAGGGGCGAGCCTATATTATTCATAGGAAAAATATTTTTTTGAGATTTTTTTTCTAATTGCAGGGGCGACCGCCCCTACTGGCCCCCCTCTGGCTCCATCCCTAGTATAGAGTCGGCATTGGCCTGGAATGGTGTCTTAAGTTGATCGTCTAGAGGATTGTAAGTTGAAATCATAAACACCCCTAGACTAGATGGCTATTTGTTGGTTTCGAAATGAAATACAGTAAGTAAAACCGCAATAGGATTTGGATGATGATCTCTATTGGGATGTTTGGCAGCTGTGATTCAAGAAGAAAACAGGAATTTTAGTATAAGAGTAAGGTAGATGATTAGTGTAGTTAGCTTCTTTAATTGAATTTGTTTACACATTAAGAGTTATTCCATAAGGACAGCTTACAAACATTTTTTTTTTTTTGTTTGGGAAGTCAACATTTACAAAATGGATAACTCATTTTCTAAACAAATTATTTTAACATATACATTTATTTTATAGGGCTTGAAAGCTAACTACAAAATTAGTTCTCTTATTCTATGCGCACCTAAGATACAATTGTTTGTTGCATCGTACATCTGACAATACAAATTCTTCTTTTTACTAATTCTCTCGATGTTCCACAATTACAGCTAGCTTCTGACATCCAAATAATAACTATCATAGGAAAGTGATATAATATCCAAGGGCCTGAATACCACATCGTATCAGCCCATACCGTTTTCCTTAATTCGTTCAGGTTCAAATATCGGTTGGTATAACATAGTATCTGCCATAGTGGTAAATACAAGTTGGTACCATATGGTACTGGACTATTGGGTGAACACCGGTCGGTACCGGTCATACTAAGTTTTTCTTCTTTTTTTTTTTTTTTTGGGAGGTAAAGGTATAATTACTTATTCTGCTATACTAAAAAAATTATTATTTTATCTCTTAATATATGATATTCATAATCAATTTTTTAGAACATATTTTCATGTTGATTGAATGTTTGAAGCATACATATAACTACATATTATACTATATTATATTATATTATACATAATAAAACAACTCAGTTTTCAAACTTATACATAAATCCAATGGTCTACAATTGTCTCCATGGATCCAACGGCTGAAATTATTAGTTTCCAATTTATAAATCCATCCGTTCATCAATAAATGGCTTAGATTACATTTGGAAAATAGCAAGAATATACTAAATCTTTGGTCAGATTTGTTTTTAATTCTCACACCTGTTTCCAATTTCAAAACTTAAGTGAAGGATCCAACAAACTCAATAGAAAAAGGCACCATTTGGCCTCAGCTTCCCGCCGTTGTCGATTAGGTGGAATACCACGACATGCCACCGCCGCAGCCCGCTACCGGTATGATTAGGGAGAGATCACGACATGTCACCACAGCACTCCCGCACACAAATGAGGCGACACATAACAGATAATTGCAAGGGGCACATTTCTCCAAATTAAATCGAAAGCTGCATTTGAAGAAAGAGTGTGAGGGTTGGACAAATTATAGAGAGATTGAACAGAAAATACTCCCTCCGTCCGGATTTGTTGGTCCACAAACATACTTTTTCAAGTCCGAAAATGTTTGTCCATTTTCAAAAGTCAAAGGATAAAGTAGGGGAAAATTACTTTTGATGATGTGAAAACAACAAATACAAAAATAATGGGAAAAAAAAAATGAAATCTCCAAAATGGACTAATAAATCCGGACGGAGGGAGTTCTTTAGGGCCTTGTTTGTTAGGGAGGATATGGGGTGGGATGGGATTTGGATTTGGACGTGGGTCCCAAAATCCATTGTTTGGTAACATTATTTGGGATGGGATTTGGTTTCCCCAGCCAAATAATATCCCCATCCGTACGGGATATAAAATCCCGGGGAGCGGGGGGGGGGGGGGGATTTGGATGGGATTTGGAGTTTTTAGTGCAAAAAACCGGATATCCCGAACACTATCCCGTCGAACACAAACACCGGATATGAATTTTTCCCATCCATTGATATCCTGAGCAATATTCCAAGGATTTCATATCCCACCCATATCCCATGGGATTTCATATCCCATCTATTTATCTTCGACCAAACAAACGAGGCCTAGAAGAACAGGCAGCCCAGACAAGTTTATCTTCAGAACCATCAGACCCACAATCCCTGGGCCGTCTATTAATGAGAAAGGTTCCAACAGTAGATCATTTATCTGCTGATGTCATACACTCAGATAATAATTTTGTTTTAAGTCGACCCATGTGTGACATAAAAGTCGACACAAATTATATATATGAAAAAAAAAAAGGAAATTATTCCCGACAAGGATGTGAACCAATTGAAGATATACTTGAGAGTTTAGACCACCAACAGAAGGGAGACCCAATTTCCGAAATCCGGTCTCATACAATTGGCTTATGAATCATCATTGAATTGTGTTTTGTTGTTACGAACTACTCCCTCCGTCCCAGTTTGTTTGTCAATTATTCCATTTTCTGGTATGCCTTAAATTGCTTATATCTTTCAATCTATAATGTTTTTCACCGTTTTAAAAACTTTGTATAATAGAATTAATCGTGAACTATCAAACAAGATCCATATTGCATATATTTGGAGATCGATACTAAAAGATATAAGCGATCGAAAACTGACACGATTATCAAAAAATGACAAACAAAAAGGGACGGAGGGAGTACATAATTGTTAATATGGATATCGTACTCTCACTTTTCTCCGAATAATAATCAACTTTATATCTCCAAAAATAAGGGTATGCGTCAAAACAAAAACAAAATTTGTGCGAACCTATTCGCCAGACAATTTTTTACAATAAAAACTAATGTATTTATATGTCAGTTTAATTTTACTAAGCTTAAAAAATAGAATTCGCCGAGAACATGCAATTGTGACATATATTATTTGGTCTCATTATTGAAACTAATATTTTTAAAAATTGTGTACATATGGCTAGCTAATAGAGCTAGTAGAGTTGAGATAATTTTTGAGCACCTTGTTCAAAACATTAAATTTTTGTATTGTTTTTATACCTATCAATGTCCGAAGAAGATAATTTTTTTGTTGGATGTTGTTCTCAATGAGCCCTATGACACCTGTGGTTCAGATCAACGGGTTACCAAATGCACAATTGTATAACTTTTTTTGAAGATTCTTTCAAATTATAGGGTCATGAATTCTGAATGAAAATCGAACAAATTAGATCAATTACATAAGAATATCCGATGGACCTGATTTTCTCCAAGACGAATTGAATAAATATTTAAAAATTATTTAATGGTTCGAATTATTTGTGTGGGACCCGAAAGTGAACCCCACAAAACTACATATCGCAGCGTGGTTTGGCTAAATTTAAAAAACTAATTTTTTGGTTTTTTTCGTTGTCTTTATTCAAAAAAAAAATTGCATTTTTTAGTTTTGCGTCAAGATTTTGTGGTTTCTGGATTTATCTCGTCGAAACGAATCCAAAGAGTATAAAATTATGGTCAAAAGTAATAGCTTTTTTTGAATAAAACTGAAAATAAACCAGTTTTTTGGATTATTTTTCGTCTTTATTCACAAAACTTTAAGTTTGGCTAATAATTTTATACTTTTTAGATTCCTCTTGTCGAGACAAACCAAGAAACCACAAAAAAAATCGACCGAAAACTACCAAATGCAAAAAAAAATTTAATAAGGACAAAACGAAAAAAAACCCAAAAACCAATTTTTTTCAAATTAGCCAAACTGTGTTGAGTCCTTATTTACTACTCCCTCCGATCCTAAATAATAGTTCATTACGAAAAGTCGTACCATTTTTCAAATAAAAAATTAAGTACTTCCTTGTATAATTTTTTGAATTTTTTCGCACCCAATTAAAGTACTCAAAAAATTATATACAGAACTACTTAATTTTTTAATTTGAAAAATGACAAAAGAGAGAGTAAAGGACTATTATTTAGGGACGGAGAGAGTACTACGTAAGTATATGAAATACTGTACTATTCTTTTCAGAAAGTACCTTCTCTCTTTTTTTCTATTACAGTTCGCTCTATTTACTCCGTATTTTAGTTTTCAAAATCATATAATATGAAGACTTAAAAAAAATGAAGAAAGTAGCAACGGTTGTTGGGACGTGAATAAAGAAATGACCGCTTTTTTTATCCTCAAAGAAATGACTGCTTAAAATAGTAAATGATGGCCTTCTATACGCACATATGGTCTATTCACAGACTGTGTACAAGTTAGCATGTGAAATTCACTTTTAGGTCTTATAAAAATTATTCGAATTCTTTATTAATGTAAAGTAACTTTTTGAGTGTTCTTACAAAATTTTAGCTCAATCGAATAACTATAAATGTTCGATCCAATTCTCTAGTTATTCATTCAGAAACTAGGATCCTAAGAAAAAAAAAGATTAGATCGAGCAATTATAGTTAACCGCTTGAGCTGAAATTTTACAGAACACTTAATAGTTATTTTAAAATTAATGAACAATTTCGATCGTTTGTGTAGAACCCGTAAGTTGATCCCATACGCCAAATTGTGCACGGAACAGACCATCTGTGCGCGTAGCTTTGCACCAAATAGAAACTGTAGCATTTGCTAGTATTTCTAACGAGGTTTAGGTTGAGTTGTTGGACGTGACACCATTGGACAAGTTGAAGCTCTCACTATATAAAAAAAAAGGAAGTCAACCCCTTTAAAATTAAATGACGATAAAAACAGTTGTAACCGATTTTGAGAATCTCCATTTCTATAATCACTCTCCTTTTTATTATCTTGTGACGTGAGTTTACAAAATTAACATTTTGTTTGTATACTTTGTAACACTTGACAAGACAACTTTATAAATTTACATCATAATAGGACAAAAAGAGAGGGGAAAAAAAAACCGCATCCTCATCATAAGCCTAAATTATTAATGTGGAGCATTTTGGGGATATGATGTTGGGTCTGGTTTTGATACCCAAAACCCACACTGCCGCTGGTGGACATCAGAACCGTTTCGACCTGACACCGCCAGAAAAAGGATTTCCAGTTCACGAAGCCATTGGTTATGGTGAACAATAGATAATTTTGTGTCATTTTCTTGTTATGTATCAGAATCTTATTCATGAATTCCCACAACGCTGGCGGCTTTACATAGAGGGAAAGATGGTCACATGACCACCCCCAAAAAAAAAATCCTTCATAGAATACATGAAAAAATTATACTACTATAGGTTAGTTTATCATTTGAACACCCATCCTAAATATGAATGAACACCCAATCCAGATTAATTTGAACACTCACCCAAATTATTAGCCCACAAATCGATCCTTTTCAACACTCAAGTCTTATGTGATTAACACCCATCAATTTGAGTAATTCATAATTGGACACCTATTGGTATTGGTATCATTCTCTGGCTTTTTTTTTTAATGATACTTGACTCTACCTCTCTTAAAAGAAGAGAATATCTCCCAAAAGATTTGTGCCAACCTATTCGCCTCAATTTTTCCTAAAAGAAAATGAGTAGATTTATGCGCCAATTCAAATGGGAAATTTCGTCAAGAAAAATTATAAAATCGTATGTATGTTCAAATTTTCTAATCGCACTATTACACTTCATGTGCCTTAAAATGATAGTATCTTTTGAAAGGACGTGCAATTTTGGGATGAAAAATAAAGTACTTTCATACATGGATTTTCAAGTTTCTTCGCACCTAATTAAAGATTCCAATTAGTTCTTTAATGAGGAGGGAAATTTTTTGAGAAATTATGAAATGTCTATTGATTTTTTGATTCGAAAATTGTAGGTATTTTTGTTGGGACTATCGTTTTGGGACATAGGACGTACGAAATATTGTGTATATTCTATTCATTAATAGAGGGAATAGAGATAAAGTAATTGTTGAACACCCTCCTAGACAATCCTGGAGCCGCCACTGTCCCACAATATTTTTCAACTCACCAAATTTTTGTGTCATGTTTCAGGTCGTGTCGGGTTCGTTTTGTCATATCATGTTAAAAAGTCCTACTTTTAGCTAATTTTTTATTTTTTAAATTTGACAGTTCATCAAACTAATGTCCAATGTATAAAATTACTCATAAACATGTTTATTTTTAGCTCAATTATATAGATTTATTTTATTTTTTGTGTCAGACATACCCACCCCTGGACTGCTCTGCCCATATCCATATCTAGAGATGGCGTAGGTAATAAGCCTCTTAGACCATCTCCAACAGAATCGCTATACCTCCGGCAGCAACAAAATGGCGAGCCAAATCGCAGATTCCGGCGCCCAGCAGCCTCTCCAACGAGCTCGCCAACAAAATCGGTGTTGTAGTACCTCGCCATAGCAGGCAAGGAATGGCGAGATCGGGCGAGAAAAAATGGACCATTGGAACAATTGTGATAAAATCATTTTGAGACACCCATAGTGTAGCCGACGTCGAAACGAGAAGATTGGTGCAAGATATGTCGCTGTCGGAGCTCCAGGGCCGCCGCACGCGCCGGTCAAAGGTGGCGCGTGCCGGCGAGTAAGATCTAAGCGCACGCGCCCGACAGGGAAGAAGATGACTCTGGCATTTTGGTGAGGCTGTTGGATGTTGGGCATTTTGAGTGGCTTGCCAAAATAGTTTTTGGCACTTTTTCTAGCCAATATGGTGAAAAAAATGGAGAGGTTGTTGGAGATGCTCTTAACGTCCTTATGCCTTGGAAACCTTCATTTCTTTTTTTTTCTTTTTTTTTTTTTTTTGGTACACAAGAGGGCCTAGACCCTAAGAAACATAAACACTTGCCGCAGTAGTTCGAGGAAACCTTCATTTCTACCTAAGGACTGATGGTCGATTGTCTGATTCTGGACCATTTTGTTGGGCCTAGCCAATTTTTTAGCCTACCTATACATGGTGGAGTAATACCACAGGGTCCTTTTATGAAGACTTTGCTGCAGGACAGATCGTTTGTTTCTTATTGTTGTTGCATGTGGGCAGTTTTTTTATGTGTGATTGTGTTGGCTGCCTAATTGTATTGTTGTGTTAGGCCTGTTCATGTATGTAGCTATTCGACCTCCCACTTACTTCTCTGTCGAGTAGCTTTCCCTTATTGGAACTAACCGTTTCGATCGTTTCACGACTTAGGTTGAGGTCTCCTATACCTTTTCATAGTACTTTTGTAGTTTTGAAAATAACATCTTTCTAAAATTCTTGTTGCATGAATGTCAAAGATCTTTTTAACTATAGCAGTGTTTTGTTTCTCTGAGTTACTTTTATAGTTTTGAAAATAACATCTTTCTAAAATTCTTGTTGCATGAATGTCAAAGGTCTTTTTAACTATAGCAGTGTTTTGTTTCTCTGAGTTGTTGTGTTTGACCTGTTCTTGCAAGTTGCTGCTTCAACTTTCCTCGATTGGATCGGCCCCCGTCCCTGTTGCAATTGTTTCACGATTGTGGTTGAGATAATGCTTATTTGTTCATTTTCGTAGCCCTTTCATTGTACTCTAAAAGTTGTGCAGAGATTTTAAGAATCAATATTTTCTAACTTTCATCATGCATGCTTGTCGCGGAACATTTATTAGTGTTTCTTTCATACACGTGTACTGGTTTAGGTTGTATGTTTTGTGTCAGTCCGTTCAGTGGCTTTGAGGGTTATCTTATAGTTCATCTGGTTATTCTATGTGTTATGATGTGGTCCACGGAATCTTTGGTTATCAATTGGAACCGGTGGCGGTGGTTATTTTTATCTAGGTTACTAGGTATCAAATTAATTTTCTGAGGGGTGTTTCATGGAATGTTTGTTGTAGCAAACCTCGTTTGTTGTCCGGAATGGTTTAATGGATTGGCTTCTTGAGCGGTGATGGTGTGGGATGGGTGATGTTTTTGTTTTTGCTGTAATTAATTAGGAGCCAATAAGCTAACCGAGATCACCACAAATAAACAGGGATTCTCTATAGCAGTTTTCTTGCTTTCCACAGTTGCGTCTCCTTCCAACAGTTTCTTTACCAATTTTAGAGCTCTGTAGTTTGTCTAGGCCATCTAGTTGCACGATGCCTAACCATGCCGCGGAGCTCTCGACTATAGGTGCAACAGTCACTTGGTATATATCGGGCAGTTCCTGCATGTAAGCTTTGTCATTCGTGGAGCTACTGGGACAGCAGCGAATTGACAATGTACATTGATCATAGAGATCTGATGGTCGAATCTAGCTCTAGCTGGATATATATCCTTTATTTGCTTTGATTTTGGTTTATCTTCTTCTCGTCTGTATGTTGTTTTTATGTTGTTGTCTTAGTATCTGATATTTTGTAATACAGTAATAGCATTTTGCTGAAAATGAAATTCTCTCGCTTTCAAAAAAAAATAAAAAATGGAGCACTAGTAGGACATATAAATAGTCCAGATTGTTTAATCATGCCAGTGAATACTTAGTTCATGGACAAGGACCATAAGGGTGTTTTTTTTTTTTCCTCAACCAACTTACGGTCTTCATCACAAAAAGAAATTTTGTGGTCGGGTCTGTCACCTAAAATAAAAGAGTATAAAAAACTTATTAATATTCTTATTTTCATTGCCGGGTTAGTAGCAATCTTTTTCAAAAAATATATCCTGGGTCAAACAATACTTTTTCTTTCTATGGTTTTTAAGTACGCGCCGATGGACCTCCCAACCTTCATTTATTAACACAAAAAATTTCTGTTTTTTGTGGACTTTTGTGCAGTGTTTAAAACTTGGTTTGTTCAATGGTGCGAGGTTTAAAAGTAGGGCTTTGTTAAATGTTGTATCAATGGACGAGTTTTCCCGTCTTACCACCTAACAAAATAAACACATTAACTTTTTAGTTTCCCGTCTTACCACCTAACAAAATAAACACATTAACTTTTTTTGCAAAAAAAAATTAATGTGGATGCCCCACACTGCATTTCAGGATCGAGCCCTACTCCCTCCTCCCCCATGTAATAGATTAACAATGACGAATGACAAAAAAAAAAAAAAAACTTTTTTGCAGAAAATAAAAGAGCCTAACCAGCCATCAAATACGCCCTTGATGAAATACTACCTGTGCTAAACAGAGTAGGTTGTTGACAGCATACTAATCCATATTTTAAAACGCACAAGGCTATTATAGGAAAAGTATTGGGTTCAAGAGAGGATTTTTTTTATTATTATTAACAAAAAACTGTATTTTTTATTGGATGGACAAAAAAATGGGGTTAGAGAGAAAGTAGACGGGTTCAAATAGAATCACTAATAAGAAAATAGTGAGAGTTAATTAGGCATCTTGTTTAGGTAACTTATTTATATCTCTGTCCTAGTTGGTTTGAATCATTAAGTTAGCATCCTCAAATTCAAATAAATCCCAAACTACCCTTTCTCTCTCATAGTTTCTGAATATTTATCTCTCCAAATCTTTCCTAATTTATCTCAATTTCTCTATCCTATCGATGAAAACTTCTTCTTTCCTAATCGTTTAAATCTTTATCTCTCAAAATCTTCTATCCCCTAAAATTTAAAAAAAAAAAATTAAATGTCAAAACAAAATTTAAAAAATTAAAATACAAAACCATATAGGATGCCTAATTAAAACCCCAAACTACCCTTTCTCTCTCCTAGTTTTTGAATATTTATCTCTCCAAATCTTTCCTAATCTCTCCAAATCTTAAAACAAAATTAAAATGTCAAAACAAAAATTAAAAAATTAAAATACAAAGCCATACATGATGCCTAATTAAATTTTTCAGAAAAAGAAGACCATATTCAACCGTTATTTAATATTTTACTTAAAATAAAGATTCTTAGGAGCTAGAGAGAAAAGCTATTGGATGTGTTCGATCTTGTTAAAAGATTACCAGGACAGAATCGCCGAGTTCCCCAACCGGAACCGGAAACTCTGGTGTGCATAGATGGACTCTCCAAAAGTGTTTTGCACGATTCGGATTTAAATAAAATAAAACTCTTACATGGATGAAGAGTTAAGGAAAGAATTTTATTTAAATCCGGATCGTTAATTGCAGAGATCAACAACTCGAAAGCACACACTAGCGCCACACGGCAGAACCGGGGCCCCATAATATCTCGTTAGGAGTCTTAGGACAAACGAAGACAAACAGACTCCTGTGCCACGACCAATAACCATTGGAAGTAGTACTAAAAATTTGACTTGATATGAAGCATTTTAATCGGCCATTCAAATCTCATGATAAGTTGGGGCATTAAAAGTTAGATAAAATATTTGAGTATTAGTTGAATCGAAATTTAAGCACAATTGTATTGGATGTAGGTTTCATTCGATTTTCAAAAGAAAATTTATATTTTGTGTACAAAGAAGAGAAATTAAGAAATTACTCTTGTACCTTCTTGTCTATTTCTTATATACCCCTAAACTTTGTAAAACTTTAATTCTGCACCCAAACTATCAGAGAAATTCAATTAGAACCGTGGTGTTCAATTCGAGAAGTGAGTTGCGTCATGGGCAAAATCACATTGCATATTTTCTTCTTTCCCTCTCTCTCCTTTCTTTCCATTCTTCTCCCTCTTCTCTACACAACCATTCACCATTCCCTTGTTATCTCAGACATCCTTCACTGAAATAAAGGCATAGAATTAGAATTAGGACCTTTGAAACGGATGTTACCCAATTAACGCATATTATGCAAACTAAACTTGAACGCCCATTTATTGTTCATCGTCATCGAACTTCAACTTGGAGCTTAGGGAGTTGACCCAGTATGCATCGAGTTCAACAAGTTCTAAATACAAACCTTCATTGAGTTTTGACTCAACCTCTATTGCAGGGGCTGGTGCAGATGGTGTTAGATGCATTAATACATTCAAAAATAGCAAGAAGAAATGCATACGGCGTAGTGGAGCGGGAGAGGAGAGATAGAGTGTTAATTTTTTAGTGTTTCAATATTTATGTGCCGACCAAGATGACAAATTTACATGTCACTTATAGATGGAATGAAATCTGCCGAACCAGTAATTTTTGTCTCCAATTGTACGCAATTTGACGAGCCAAATTTAGAAATCATTGACAAATTCAATTACTCCTATTTGATTAAACTAGCTACTGTCCAGTTTGACTATTCATGTACACATAAATGAGAAAAGGTGAATTTCTGGTGAATGTTCCTCTAAGCCTCTAACCATAAGAGCATCTCCATTGCTTACCTAAATCCTATATCAAACTCAAATTTGAGTAAAAAAGAAAAACACCGAAAAGCCCACTCCACTCCTTCACCAAATCCTTCACCAAATTTGATATTACTCAAATTTTTCACCAAATTTGGTGAGAACCAAATCCAACGTCAAATTTTGAAGGCTATTTTCTCCCCCTCAAATTTAGAACAATGTCATTAATGAGACTTTTACTTAAATTTATACCTAGATTTGCTTTTTTCCATTGGAGTGCTCCATACCAAATCAAGTTTTTACTCAAATTTTTAATCAAATTTGGGTAAGGGGTGGAGATGCTCTTTAAGGAAAAATATTACTTCTTGTTGAAACACCGCTATGTGATACCTTAAAAATCTCCGCCGTCGCTAATAAGTGTGTAATTTCCGCACAATTATGTGGTAGAAAGTATCCGTGAAACATCACGTGACCGTGCTCGAAGTGCACTAAATAGTCACTACACCTAACAAAGGTGTCAGCTAGGGTGGCGACGAACACGTTTTTTAGAACAATGATAGATACACACCCTCTCAACCACTCCCTACCACACCCTCTCTCACATATGTGGTGGGGCCTACTAGGACCCACCGGGTGACCCCACCACACATGTGAGAGAAGGTGTGGTGGGGAGTGGTTGAGAGGGTGTGTACCTATCATTTTTGTGTTTTTTAGAATCGAAGGTGGCTCAGAAGTCCTTTCGCGTTTGTTGTAAATTGTTCTCTCTCTAACCTCTTCTTCCGCGTATTTTCTTCTCTTGGCCATTTCCTTTTGAAAAAGCCTTTCTTCCACTTGAAAAGTCTTTTCTTCTCTGTTCTTACTGCCTTCTGTTGTTTGTTTACACACTTTGTTTTATTGAAGATTTGAGCTGGAGGAAATTTGTGGCCATCGTTAGTAAGTAGACTTTACCCCTTCGTTGACAAAAAATTTCTCAAAAGCCTCTCTCTCTCATCTTTGGAGGTTGGAGAACAAGATGGGGAACTGCGCCTGCTTAGATTCTTCTGCTAGGGTTGATTCTGCTCAGAGCCTCCAAAATTGTTCTGGTAAGACATGAATCTCTACGACTTGCTGAATTGCTTTATTCGTAGTTCATAATCAGTAGAGGGGTAAAAAAGAAGAAAAAACAATAAAGGGCGGTTTTATTCTGGACCCCTTGCAACTATTTATGTCTGTTTTTCTACATACAAATTATATTCCTTATATGGGTTTTTGACGGTTTTTGGTTAGGTAGAAGTTGTGGGTATTTTACTTTGATTCATTTCTTTGTGCTTTATGTACCTAATTTACAGAATTTCTGCATTTATGAGAGTTTCAAAGGATTTTAATTACGATCCCTGATTATACAGGTTTATTTGACCTTTGGCTGCAATTTTATGTGCTACTGCATATTCTTTTTTATATGTTTTGGTTTTGGGGTTTTCCATCTCTTGTAAGGCTTCAATTGTTGGTGATTTACAAGCTTTGTTCTTGTTCAGGATCTATGGTTTGGATTTGATGCCCAGACCTGTTCTGCAATGTTTTTTCCTTGCGGGGTTATGTGGGATTGATTTTGTTGCCTATAAAATTTCATGATTTTCCTTTTTTCTGATTAATCCGTATAGGGGGTCTTTCAAAATTTGGTTCTGAAGTCCAATAAGGCTTCTTTTGTTTCTGCCATAAAGTATGTAATTTTTACTGAAATGTTTCACTTCAGAGACCAATTAAGGTCATCCTCTTATAACAGTGTTTGAAATCTGTAGTGGTTTAGGCCCTTCAGTTCAGCCTTCGATTTGGAATTGCAGCTAGATTAGGGTTAGAAAGCTATTATCTGGTGAGCATACGGCGTCAGAAGTTATTTTTGATTACTTGTTATCCAGCCCAATGGACCAAGTAATCCAGGAGACCAAACCTATCATCCACTTTTTGGGTGGGGGGAACGTGGGGAGTTAATGCTGGTCGAAAGCTTCCTAAGCCTTTAGGTGCTAGGTGACCACCACTGCGCCAATGGTTGACATCAGAAGTTTATTACTATACTACTCGAGAAATTCAAAAAATAAGCCACCACCTTGAGCGCCAACAAATGAAGGTCTCGAAGGCCGAGTAGTCGCCGCTTAGGCACTAGAAGTCCCTTCACCGACTAGCCCGACTAGGCGCCGAGTACTCGGCCCTGGAAGCTAGAAGGTGCCCTACCGCCCCGGGAGCACCTAGCAAGTTTTAGAACCTTGTATATATATATACCCGGATTTGGGTTAAAGTCCACACCTCACTTTAGCCGATCAAATTTTGATGCTTCGGACCGTCCAATGTGTTCAAAACGTGTTTTTAAGGGTCCATGCGAGAAAAAAAAAAAACCCGGGAAGGGCTTGATCTAATCATTTTTTCACAAAATTGCACGCATATATATATATATATATATATTGCTTTTGATATGTGAGATATATACACTATGTAGTGCTACTTCTCTGCTGGTCAACAGTCTTAACAGCCAAAGATTTTCTCGAAAGAAATTTGATGATTAATTCTGTTCATTACAATCGATGTGAATGTTGGGAATTTGTTTCAGTGAGATGATAAATTTAAATTTTGACAAGTAGTAAAAACTTTGCAAGGAAAATCTTCTACAGGGGAAAAAAACGGCTAGGAAGTGATTCGCAGTGTATTGAGATCCCAGATCAAATAAGAAAGGAGATGGTCAAATTATGTTGAATCAATTACAGCTGATATGGGAATCAGATGTAGTGGGTCAAAAACTAACTGGTTTTGTGTATCTTCGATAAAGCATAACATTTTTTTGTTTTTCCCGTTTTGGGTCTTGTCACTGTTACATATATTTTCCTTCTCCGTTCACTTCAGGGACTTTAAAAAATTCCAGCAAGACAAGCATTTCATCAGGTCGTTCCAACTTGACATGTCCATCTCACAGTGATAAGAGCGCAGAAAGTCTTCCTACTCCCCGATCTGGAGGTGAAATATTGTTGTCCCCTGATGTGAAATCCTTCTCTTTTAATGAGTTGAAGAACGCCACTAGAAACTTCCGTCCCGACAGTCTTCTTGGAGAAGGAGGGTTTGGTTATGTATTTAAAGGATGGATTGATGAACATACACTTACCGCTGTGAAGCCTGGATCTGGTATGGTTATTGCTGTCAAAAAGCTTAAACCAGAGGGTTTTCAGGGTCACAAGGAGTGGTTGGTAAGTAGCTAAGGCTGAGTTAACTTGTGTTATTTTGTATTGGCTTATTTTGTCTTTATAGTAAAATTCTCTTTGAGCTTTTTCAATTTTTTATTTTTTATTTTTTACTTTTGCAAAGAATAGAAAAACTGAAAAAATTTACAGAGAGGACCAAATTTGGAACAAAAATTAAAACAAGACATAAAAAACCCTTACTGGACTTTTAGATTTTGGCCAAAAAAGTTTACTTCTCTGATTCTTCTGATGAAAGACACAAAAGTATTTAACTTCTTTACATGAGTCTGAGAATAAGCTGTTTGGGCTAAAGTTTGGCCAACGTCAGCTGTAAGTTATTTGAAATTTTTACCTGGCTCATTTTGTACCAATCATTTGCAGACAGAAGTTAACTATCTCGGCCAACTTCGTCACCCAAATCTGGTTAAACTTGTTGGCTACTGCTTTGAGGGTGATAACCGGCTGCTGGTATATGAGTTCATGCCCAAAGGAAGCTTGGAGAATCACCTCTTTCGAAGTATGTATCATTTTTTAAATCGTCTCCTTTTCCTTCTTGTTTGAGTTTGTCCCACATCGATTAATAATCACCTCCAAAACTAGTATATGAGCCTGGGCGGCCTCTTCACTCATTGTCAATTGGTTTTGAGTTGGTTGCTTTAACACTTCTCATGTGAAACTTGCGTTGATATTCTCTGCACGTTATATTTATAGCTAGTAGTGTCATTGTATTTGGTTTCTTTCCTTTGCCCGACCCTTGGGAACTAATAGAGTGGGGTTTAATTATTATGGTTAACTAATTTGAGAGGAGAGAAAAAAAATCTTAAAAAGACTAAAAAAGATTATTAGGTAAAGTGTTATTGTTAGCTGTCTAATTAGTTACTGCAATCATCCCTATGCTCAACCGAATTTTGAAATTCAAGTGTGGATAATAAGGATTAAGGATATCGAACCTTGAAGTAACCTTCGATTAATTCCATGTATAAGAAGTACTGTTTTCCATAATAGTGAACCAGGCATCCTCGGGAGACCTACTGGAGTCTACTTGCCATATTCGACTAGTTCTATTTTCCTCGTTCGCATGCAAGTTTGATATTTTGAACGAAGTAAGCTTTTATTGTCGTTTTAGATGAAATTGAGTTATTTTCGCTCTTTTGATGTGATCTGACCCCATGTCTTGTTTTGCAGAAGGGGCCCAACCACTTCCTTGGGCAACAAGGATCAAAGTGGCTATAGGTGCCGCTAGGGGTCTCTCTTTTCTGCACGATGCAGAAGTACAAGTCATTTATCGTGATTTCAAGGCTTCTAATATCCTACTAGACTCGGTAAGCTAATCAGTATTTCAACATTACTTTGGGATTTACTTGAAACAAGCAATTTCAATGGCTTGTATGAAATAGTTCGTGGTTGTGGATTTCATACTTATCATGGCTTGGGGGATGTAGGATTTCAATGCAAAACTCTCCGATTTTGGACTGGCTAAAGCAGGACCAACGGGAGATAGGACTCATGTTTCCACTCAAGTGGTGGGTACTCATGGCTATGCAGCACCAGAATATGTTGCTACAGGTACTGAACTTGCCCTTCAGGGCCGGCCCAAGGATTTGGAGTGCCCTAGGCCTAGTCTAAAAATTGTGCCATTCAAGTACAACACTTAAATAATTTTTTGAGTAACAAAAGCCAAAACAATATAAAGTTCTACTAATCATTATATAATAGCGGAAAATTCAAATAACATAGGAATTGTTTTTTACCATTATTTAAACATCTACTTACAACTATAATTTTAAAAAATCGGGAAACCATGTATTTTATCAGCTTTTCATGGGAATATACAATCTTATAATTATAATTTTTTCACAGAAATTTCAAAAAAAAGCTAATGATCTGATAATCACAATAATTAATCATAACAGTTGGATTGCAATTTGCAAGTTGATCATATGCGAAACTTTAAAGGAAAGATCTATTATATATATAATAATGAGACTAGCAAGATTGTTCGATCAGGAAAAAAAAAACTATTATAGGATCGTGATTGAATAAAATAATCTTAATAGGTCAACAATAGAAAATTCAGTGAATTGCAATCCACCAAAATGACTAGGCCTTTTGTAACTTATCTTTGGGCATTTTTCTTAGATTGAACCACAATGGTTTGGGCTATTTTGTAACTAATAATGGGTGTTTTTTTCTTTATTTGGGTAAGAAAAGAGTCCTAGTCTAGCCCACTTGTAAAAAACGTTAGAGTGCCCCAAAAATCAGCCATATTTGGAGTGCCCTAGGCCCAGGCCTTGTGGGCCTTGGGCCTGGGCCGGTCCTGTCGCCCTTGCAAAGTATTCATTTTTGCTGACTTTGCATACGGATTTGTTCTTTTTTTCTTTTTTTTGAGCAAAAAAAGAGTGATTACTTATCCTACAATAACAATAAAATATATAGAGGAAGCACAAAAAGAGGGATTACTAAAGAACCAAAAAAACAGCAGTAGGATTACATATGCTCTCTTACGATGATGCCATCAGGTGCTTCCAAAAAAACCAAATAAACTCTTTCCCACAAGAATCCTTTGAAAGCAGCAGGCTTTGATCAGTTATTGGGCCGATGATTCTCACTTGAGTAGCAATTGCCATATCTACATAAGCTATGCATCTTGATTTTGTATATGCATATTTGTACTTTGTTTGGCTTTAGATTCTATAATAGTCGAGTAAGTTTATTTCATTGATTAGCTAACTCTTTATAATAGTCCTTAGTCCTTACTCTTGGTAAATCCTGCACAAATCCACGATTTCAAACGCCACCTCTAGACAATGAATATTCTTTGCGCTAAAGCTCTTGGCTGATGGACAGGTCGTTTGACGGCAAAAAGTGATGTGTACAGTTTTGGGGTTGTTTTGTTGGAACTTCTATCCGGACGCAGTGCTGTCGATAAATCAAAGCTTGGTGTGGAGCAGAATCTAGTGGATTGGGCGAAGCCATATTTGGGCGATAAACGAAAAGTATTCAGGATAATGGACACCAAGTTGGCAGGTCAGTACCCCCAAAAAGCAGCTTATACAGCTGCAACCCTTGCCTTACAGTGTTTATGTGCGGAGCCTAGACTCCGACCACGAATGACAGAGGCTTTAGCAACGCTAGAACAGGTGCAGGCTCCCAAAACTACAGCCAAAAGCTCCCTATCAGACCACCAGACTGTTTCTGATTCTACTCGCAAGTCACCAAGTAGACCTCACCATTCATCGAGGAATCGGAAACCTACTGTGTCCTCATTGCCACCCCCCCGGCAGTCGTCATGTTGAGCAGATATATGTACCAGGGTTGAGTTTTCCTTTTCTCTTGGCTTGGGTTTTTTCTTTAACTTGTTCATACACGCAATGGTATACGGGTACTTTTTTGCGACGAAATTTGCATCATGCAAAATATGTAATCACTGGCAATAAATTTTACGATACCTTGAAGGTAGCTCTAAATATGTTGCTGGGTGGTGCAAAGTTGTATGTTCGTGTCAATTTCCATTGCCAACTGAAATTGTTTGCAGTGGATTACTGGACGGAAAGTGTTTGATACATGAAAAGACATCCAACAGCTGAGATCCATTCGGTGCACCGTGCACCAAGCGGATCTCAACCGTCGGATGCCTTTAATGTTCCCTTTCCTTTTTCTTTCTTTTTTTTCTCATATATGGTACCAGGACTCCTCCAATTCATTATACAGACATCATAACATAAGCTTAACAGATTTGAATGCATTCTGCACCCACGCTGATTCAGGTATTGGGGTTCATCCAGCTTTCACTTTTCTTATGTCTCAAATGGATTGCTGAGCAAATCATGTTGATCGAACATTTGTAGCCACATGATTCGATTAACCGATCATCTTTTATGGATTTGGTGCACAACATTCGTACCAAACCCCTTTGTTCATTTCAATTGTCCCTGTTTACTTTGAGCCGTTCCAAATCCAAAATATATGTCCGCTTTGAAAAGTTTAGTGTAGTGTTTTCCTTTTAACTTCACTGGTTCAAATGATTATAGATTAGTTATTTTCGGTCAAGATATTGTAAATTTTTTTATTTGAACTAAGAATATTAATTAGAAAAATAAATATATCGGACTTGAAAAAGTGTTTACACAACAAAAACAAATACAGTAGTAAAAAAATTTTTGGGAGCTGATTTTGGGGCTCTCTTTTTTTATGCAGGCACTCCAAAATGTAATGAAGTTACAAAACTATCCTTTTGAAAATATAAAAATTACTGGAGGCACTCCACCTTCAAATTATCTCCTCATTTACAGAGGCACTTCAAACAAAAAATTGAACCAAAACCAAAAGGAAAAAGACAGAAGCAATTAACATTAGCAGTCCAAATGGTAATTGTTTTCTGAAATTAACATTAGCAATCCAAATGGATGGAGGGAGGAGAAATCAACGATCGGTGCAATGGCTAGATGGATTGGGGAGGGAGATTAATCAAAATGCTTGGAAAATTGAAAAAAACAGGGGAAGGGGAGGGGAGCCAGTGTTCAAGAGATTGGCGTGAGGTGCCCGGCCTCCCCCTGAGAAGCGGTGGCTGAAAAAAGGGGCTTACGAGAGAAGTTAGGTTAGAGAGAGTTGGGTTAGAAAAACTTCAAAAATATACATAACAAATTTACAGCTAGAACATGGAAACCTTAAAAAAATTACAGCTAGAACAATGAAACCTTATATCATAATATCAAGGTAAGTTTCGACGTGGAGAATCTACTCAAAAAAGAAATAAAAATAATCACAAGCCTGAACCAGCTTTCAGATTCGAAAATTTCCAACATTTATGCTTGTAGTGGTAGTGGTGGTGATGTATTGAAGCGCATCAATATATTTTCCCCTGTTTGGTTCCCCTCTCATCTGGATTTGTGATGCGACAATGGCAAAAAAAATTAGCTGATCAACCACGCCTTTCTTAAAATACACAAAACCCACCCAATCATAACTTAATCCCAACAAAATCATAAGAAAAGAACTAAAAAACTACATTCCGAGCTTGAGCACCCAATTCACAATAGAGTTTTTGTTACAGGTTAGGGTTTCGGTGGACGTCCATTTTTTCTTCTTCTGTTAATTGAGGAGGCAGAGGAGAAGAATAAAAAAATCTTAGGAGCGCCTGAAGTAAAATTGGAACTTGCAAAAGGGTGATTTTGGAAAATCACTGTAGCTTGGAGTACCTGCATCAATTTTTGGAGTGCCATTATGAATTCCCTTTTCTTTTTTTTTAATCTATTTTTGCTTGTTTTAGTCTATTAATTTTGTTACATTTATTTTGTATAATCTTTTATTTCATCAATTTCACTGTCAAGACAAATACAAAAGAATTAATCAAAAGTAAAAAAACGTTTAAAAAAAAAAAACAATAAACCAATTTAAAAGTACTAAGGCAAGAAAATGCTAAATACATGTCTCTACAAATTCATGAGAATAACAATGTTGTTCACCTTCGCTTTATTCATGCTCAACGAGGGTTTACTTATTCTGTATCTTATTTCGATGATCAAAAGTCAAAACCGTTCTCTATGTTCAATTTTTATAGGATACTACAGTACCCAAAGAATGTTGCCAGAATGAACGGAATTTGCTGCCCCCAGCAGTGGGCCCCTTTGGTCCCTCGAAATTTTTAATTAGTTCACTCACAAATTCATGAACCCGACTATGGGTGCATGTTCCCAAATGTACAAATATGTGTACCCCAGAACTCAAGTAATATAACCAATAAATTTTACACCTCCATTTTTTTTTTTTTGACAAAAATTCAAATTGAATACCGGCATATTTTTAGAAAATTTCTTTAATTTTTAGTTCAAAAATTATAGACTACAAATTCTCCATGGAAATTAAATTAAATTGATTACTAAGTATTTACCAATATTCGAGGGAGCCTATCTTGTCCTGTAGAAACTCTTGTCAACAAAATAAACAACTTCGATTATTTGTGTAGGACCAACAAGTCACGTAAGTGCATTCTAAGTACCCAAAATTCTCTTTAAAAGAAATAAATCAAATACATTGCAGGGCTGGCCTTCGACTTTTTGATGCCTAAAGCGGCCTCTCTTTCTTTCTTTTTTTCCAAGTGGTGCATTGCTCATGCGGTAGAGCTCTTGGATGTTCCATAATGCATCTCAGGATAGAGTTCCATTCCCCCCTCCCCCATGTAATAAATTAGGAATGACAAATGACCACACAAAAAAAAAAAAAAACGGCCTCTTTTGTTGGACTATTATAAGCCGTACCAAATCAGGAAGGCCCCTATAATTTACAAATTCTCAATGGCCTAAAGCAACCACATCTCAAGCTTTAGCTCAGAGCCTTCGTTGAACTTGTTTTAAATAAAATAGAATTATTTTTATTATTATTACAAGTTGTAGAAGATTACAAGTATGAGAATTACATCAAACTGGAAACAAGTTCACAATCAATATAAACCGAAAGAGTTGATAAAATGGTCTTGTCTTGGGTCTTACAGGTTTGCTCTCACCTAAGGTCCCAGGTTCGATTTCCCTTGTGAGTAAACTCTTGGGGCCAATGGGGGTTATACTCGGTCGTTACCTCCAGGGCCCCGGAATTAGTCGAAGTGCATACAAATAGGGCTGTAAAAAAAAACCCGCGAACCGTGAATCCGAACCGAACCGTAGGTTTTGGATTAGGTCTGTGGATTAATGGTTCGGACACGGATTGAAAAATTAGAAAACCGTGCTTCGTGGTTCGGTCCATGGATTTTCATAAAAGAACCGTGGATAAACCGAACCGGACCGTGAGAATTTAAACAATAAAAAAAATATATATATATATATATATATAATATTGGGATAATAATTATAATTAAACATATTATTCTTAATTTTATACCCTAAATAGGTGGACGTGCTATAACTGAAAAGTAAAGGTGCAAACTGTAACTAACAATTGTAATTTTATTTTTGCTTGCACGTATATTAGCTACTTATTGTATCGGGACTGGACTGGTTGTGGTGAAGACTTTTGTTTACTCGCTTTATATTATGCTGTTTTTGCATCTTTTTGCTACTGCTTGTGGTCTCTCTTGAATGTGAATCTCTTTGAATCATTTTGAAGAACTGTTGTTGTGACTTGGTGTTGTTTATTAAAACATAAAAGCTACTGATGATGAATGGGTTCTAAAAGTTACAATGAGAATGTGCATGTGAATGTGGAATGTGAAATATGTTTTTTTATTTTGTGGAATGTAATAATCCGTGGATAAACCGTGAACCGAACCGTGATTTTTTTGATTGATTCGGAACCGGACCGTAGACTTTTGGTTTGGACACGGATTGCCTTACATTGAACCGTAGACTTTTGGTTTGGTCCTCAGATTCATACCAATCCGCACCAAACCGGACCGTTGACACCCCTACATACAAACTGGCCAGGACATCCAGTTATCCAAAAAAAAAGTTCACAATCACTATAAGTCAAACCCAACTAATAATTTCATTATATAATCTCAACAAATACAAGGATAATAACACTTAATGCAGGGTAGGCCCTGTGGGCAGGCTGGGCAGGCCTAGGCCTGGGGCCCACCAAAAAACTCATTTTTAGGGCCCAAAAATACAGTGATACAGTATTAAATATTAAATATGTCAAGAATCTAATAGATAATTTTGGATGGTGCAGTAGAATGAATTGTGTTATCTATATAGAAGGTTGTGTGTTCAATCCTCTCCTCCTACATTTATTACGTGAACAATTTTTGAGTTTGTACAAAAATTTGTTCCAAAACAATGGGGCGGTGAGGTTGGAACCCGTGACCTTTGGTTCTCGCACCATTACAAACAATGTGCCATTGTACCACAAGGCCATTTTGTATCTTATTTCGAAAAAATAATTTATATAGAAAAATTAAGAGGCCCAATTTTCAAAACTAGACTGGGACCTCATAAATCTCTAGGCCGAGCCTAGAGAGATCCAAACTCCTCACAATTTAGTGAGGTGCTAAAGTCTTCGCCAACCGAGCTAACCCAGTTCATTAAACCAAATAGAGAATAGATTACAGAACTTATTAGGAATTGGGAAAGCATATAGCATAGGAAAGTCACCGAATTAGCGGTAGTCCAATCGGTTTACAACTCCCACATATAAACAGATCAAAATTCTCCAAACCTATTTAGGATTTCCAAATCACCATCTCTTATATATACAAAGTTACAAACAGACAGAAAATATGTTCATAAATTCTTCTTCTTCTTCTTCTTCTTGATCATGGAATTCAACCGCCGCCGCATAACCACCACCTACAAAGTGCGGCAACCAGAGAAACCACTAAACCACACCGTCCACACATCCCCGTCCACCTCCCCTGTTCACGTCCACGTCGAATTCCTCCACCGAACCACCCACAGATACTACAACCGGCCCCACCACGACACCGACGTCATCCCCAGCCGCCGCCACCCCCAACTCATCGCCGTCCGCCAAACCCCAACAACCTCAACCTTCATCTGCATCCCCGCCGACCACTTCAAGTCCAACTCCGCGTCCCATCAGATAATCTCCCAGTTCCTCTCACGTATCAGTGTCATCCAACCCCAGCACCACAACCGCGTGGCGGACAACGTCGCGTGCCGGGTGAGGTTCGCCCTTAACTGGGTGTCGAACATGGGTCGGGCGGTGATCCCAGTTCGTGTCGAGTTCGTGTCGACGTGCACGCACGTGCGCGACGAGAGAGAGTGGGTGGCGAGGGCGCTGAGAGCGTCCGTGGAGGAAAGGGAGAGGATGGGGGTGGCTGCCGCGAGCAAGGAGGCGGTGAGGGGGTTGAAGAGGAAGAGGGTGGTGGAGAATGGAGGGGAGAGCTGTAGGGTTTGTTTGGAAGAGTTTGTTAAAGGGGAGAAAGTTACGTTCATGCCGTGTGTTCATGTGTTTCACCAGGGTTGCATTGAGACTTGGTTGGGGAAGAGCCATTCTTGTCCTATTTGTCGATTCAAGTTGCCCATCGCAGATTAGGGCGTGTTTGGTTATCATTACTTATTTCGTATTTGAATTTAGACACAGAATTTTAATTATATATGTCTTGATTCAGACACAAGATACGCAAATTATTGTTTCATTGAAATTTGTTGTGAGCAAACCATTACGTTGCCGGGCGCGATAATGAATTGGCAAGTGAGTAAATCTTTGGTTATCATTGCTTATTTGATTACTTTGCGTCTGATTATAGACATGAATTTTGTGACTAGATTTAGACACAAAATACGTGAAGTTATTTTGTCTTTGAAATTTGTTGTGAGCAAACAATAATTAAGTTGCCGGTGCGTAGTTGTGATCAGAAGTAATTATGTCTTTTTTGGTTGCCAGTTTTAAGATAATTAAAAATCACTAAATAGGAAAAAATATGAATGACGAAGTGTCAAAAAAATTAGAGATAAATTTAGTGATTTAAGGCATCAAATTTTTTTTCAGCTTTCGTATATTATTTTACCTTACTTTGTTAGGCAACGACTGTAGGTGTGCATGGTTAATGGTTTGAGCAATACTTCGAACACAATTTACCACATAAATTCGGACAGAATCAGGGATTCTGTAGGGCGGAAATGCCCTAAAGAGTTGCCGTCCAAATTGTTTTCAACGGACTAGATTTCATAAATTATCTTACATGTATAATACTTATTTTACTTAAAAATAATTTGGACCGTTAAAAATACTTTCAACATCCCAGATTGTGCACTATAACCTAGAAAGGCACTTCCAGTAACTTATAGGATCCTCCGATCCCCAGACAAAACTGTGTCCATAGCCATTGGATGCACATGCGCCTACGTATGTCGAATGATTCCACATACAGTATGTTGATCTAACCCTAGATTTGTCTCCATGACAGTTTAAATTTAGTCACTTTCGAATATCATTGTTCATGTGTGCACGGAGCTTGTCCAACTCGAATGCAGGTATAACATTGATGTGCTACATTACAACTGAGAAACATTTCCCATTTGATTTTGTATAGTATGCACTTCTTGTCTACTTTGAACATTATAATTACGGAAAATCTATTGTACCACTCACCTATAAAAGGGATATCGTATCACTCTAATGAGTGGTTCATAAACACATAAAACAATGCACATCGATAAATTAAGTCAAACTAACGTGGAACAAACTTTTCTGTGATGTGTTTATGTGCGAATAGGATACATTTATTTGCACTTGCAAGTGTTATGAATTCAAACATTTGCATCCCTCGGCCATTCCATCAGGGTGCTGTGCACCTTGCAGTGCACCCCCTCGGCCGTCCGATCGTATTTTGGACAGTCTGGATGTGTATGGCAATTTTGATTTAAAAATCAAAGTACATCCGAGCAGTCCAAAACACGATCGGACGGTCGAGGGGTGCAGAATCCCGGATTCCAACAATATATGCTAGTATCTTAGAAGTACAACAGTAAGAAATGACTCTTTAATTAAACATCACTTTAATTTGACCCTACTTGACTAAACTATGTATAACCCAACAGAAGAATAAGCTTAATGGTTATGCTTCATTTGGTTGCATGTTAATTAAGAATATTAATTATTAAGAGGAGACGGCAACTCTGACCATCATGCGGATCGTCCAACTAATTAAGAGGAAATTGGTAATGGTTAAAATCTAATCAATAAAAATTAAGGTAATTGATTTTCACAGTCCTCTTTTTTATATCAAACACTCCTCTTTTCGTCCTCTTGTGATGTAAATTTACAAAATTAACCTTCAATTTGTATACTCTTTCACACTTGGAAGAACAATATCGTAAATTCACATCACAATAAGACAAAAAAAAATGTAGTGTGCTTATACAAAGGGGTGTTGAAAGTCACTACCCAAAATTAATGACAAAGAATAGATACCCAAATTAGATGCATCTGTCGTGACATGCTAACACTGTAACTAATGCTCACCTTTTTTTTGATCGGCAAAAAAAATATATTGATAACTCGGGAGGGGTACATCGTAAGTAATGCTCACCTTGCCCAGATGGGAAAACAAAGATCAAGATTACAGGCAACCACCTCATCACATTTGTGAAAATCACTTATAGTTGTATCAAATGAGCCCAGGAGTTCCCCCAAACACTTCAGTAGGCACAAGTTAATGACCTCTTTCTTGGGGAGAAAAAGAGTACCAGCCCAATGAAGTGTTTGGGGAACCTCTAGGGGACATCTGATGGATTTTCACTCAAACTGCTTGGCTTGTCAATGGCTTCTAACCCCAGCTACTATTTATAGTGAGTCTCTCTCTTTGCATTATGCCCTAGAAAGACAAAAAAAATTGATTTGATACAATATTAAAGCCGTGAGTAGTGAACCTAGTCGCGAATGTGGGTTAGATCAAAGATTGTGAGTCTGAATTGAGTTGAGTGGCTATGATATATTCTTGCCTGCTATCATCCTTTCTCCGTCCTCTTACTTCCTTTCACTTTCAACTTCCGGGAAGATAAGATGCTCCATAACCAAGAAAATTTTTTCCAGTGACTTAGATTTTATCAATAGCACACAGATAGAAGAAGGTTAATTTCTAATTATCGAATGTAAAACACAGTAGAAATTTTCAAGAACCTATAAGCCCCCGAAAGTTGTTTACTTAGAAAACGAAATACTTGGCCAAGATATATTCAACCTATTTCAAATTACTTATTTTTCCGAGTAGTAACATGTTATAAGATTTTTAATATCAGCTGAAATATTTATCCCTTTATCTTTTATTTTATTGATCATAATTAAGTAAATTGGTTACTAGTATCACCTTATCTATAATCAGGGTTTAGCTACCTTTACAAATCCAAGTTCGAAGTATTTAGGGCTTCAAAAGTCCTAATGAATTGTTTCAGGAGTACCCTAGGAACATCAACTGGCCTAACTGAAGTTCTGGCATATGTGGTAAGATAATGCAAAGGTCATTGCAAGTTAAAGTCAAGATTTTCTGTCTTCATCCAATATTTCAGAATCAGGGCCTTTGCAAGAAGTATCTGAGGAAAGCATCAATGTAATTTGATAAAGTAAAATTTTCAGACTTGAACCTGACCAGGATTGTGTATCAAGTGAAGGGTAGAGAATAATTTGTAGGGGGGTGAGTGGTCATAACCCTTTACATTTTGTGGTCTCTCATCCCTCTATGACCCATCCTTTTCAACTTTTTTCATGAAGTTTCAATTTTTTTCATGAATTGCCAGATTGTAACCAAAATGGCCAAACATTGTGACACATTATTTGTTATTGGGTATCCTAATCGTGCTATAGGGTTTCCTATATCAAGAGGTACGTATTGAGGACTCTAGTGTTTTGAAGATGAAGGTAAGGAATATAGCCGACGTTCATTGTATTTTGGCTCCTTAGTTGTGACTCGTGAGATTAAGTAGTCTGCCAACAAACCCTCTAAAGTGTACTATGTAAATTTCTTGTGTCCAATTCGTTCTTGTGTTCAATTAAGTAGATCCATGTACTTAAGAAGGTTATAATATCCTAGAAACTTAGAATGGAAGTCATAAGATAGATGGATTGGCACAGGCTTTTTTTTTGCTCGGCAAAAAGAGATTTATTAATCCTTGAAGAAGAGACTACAAATAATAAACGGACCAAGGACACAACGACAAGCGCCACCCAAGGACCAAAACACCGGAAGACAAGAAGCCAAACCAGAGAACAGAAACAGCAAATATCAGAAAAACACCCAAAAACCAAACCTCAAACCCCAACCCAGCAAAACCATATGCCAAACAACAACCAAAGGATAAAACACCACTCCAGAAGAGAAATAAGCCTCTACTCCCATCCTACACGAAGAAAACAGCCAAACTTAAATTACCGAAGACATCGAGATATCATCCTCCAAAGAAGCCCACTCGTCAATCTCCCTCTCAGCACACTCGTCAATTTCCCTCTCAGCCATATCTTCCTCTTCCTTTTCATATATTTCTTCAAATTATAGCTTTCTCCCCCATATTTCTTCAATATATGAGCACAGGCAATGTCAAATGCAAGTATATATCTAACTGATTAACTATTTAACATATTCCGCTACGTACCTAAACTTCTATTTATCTTCTACATCAGATTCATCTTCTAAATATGCAGTTCGTAAAAAAGCGAAAGTAAAAAGTTTAGTAAAGTGAGAGCATGACAGCAAGTAACGAACTTACATCTGTAGGTTCAACTCCAGCCCACAACTAACGAGAAATGCCTAGAGCCACTAGAAGTTTAATCCTTAACCTCATAGGCCCTAGATTAATTGAGGTAGACGAAAGCTGGTCCGGACACCTAAGTTTTAGAAGAAAAAAAAAATTGTGAATCCTGTTAGTATCTTTGGATCTATCTCTCCCCATAAGAAAAGAGGACAAGGAAAAAGAAGGTAGGAGAGCAAATGGCCACTCAAAACACAAACTTTGATTCTCACAACCTTTCATCTAACCCACATTCATGGCTAGGTTCACTGTTCACAGCTTTATTGTGCAAGAGGAGTTCTAAATCTTTCTTTCTTGGACAGAAAAAGAAAATAGAGAAAGTCACTATAAATACAAGGGTTTTCTAGACATAAACCAAACCATCCAAAAAAAAACAAGTTATGAGGGAGTGACTGGATACATTAATCCATCAGTTGTCCCCTAGAGTTCCTCTGAACACTTCATTGGGGAGTAATCTTATTCGAGGATATATAGGCGTGCCCCTACTGAAGTGTTTGGGGGAACTCTGGTTGCCATCTGATACCCATTTAACAATGAAATGGTGGTGATTGTTTTTTTTTAACACTAGAGAAAATTTTCCTTCATCACAACAATGGAATGGTGGGGGCTGTGGTTTTTACCTTTGTAGTTTTGTCCTCCATATGTTTTACAACTTATCATATTGCAAATTTAGGGTACTGTTTTGTTGTTTACTACAATGTGCAACTGATTCTTGGTTTTGAGTGACCTCAAATTCCTAGCCATGAAATTGATACTATTCAGATCAAAATTCAGGCATAAAGGGCCAAGTATATGATATTCTGATGCCACACTCTCTTATTTAGATGTTTATTGTGCGTACCTATTTAAGGATTGGGGGCCCTGCTCTGAGTTGGGACACAACACGGCTTGCTAGCCTTTTTTAATTCAGGCCTGTCCCTGGTCAATAAAGACATCCAAACCGTTCATTTTATTTGTCTCGTCGAGTAAAGCATGAAAAAAATTAGGTTAATCATACATCAGTATTAATATGAATGAAACATGTTTGTTTAAATATTTACTCTCAAAATCATACTAGCCTTCAAATTTTTTCATAACAATGTGTTTTGTTTGGGTTGCTATCAGCAGTGCCGGCCCTGGGCATAGGCCCAAGAGGCCCGTGTCTGGGGCCTCCCAAAATGAGCCTAATTTTAGGGTCCCCCGGTTCTATATGTTAGTAGTATAGATATATTAGGTCAAAAAGGCCCATTTCGATTTTTGGAGGCCCAACAACCCAACCCGCTTAAGTGTAAAAATTTTCAAAGTAACGCGAAAAACAATTACAGATTGGGAATTTGCTTTTTCCAAAGCATTGGTCAGGTAAAAAGACTCATATTCTCGCTGAATCTCTGTTTTTAATTCCCATCCCATGTTTATGGTTTTCAATCAGGTCGATTGATTTTCATTAGCTTATTGTGTATATCATTTGGTTCATGGCTTTTAGATTCTGGGTTTTTTATATTGTTTCATCAATTTGGAGCTAGGTTTTGAAATATTGCAAGGCAGCAGCAGCCAGCAAGCACGTGGAGGCGTGGTTCATGGAGTCTGTGAAGGGCCTCAAATTGAGGATAGGGTTGGGGCCTCGCTAAACTCAGGACCGGCACCGGCGATCAGTGCCAAAACAACTTAATATTTTGTAGGCTTTTCCGTGCACTTAGGTGTCGTGCACCGTGCGGTGCTCTACGGGCCATCCGATGCCCGGATGGACGGCCAAGATTTGATCTCTGCCTCTTTGCATCCTATCCGTTCATTGGCGCACGCAATGAGATCAAATCCGGGCCGTCCATCTGGGCATCGGACGGCCCGCAGTGCACCGCACAACGCACGGCACCTAAGTGCACAGCACACCCCAGATTCCGCTTTATATACTCCACGAGCCAAAAAAACATGAATAGGTAGGATCATAGTCTTTGGGCTCGTGATAGGGCCCATAGCAAGGGCACAACAGCTTATCGTGATCTAACTCACAATAGGCACCCTAGGTCCCCACTTGAATAGCCTTATATTCGCAACAATACTGTCATGTTGAGAATCATAACATTTGCAATAAAAATTTCAGTACATAAATGGAAAAACTACCAATGTTATGAATCCAAAGCTGATGTTATGAACTTATGTGCTAATGTTGTGAATTTCTATGCATGAGTTTAAGATTAATGTGTTAAACTTATGTGTAAATATATGAATTTCTACATATATATGTTACTCCTATGATCTTTTATACAATTGAAGTGGTGCATACCATGTAGAACTATGTAGGCCATTTGTGCATTTTCCATTCAAGAGAGAGCTAGACTCGTGTTTTGGGACGTGAAGGAGACAGAAGGAGGATGGAATTTTGCCCACATAATATTCCTTTTCGTCCATCACATAGGGCAAGCTTGACGGGTTTTTTCATCTGAATCCTAGCATTTATTTGAACTAGGGTTTCGGAAACTGATTCAACAATTAATTAACTAGTAATTGCTAGTACTGCCTTGGATTTTGGTGCTTAATGTATTTTTTTGTTGATGTTCACCTTCGAATGACTCCACTTGTTTTTCAATTCATTAAATTCACTTCATATTTATGTTTTTCTTCTCTTTTGTTTTTGATAGTTTGACATAAAATAGTTGATGATGGAATCAACAGATAGCATTAACTAAGGAGATTGAGATACAAATACAAATACAAATATGAGTTTGATCTTTGGAACCCAACGTTATAATATAGGAGTAGATGCAAATAAAACTTCAAATAAAGCATTCGAAGTGATCGGCGATAAAAGGGGGGGAAAAATAGAGGATCTAGATAGTTACTAGGGATAGTTACTAAGGGATAAAAGGAAAAAAAAAATGGAGGATCTAGATAGTTATTAGGGTTATGAGTAAAAAGGAAAATATGTAAAGGACATCAACGTTGATTATGAAATTTATGTTTCTAATCAACGAAATGCTGATAGGGGATGGATTATCCACTTTCCTTCGGATTGATAATTGGCATACTTTAGGCTCTCTTTACTAGAAGTTTGGGGATAATGTGAGGTTCACTTTGGGGAGATCTCAGTATTCTAAAGTGACTTATATTATTCACAACAATGGGTAGAAATCGCCTCAGCCTATGAGTGCTATTACTAGGGCAATTATGGTGGGTACTGATCCAAATCTGGTGCCTAATGTCTCCAATCCAGATTTTGTGAGATATGATTGTTGACTGGATCTGGTTTGTACACGGCAAGGTCTGCATGGGAGGCTCTCAAGGACGTGCTCCCCGTTGTAATGTGAGCCAAATGTGTTAGGTCCGAGGACTCTTGTTCTCATAAAGTTTACAAGCTATCTTTGGCAGCTGCCATTTACTGGATATGGAGAGAGAGAAATATGCGGATCTTAGCCAAGAATCACAATGACAGGCTTTGTCTTGGTACGGCTAGGGAGATGGCTTGGGTTTGTGCGCATAGGTCCGAGGACTCTTGTTCTCATAGAGTTTACAAGCTATCTTTGGCAGCTACCATTTACTGGATATGGAGAGAGAGAAATATGCGGATCTCTCAAGGCCGTTACTTGCCTGCTTCTACCTAATTGTGGATGAAGTCCAGACTTGCTTATGCTCCTGGAGAAATCTGAAGAACAGAGATGATAACAGACTGTTAGCTCATAACTGGGGCCTTATTAGCTCTAGGATTGTTCGTTCCATGTAATTGGGGATGTTTTGCTTCTTGTCGCTTTGTTTTCCAGTTAGCTAGCTAGGTGTTTCTTGGTCTGGCTATGTTTTTGTTGGTTTCCCCTTGTTTCTGGGTTGTTTGCTTTTAATGGAAGGTTAACTTACCCAAAAAAAAAAACTAATAGATTTAACAGTATATGATCATCGGCATTGAGCATGGTGAGACCGTTATCATCTTTGGCCCTGCCCTACTTTATGAAGGCTTCTTGTAGCTTCTCTTCTCTTTTAGCAAGATATGCTTTGTAAAGCCTTTCAAAATGCAAGTAGAATTGGCCCACATCAAAATGTTTTCAGCAACAAAAGACGGATGCCTAACTTTCAAGAGAAGACTAAGATTCTGAAGTATGCTACCCCCCTAGTGTGCCCGATACAAGTACACAAATATGGCTGAATTTGAGCCCATTGACAAATATTTTGACATCCAACATCAGCTAAACTAGTTTATGGATTTGCAACGAGATTTACCAAGGAAATGGAAAATGACAAGGAACCCAAAGAAATATTTTATCTTTTTCACATCAATACTAACTTAGCCTTTCCCTCACCTTTTTTCCCTCATGAATCCACGATCCAAACAGAGTGCAACTCAAAAAATAGCACCCGGTTCAAACCAAATTACGTGAAACGCAACCATAGCTTGTTTCAATGTGAGAAACCCATCAACACACACCTAAAAACGCAAAGCATACCTTGTCTCGCACGTGGGAAACCCAACAATACATACCTAAAAAGTGCATAGTTGCGTTGCATAGACAATCATAGTGTTGATCTACGCCAAAATGGTTCGCAACTAACACCTAGAAATAATTTCAAACTTTGCTTGCCATAACAATGCGTAGCTACACCTAGAAAGTCCCATAACAGGAAAGCGACTAAATTCGTACCATAACCACAAATCATCACAACGGACACATCTGATGGTACATCCCCTTGGTAACTATACAACAGTTCGTAACATTTTACCTCAAACCTCATAACCTGAAAACCTCGTAACTTCATATATGAAATGTTGATAACTAAGAAGTGAAGGCTACATTTGATGACTTATCAACTCTACAGCAACATGCAAACACAGCAGAAAGCCCATGGTAAATGAGTTTAAAATATTTCCAGCAAGGCTCAACCTATAAATATTACTTCCACAACATAGCAACAAACATGGTCAAAAGTGATTCAAAACCATCAGCCTAAGCTGTATCAGTATATTTATTAACTGTAAATTGGTCACCTTAACCAAGGACTCATTTGCTAGTATGTGTTCGTAGAATTTTCCATATTTTCTAAAGAGATTATAGAACGATATTGTCTATGGAATTCAATTATCATTTTTGCTTGCGCATGATTTTATTTTGCATAACCTCCAAAATACAGCGACAAGCATAGAACCCATCACTCTAACTTCATGTGAATACAAATTAGAACACCTAGGGCTCCAAATACACAGAAAGCTGAATTGCCCACTGGAAAAGATTCAATTCCTTTCTCATTTATATATTGTCAACTGTGTACCTAAAAAATTTATATATTAACTGTATTCCATATATCCTCTTAAATGTATAAGATGCCCGTGTCGCCCCCTCGACAGTCGGTAAACATATGAGATCCATGTTCTCACATGTTTAGTTAGACATTACAAAGCACAAGTATTCTGTAATTCAAATTTACCATGAATTAGACGTGGAACTCCTATGTTGGCCTTTGAAAACAATTTATTCGAAATAGATTGACAAATTTGAATATAAGCATTGCTCCGTGTACATGAGATAAAAATTTAGATAAATCATTGACTTATAGTCACAAATTCGTACCCGACACGTGTTCCAGAATCCAATCTATGGACAGTCATCCCTATTATTTTACAAACCACATAGTTTCCTCCATTTCCGATTTAATGGGCCCATTATTTTCTCCGTTATCCTTATATCATTTTATATAAAAAAGCTCATTCTTTTAGAATAAACTTAACAACTTAAAATTACGCAAAATATAGGAAAAATCAAGTTTGGGGGAGTCATCATATACCTATTTCAAAGCAAACCAAGAACTTGAAACAGAAGAAATTATCAGCAACATATAATTCATTTCTACAATTGAGACATCATTGCTGTTCAAAAAAGAAAAACTGAGACATCATTAAATAGGATGCAAGGCGCTGGTTGCGTAAATTAAACCAACTACTATTTCTAATTAATAATAAGGATACAAGTGTTTTTATTATCGAAGTGTCATATAATTCACCTTGCAAATCGAAGGGTCCATTCCGCAGCTAATTCATCATGTTTAGCTCTGTCCGCCAAGTACAAGCGAGAAATGCCTGGAACAACTGGATTATCTGAAAAATGAGTATAACATCATTGGTCATTCGATTCGAATTCAAAAAGAATTGACAACTTCTAAAACCTGCCTCAGCAGAAGTACTCACATGGGTCAGGGGCTGTGAAAATAGATCTGATCGCAAGAAGCACCTTTGAGATTGTTAGGGCCGGACTCCAACCATCTTTCAAGATGTCCAAACTAATGGCGCCAGCGGTATCAACATTGCAGTGGTAGATACGAGTTTTAAAAACCACCTGCAACCCTGATTCAAAACTTAAAAAATAGGAAAAGGACAAAAGAATAGGACAAAGAAGCCCCATTATATTAGAGTTTCTAAGGTAAAACATATAGTATCTGAGTACACCCTCTTTCTAAGTGGATGTCGATAGCAACAGGACTTATGGTAAAAACTGATAATAACCACGTTCCAACAATTAACTGTTCCAAACCTTCTGTTATTGTCATTGGCTCATAAGCCAAAGTCAAAAAACGTGTCAAACAGCTTTGAAAAACTTTCAAAATAAACAAGCCATAAGTTGCAGTATTTAAGCCACAACAAACCACCCCAAGTACACTGACTTAAAAAATTTATTTTTTCTTCCACACGAACAATTGACCAATAGTCCAACCTTAACCTCCTCCCTTATCTTCGACTTTTCTCTATACCCATAATCTCATGCCTTTCTCTTTTTTCTTCCATCCACCATTGGAGTAGGTGAAGGGGTGGAGCGGAGAGGAGAAGTGGAATTACGCTTCAAGTGCAAAGGAAGTGGTGACAGATTAGGTGGCGGACGGTTAGGGTGGTGGTGAGGTAAAGATATCAGTTCGCCTATCTTCAAAAATGATAAGAAGCAAAATGCACTATCACCTACAGCCCTTTCAGACCGCCACTTCTCTAAAAGCATCGTTCTCTACATTCATTGTGTGATCCCTTAAAGAGCTGGTGGGGAAGAAGTAGGAAGGCATGTGGATCAAAAGAGCCTTGGAAAGACTTCAACACTGGGAAGCTCGAACCCTCAACTCCATGATTGGTGTTCCCTACAGAAAATCTGGGTCGGTAACCTGACTCAACTGCGCCAAGTAGAACCTCTTCATCCTCCATTCCCTCCATTTCTTCAATTACAATTATCACAATGTATTCGATAATAACACAAGTATCCCTCATTGTTAAAAGCAGCCATGAGAAGCTGAAATCCCACTACAAATTATCATGAAGATATTTAAAGAATGTTTTGTTGGCTACCCGGAAGGCCACCATTGACCATTCCCAACATCAGGAATTCATATGATGTCAAGAACTCACTCAGAAGTAGGGCTCCAAATAAACCAAGCCGTTCGTGAACTGGTCAAGGCTCGTTCTAGTTTGATTCGGATACTAAACGAACCAAACCTGAGCCTCAATTTTAGGCTCGTTTAATAAATTAGCCGAACTTGAAACTAACAGTAATCGGCTCAATGAGGCTAGCAAACCTAGAGTATATGTGTATATCTCATAAAATTTCAAATATAACCTAGAATATGAATAAACTTTTACATTTTGGTAATGATAATTTTTATAAATTGTATGTATAAACTTTTAAAAATACTGTAAACCTAAATTTTAATACGTTCTAATAATTCTATATATGTATGAACTTATTTGTGTACAAAATAAATTTTTCATTTGAAGTTCTAGACTTGTATAATAGCATAAATATCTAATATTTTTTACTCGTTAAGGCTCGTGAACAAGTTCTAGTGCGACTCCGACCAAGGCAAGCTCGGCTCATCAAATTTTCATTGAGCTCGAGCCCGGCTCGAGTTCCCTTAAAAATTTAACGAGCGGGCCAGTGTTCTAAAAGAAGGTTTGGAAGGTCAAGTAGGCCCCTCGCCGACTAGCCCAACTAGACCGACTATCTCGACTAATTGCTCGACTAGGCGCCGAGTATTCGGCTCTGGAAGCTAGAAGGTGCCCAGCCGCCCTGGGAGCGCCTAGCGAGTTTTAGAACCTTGGAGCGGGCCTGAACATTCTAAAACTCGGCTCGATTCAGCTCGTTCGCAGCCCTACTTAGAAGTGATTGGTACTCCTTTGAGTAGGTATAGATGGAAGGAATACCATTTAAACTTCAGAATAGATCAGTTAACTTTATGTGATGTTAAATCTCCAAGGAAGAAAAAGGAAATTTAACCAGCTAGTTAAACAGTTCTCAGTGACAAAGAGGAGTAGATCATACCTTTGGAGGTTTGAATGGATAATCACTTGGAAATGTTATGTCAAGAAAATATATGCCACCTTGATATGGTGTTCCTACAAATAAGAATATTAAGAAATACTAATGAAAAACTATAGAGGACAACTAACTTGCAGTCTAGCACGCAAGTAATTCACGTAAAAGCAACCTTAAAAGTCAGCAATATAAACAAAAATCCTTTGTGGAATACTCAGAATATGTTGATTATTAATCCCAAGCAATTCATTCAATAGTGAAAAATCTAGCAGAGAAAAGGTGTAATGAGAAAGGGGAGAAGAAAATAAGAAAACCAAGGATTAACCCTTTGCGTGTATATTACGCAAGATCACTGTGTAAGTAAACCCTAGTCAGAGACTACAAGGTACTTCATCAAGAACAAAACCTAATGAAATACTCGAATATGACTTAATTAGAGTCTTGAGCATATAGAGAATTCCAAGCCGAATTGCAGAAATAACTACTACCATGCCGAATTGCAGAAATAACTATTTTAGGAGTAAAAACCACAAATAATTGGTTCATTCCTTCAAATCAATGTAAAACGACATCCACCTCGTAGCATAAATAGGACTGTTTCAATTATCAAAGACCATCAAAGCTATCTGAGACAATACATAATTGGTTGTTAAATGCAACCCCATATTGCTTGGGTATGGAATGAGTTATCGCGTAATATAATGTTGGGAACAACCTAATAGCTTAAACTTTTGGACTGGATTTAAAGTTTCTACACATGCCATTACCAAACACCTCCATCACAAATACTTTAATCTGACAATCAATTCTGCAAGAACAGGATCCAGATATCTCTAAATTTTTCTTCCTGGAGAAATATCGAGGTTTTCCTTTTTCTTTTTCTTTTTTGTATTAGGCTTGAGAGGACTCCATAGATTACCTTACAAAGATTGGTCACAAGATCATTACGTCTAGAATCTCTAATGCAAACAGATTGGGTGGTTTGGCTTCGAGATATCTATCCAATACTTTAGACAGAATCATAGAGATCAAGAGGCAATCCATTCCTAAGTTGACCAGTAGAGTCATTTCCAAACACTATGACAATGCCATACATGCCAATTTTCTATCCCACACCTACTCTCCCCTTCCTCGCATGCTTTGACATGGAGAAATTCGGTAAGTAGTTGTTTCAAATTTCGTAATACACGTCTCCTCCCCATTACTTTGGACACAAAGTCATTCTCAACCATTTAGTAAGAAGTTATCCTACAGAGACGTCAATGAATGATTTGTTCCATGTGGGTAATCTTCATATAGCCTATATCACAAGAGGCAAATGAATTTTGGCCAACAAACTGTCTCAATAACAGGAGAAACTTACTTTACATCTCATTTTCCCACCCCGTAGTTTTTGGGTTACAAGCATTTCTCCTAACTTGTTCAAACCACATTAACTCAAATACGAGAAAAAAAAATACACGGAACAACACGCATTGCTGTTTTTCATTTGTCATTTTCCTTTCTTTTTTCCTAGTTCAAGTTCTCTATAGAGCCTCAAATGTACAAATTCTATATAATAGCAATAGAAGCACCTTCAAATTTCAACTAAATTCAACAGTCGAGCAAGCTCATTTCAATTCAGCAGAGTAAAGCAGCATTGAGGGAACAAAAAAATTCAAGCACTCTTGAAAACTAGGTCTAACGCACTACCCAAGAAGGCAAGAAAACAATTAAAGAGCACACAGGGTGAAAAACTTGGATAATTCAGAACGGAAATAGTAGTCTAGGGCTGCAAATGTACCAAGCTGTTTGCTAGTAGCTCCAAAAGTTATGGGCTCGGCTTGGCTCATTAGTCAACGAGTGGAGCTCAAGCTCCAATTTTAGGCTTGTTTCTAGAGGCTCGGTTTCTTTATAGAGGCCTGTTTAGTAAACGAACTGAGCTCGAACACCTCAACACTAAACAAGTAAAGGTCGAGCTCGATTACCAGGGCTCGACTTGAGTTAGGTTTTTTTTGAACCAGTTGAGCTCGAACACCTCAAAGCTCGACTTGGCTCGTTTCGTTTGCAGCCCTGCCTGCCCGTCCATACTCTACATATATCCAGCAATACATACATAAACATATGTAGAGAGAGAAAGAGATGGAACCTGGAGGGCCAATGATTGTGGCGACCCAGTGATAAAGATTGTCGCCTTTGGGGCCGGCGAAGCAGTCGGAAGGTGGGTCCATGTTGAGGTCGGCCATCTCCTTTAGTATCCTCTTTCCTGAAGCTGAAACCGACGTTGTCGAATGCCATGATCTTCCACCACGGCTTCCTCCTCCACCAGCCGAAATGCCACCAGAGTTCATCGCCGACATTTTAGAACAGAGAGAGAGAGAGAGCGAGACCGTGCACCTGACGATAAACCCGAAAGAGGAGGATACGATCAACAAACGACGTCCTAACCAAATAGGTTACTTGAACAGCAGATTAAAGAACACGGGGTTTCCTGCACGATTCCACTTTCTTTTGATCTCCCTTCCGAGTTGAAAAGCAATTTAGGCCCTTGTTGGAGCAAATACCAAAAGAAAAGTTAAATATTGGATTCCAGATTGAGAGAATGATGTCGAAATACAGATAAGATCAGAAAGGTATATGAAGAGTTAAAAGTACTAATGAACAAAGCAATTCAGCTCTTTTTTCCGTCCCTCGTCGAACATCACCGGGTCCGACCGATGCCCCGAACTCTAGGCATCCCCTCAACTATATACTCCATCTTTTATCCGCAGATCCTCTAAATTAATTTAACCTACCTCTAAATTAATTTAACCTACGATGAGACCTCATCATCTATCTATTTAGGCCTGATTTGGCTAAATTAAAAAAAATTAATTTTTTAGTTTTTTTTTGTTTTGTCCTTATTCAAAAAAAAATTGCATTTGTTAGCTTTGCGTCAAGATTTTGTGATTTCTAAATTTATCTCGTCGAGACGAATCCAAAGAGTATAAAATTATGGTCAAAAGTAATAGTTTTTTGAATAAAGCCGAAAATAAACTAGTTTTTTGGATTAATTTTCGTCTTTATTCACAAAACTGTAAGTTTGGCTAACAAGTTTATACTTTTTAGATTCCTCTCGTCGAGACAAGTCAAGAAACCACAAAAAATCGTCCGAAAACTAACAAATGCAAAAAAAAATTGAATAAGGACAAAACGAAAAAAACCAAAAAACTAATTTTTTCAAATTAGCCAAATCAGGCCTTAAATTTATCTTGACACCCCTTCTATTAGCATTTCGTTCACTTCTGTTACTAAATGTAAGTTTTCTTTCCAGTATTGTGTTCCCCTACATTCAGTATTATTACTAACTCCATATCAAACTCAAATTAAATATTTCACATCAAAGCATAATAATATCAAACCAGTCATCTCTCCATACTTAATAGTACTCCCTCCGTCCCTTTTTAAGTGATCCACTTGGGAAACGTGTATTTTTGTGGACGTTTAAAAATGTACTTTCGTATATCGTTTATAATTTTTTTTTTTGCACCAACTTAAAGTACTCAATGAGCACTTTAATTTGGTATAAAATAAATTAAAAAGTTATATAGAGAAATATGTTTTTTAAGGGTTTGAAATTGCACGTATTCCCGTATGGATCACTTAAAAAGGGACGGATAGAGTATCAAATTAGTGAATCCGTCATTAAAATGGATTTTAAGCCAAGGGTCTGCCATTAAAATGGGTTTTAAGCTAATGGTCTTGCGTAATACTACCTCAATCACGAATTCTGGCGAAATAATTAGTATCAAATTAGTTCTGCTGTGGGTTTCTCGAGAGATAGCTGTTCCACGAAATACTGGTGGGTGAAACAACCAAATAATGGAAATCAGAGAAAAAAAAAGGGGGCCAGAAATGGAAACCCCAGGTTACTATGAAGTCAGATCTCGATTTTTCGACGATCTCTCAGCATCAAACGAAGAATCAATGAGCAGACGCCGAATCGAAAAGATAAATTGTAGAGTTATTACAAACACCGGCACATTTTTCTCCCTCCTACTTTCTCTTCTTCCTCAATAAACCCTTGAAAAACCAAAACCCACATGAATTTGTAGAAAATTCTTGACAAAGTTGAGGGGAGATTGATTCAAATTAACAAGTACTAAATTTTTATAGAAGAACAAATCTATCGACAAGGTTTTTGATTTTCCACCACCTGTGAACATTCAAACCCTAAAGATAGACGAGGCAAGTTCTGCGTTGAGTTGCTAGGGGCGGAGGCAGTGTGGGGCGGAGGCGGCGTTGGGCGGATCGTAGGAGGAAAGCGAGGGAGTCGAGGATGACGGCACCGGCTGACTCGATCTTTGACGGATCGAAGATGGGTACTGAGGCATACACATAAGATGGATCGAAGATGTATGTATTGTAATGTTTGGAAAAGGGGAAAACAATATTTTAGTAAAACAATATTTTAGTAAAAGATATGTAAATAATATTTGAGGGGATTAAGTAGGGGTGAAAGAAAAACCGAAAAAACGGAAAAAATCAACCGATCGGTTCGGTTTTCGGTTGGGGAAAAGCTGTGTCGGCTGACTTCGGACTGAACCGAACCGAAAAATTATCAGTTCGGTCTTGGTTTCTTGGAAATTGGTTTGGACCGAACCAAATTGAACCGAAATCATGCCAATTTGGACTGAAATACCCCGAAACCACCCATATTTGGATCGAAAACCGAAAAAAATGATCTTGACCCCCCAAAAATAACAAATCCTAGTCGTCCATCTCAATCTTAACACCGGATCGAAAAAACTGAAAAAAACCGAACCACCCAGAACCGATCGGTCCATTGTTTTTTTCGGTCGGGATCGGTTCCCAGCGAAAGCACCCCGAACCGATCGGTTCAGTCCCGGACACCCCAAAAACCGAACCGAACCAACCGATTTTCACCCCTAGGATTAAGGGCTGATTGAGGGACATAAAGGTCGTTCAATCGTTTTTTTTTTTTTTACGGAGTTAAGGGCTAATTGATTTTTAAATAGTTGAGGGGGTCTTGTAATAGGTTAAACTAGTTTTGGGAATGTCTGGATAAAAAAAGGTATAGTTGAGAGGGTGTCTAGGTGAATTACCCAAATATAAATAATACTAATAAAAATGGCTATATTTTTCTTGTATAACATTATTCCTTAAATTCCATGCTTAAATTATGAACTATATATAATGAAAAGTTATAAATTGAACAACCATGAGAATATTTAAATTTTTAGATTTTATGTTTTGACAAAAACTGACTTTCTTTGACTGACTTGAAAACCGACCTATTGCACTTTACAAGATCCCCCAATACATTAACTTAAAAAGCCAATTTTAGCTCCGTCCCTCTTGCATAAAGTTTGTACACAAACTTTCCACAACAAGTAAGCGTGTTAGCCGATCAAATAAACAAGCGAGCGTGCTGTGAGCCCAACCATATGATACACTCTAAATACTAACCGAGCATTTCTAGTCCTTACTCAAAACCACAACCACATTTGAAATTTGAGTAAAAAAAACACCCAAAATACATTTCCAGACCTTCAATCAAACCATATCAAATTTAGTTTTACTCAAATCCTTATCTAAATCAAGAGAGAATCAAACCTTTACCCAAATTCCAACGGCTACTATGAGCGTGGAGGATGACGGCGTACGGCAATTAGGGCTTGAAATTTGAGTAAAGAGCTAAAGATTCTTATACCAAAAGAAGCTTTTACTCATATTTTTTAATCAAATTTTAATTTGAGTAAGCTGGAGATGCTCTGACAAAAGAAAATGCTAAAAATATGCTCTACAGCAGTCTTGACTCAAATCTGCTCCTTGTGTCTTTTCTAAAGCTGATCAAGATTGGAACTTGTGATCTATTACATTTGGCAAGAAACTGAGAAAGTAGCCTTCCAAGGCATTCTGAAGGCCAATTTGTGCAGCTTTTCACAACATCAGGTTTTTATGTTAAAAGAGTTGAAAGTTTCCCAAATTGGAAAATATTAACGTATGTCCAGTGGGAACCATACCTGGACAAGCACAATTTAAGACATCTTGAGATCATTTTACAGTCGCCACAGGCAGTAGGTTTCCACATTCTGTAAGCCATACAACTAAGTGGTAGCAGATATAGTTGAGACAACTAGTACATCACTATCTTCAAGCCTAATACTTTTAGTACATCACTACCTTTCAGCTAAATACGTTCCGTCAAAACTGGAGGGCCAATAGACACGAGCGATTATTCCATGCTCGTGGAGCATTGTTCCATAGGGGCTCTGCACCTAACATTTATGTGGGCACCACACAAATGTGTGATGCAAGGCCTTCGAAGCATTGCTCCAAGAGCATATGATAATTTCTCCATGTACAGAGGTAGCACATTTGCTGTTCCAGAACCCAAATATCTGTAGGTATAAGATCCATTTCCATTCTCCTCATTGCCAGTTTTTCCACTGGGAAAGCCGAAAAGGATAATCAATGGATAATTGGATATACAATTTGTACTCGAAGCCAAAAGGAAAAAGTATGGATTCCATAAGCTGACAGCGGAGGACAAGATAATTTTGTATTTACACAAAATTGACCGGAGGAAACACATCATGTCCAACAAGTACAAAAATAACATTGTCTACCATTCATCAAAACAATGTAAGTACACAATATAGAATCCAAAGAGTTTTCGCCACAAATGTCTTTTTAGGTTTTCCACTGTTATTCAAAGAAGGCATCAACTATCAGTCAGCAGTCCAACTCTGCTCGACAATCTCCCGTACTCTCCTGTTGTATTCGCGCTTATTCTCACTAAACATCCGTGCAGCTTCTGAATTGGCAGGGGAGTTTGGGTTCGGGTCGCAGAGCAACGACTGCAACACAAAAAGGCCCTAGTTACAAAGCTGAAAATACAAAGCAGTAACATGGTAGAGATGTTATCTTTTGTGGAGAAGATCTCCTTTGCTGGCAATCATAGTTAAATTTCTAACTACAACAAGATAACAAAGGTAGCTCCATATGAATAGGATTGCTACAAGACGAGTAAAATTCAGGTACGTACCAAAGACCATTGTTGTATTTGTACCTAAGAAACAAATACAAACTTTTGTTTTGTGTAACAGAAACTGCAATTCAGTATGCACAGAAAACTAGGGACTAAAGACCATCATTTTCTTCGTTTAACAAAAAAAACCTCTAGTTATTGGTACCAGAATTCCACTCAAAGTCACAATTCTTGTTCTAGCACCGAACCAATAGAAAATAAAAAATGAAGACAGAATACCCCAAATTGAAGTTCTTCATCACCAGTTTTCCAGAGCAACCAATATACAATGTTTTCAAATTGGGATATTGTATATCATTTTTGTCATTTGTATAAATTGTATTGGGATATGTTTGTTGGAAGAGTATCAGTTTCTAAAGTTTAGTTGGACAAGATTTTGGAAAATAAAGAACTACTACAAGTTTGGAGAATGAGAGTTTGCATGCAATAACTTTAACTCAAAGTTTTTTTCGCTTGGTGCAAAATTGCTAGAATTCATCCCTATTTATACTAACCCCATGGAAGGCTCTAATCCGAAGCTATTTTCATACAAGATAAATAGGTAGATTCTAGAACTACACATGGGGCTATATCTCACCAAAAAAAATCTAGATATTTCACAAGAATATCCTAGAGCTTCTAGAAGCTAGATATTCTAGAGCTTCTATAACCACCGTCAATAATATCTAAATCTGTGGGCTTTATCAATTGGGTTTGTTTCAACTTTACTTTTCTAGTGTTAAAAAAAATAAATCTAGTTTATGCTTCAACAATGTTAAACATACAATAATTAATATACAATTAAAAGGTAATTATACCTAATAACATCAACAAACTATGCTTGCATTTTAAAAATATAAAGTATAAATTAAAATGCAAAATTTCAAGTCTCTCAACTGGGGTCTATCACACTAAGGCTTTCTTAGTTATGGAAAGAAAAGAAGAGTTATAATATGATTCAGACAAAACACAATCAAAGTATACTTCTTTCTTTTATTCACGACCTACATTAAGGTTGAATTTTCTATCAGATGGTTTGAATGCCGCAATGATTAGATCAAACGACTTAGATTAATGCGTTTGGGGTTTTGCTTTTGAAAATAAGGTCCGACTTTTTTCCAATAAGTAATCATAGGATACGTACCGAATCAAGATACGCGTATATATCGTAGGATACGCGAACGTATCGTAGGATTTCTATATGAATAGTATACGAGGTGGGATACGTGTCGTTTTCCGAAGGGGACGATACGAATCGTAACATACGTACCCTGTATCTTAGGTTTTTTAACAACCAATATGTAGTGAAAAAATAAATGAATATAAGAAAATCCATGATTTTCCAGCTGCCTTTCCGTAGCTGTTTCTTATACCTCTCTTGTACTACGTACAATTACTTTCTGATTTTATTTATCTACATCTTTCACGATGAAGTCAGACTACTACTGTGACACAAACTCTAAAAACGCCTTGGAAGGTGCAAAATATGTATGTTTCATACAAGGACCGATAAACAGTATAAGCCCAAATGAAACTCTGTAACTCAATAAATCCATAGTGAGAGAGAACTAAAAATAGCTAACAAAAGTACAAATCAAGGACAACCCTTATGTTAAGACCTTAGCAAATAATTGAACAAGGGCGACGAATCTAGGATGATAATATGGGCAAGGTGAATGTAGATGAGAATGGTTCAGTTGTAGCACTAAATTGAGTGGATTTAATAGAACGGTTGAGTTGTATCGAATTTGGGTAACGATACCAATTCTGAGGATTTTTCAGGACAATCTACCCAAATTCGAGGGTGGAGTCTCCCCACCAAGGGCTACTGAAGTTCCATCAAGAAGGACAAAAACGGTCTTCAATGGGCTATAGTAGAAAAGACGCAAGAGAACTACAGAGTACAGACATAAGAACCTAAACTAAATGAGTAATGATAATCTCTTTTAGGCATTATAACCGCCTACAAGAGTAGCCCAAGATTAACAGAAAGTCCACTATGGGCTTGGAAGATGACCTTTATATCCAACTAAAAGGGTAGCCCAATCCTAAAGAAAGTCCACCAGCGCAAAAATCTGTGGAAACACTGAACGACTCAACAACAGTATGGACTTGACACTTCTAGATGTTTAAGTAATGAAATCAAGTAGTTCAAACTCAAAACACCATTTGAGAAAAATTTCCATTCAAATCTCCAATCCAGCACTCAGTGTTTTTAATGCCGATAGGGAAATAAAAAAGAAGTGCTTCCCACTCGCCATCAGCTCGATATGGCGGTAGAAGAGGGAGATGGGAGCCCAACAAATCGTTGTCATTAAGAATCACAAGTTGACAATCCTAAATTCAACACGCTTAAAAGCAATAAGTGGTAAATAATCCGAAACCTGGATGGAGGTAAGTATAGCAGCTACATCATAGATAGGACTCCACTGATTTTGTAGAATATCCAAACAAATGCTTCCATCCGCATAAACTGCCAAAGTTCAAGGAAAAGAAAGAACTTAGAGAAGGCAAGGAGCGACGAACTCAATATAACGTTCTACGATCAGACACATACCATACTATTCAGAAATATAAGTGAGAAAAGCAAATGGTTATTGTAACAGAAAAATTAGAAATAACGCAGAATAATAATGACAGCAGGGGAAAAGCTCGGACAAGTCATGTCCAGCAAGTCAGCTACAATAACTGAAATTGTCTTTCCATCGCCTAGACAAGTATGAGAAAGTTGATTAGTGGCTTAAGTGCTATATGAACCAGATAGTAGCAAGTTTTCCTCCTGAAGTCCAAAATGGGATCATAAATGGCAAGGACACACATTTACCTTCACCCCCCCCCCCCCCCCCCAACACACACACACACACACACAAGTAAACTAAATAAATATACAACCCCAGAATTCAGTTTTCACCACTGTACTGTGTACATACCTACGGACATCAATGCCGACAAGAATCGAGGTAAAGACATGTTAGAAAACTGAAATGTTAAAAAGCAGTAAATAAAATGCAGCAAGTTCGATATCAAATTTACTTCAGCACTAAAAATCTAAATTGAAGGAGGTATGATTCATGCTCCAAACTTACTATTTGGGTGGAACATTCGAGAAACAAAGCGCACCGTTGGTGGCTTATTTGGATAATCCTCTGAAAATTGAAGGGTCAACTTAAACGTACCTGATGGAAGCAAAAGTATCATAGAACTCGTTAATACAAAAGTTAAAAGTTAGCGAGAATAATATGAAACTTAGAACAATACACCTCGTGATCTATGAAGCACCGACACTCCTAGGAGGCGCCGTATTGCCGTATGGGACACAGGGACACGACGGGGACACGCCTAAATACGCACGTGGCGTATCTCCCAAATTTTTTGAATTTTTGACGGGGACACGTGGGGGACACTACAGGGGGCAAATTATAATTTTTTTTAAAATTTTGGGGTCAATTGGTGAAACGAGCATACCAAAATAGTAGAAAAAATAGGAGCATGGATCAGTGAAATATGAAAATAAGGTAAATCAGCTGATAGATTGGATCTAACAAATCAGGTAAATTACCCATTTTATCAAATCACGAAAATGACAGTACAGTAGTCCAATTCTTTCAATCTGAACAATTGATTGGTGAAACGAGCATACCAAGATAGTAGAAAAAATAGAAGCATTTGTGTTCTGGTGAACTACTTCCTAATTCTGTAAAATCACCACTCCATCCATACAAATTCCACAATTCAATTTAAAATAAAAAATAAAAAATCACCACTTTCTAATGGTATCCAAGATGTTAATGAACAAACAATGACAAATCAATGAACAGAAATGCAAATATATGTCCTTTCAATAACACAAAGGAACGACGTTACCTCCATCCCACGGGGTATCATCAGGACTGCAATCAAAAAATGAAAGAACTTTAGAAAATATGCTTTCAGATGAATCCTACAGCATACAAATAAAAAGAAGCTCAATACCCAGAAACACAATGTCATGTCTACGTAACCAACCCGAATATAACGGCATTCCAAAGCATGATATTGTTGTCTTGAGGAGCACCACTGATGCCTGCGGGAGGGTCCTGTTGCAACCTCTTAAAATCCCTCATCAGCCTCTTCCTTGCAGGGGTCGACATCCTCACCACCTATTCATGGGATGATAAATCAAGTCAAAACCAAACCCAAACCCAAATCCAAACCAATCATTTTTCATAATCTCAAGCATGCACAGAATGAGGATGAAGTGAATTAGCCAACAATCAGTTCATAAACAATAATTCAACTGTCTTTATCAAGCAGATGGTACAAAACAAGTCTTCTCCAACCTGATACGAATTTAAACACCAAAACGCAAACATGAACATCAATCAGCAGAACAATTTGATCAAGGAATCAAAATTAAACCCTGCCCACAAGTGCTCTCACAAGCAAGCCAAAAGAATTGAATACCTAACCAAACCAAACACGAAAACTTCTTGTCAAGGAGCATCCACAATGATGTGCAATTGATTACTCAAGTTGACAACTTAGAATATTTCATTTCAATTAAACTATGATCCATACTTACTTCATTCAGAACAACAGTAAGTTGATAAAGGAAAGAGCCCAGGGATGCAAGTTTAGAGCCAAATAGTTACAATAGTTGCTCACATCTGCATATCACTCACAAAGAACTCTAGATCCACCACTAAACACCATTTATAATTGAACATAGGTCTCAACTATAGCTCCTATCAGAAATTAGGATTTGCACTCATCAAGCAAATTCCAACAAGGCCTTTCAATAAGTAGGCAGACTCCCTAGGTACAATTCTGAACGTAGTTCAATTCAACTAATATCCATATTTCCTCGATTTACAAGCAAAAATGAGTTGACGAGGAAAAATTCCGTAGATATGGATAAAGACCAAGCAAAATAGCTAAAAACTGCCCCTCATCTTCCAATCACTCGCCAATAAACCCTAGACTCACGATTAAATACCACTTCCAATCTAACAGAGATGTCAATTAGCAATTCATAGTCAGGACTCAGAGCTTTTCACTCATCAATTACCCCTCATAAGGGAATTAGGCACACATCCAATCTTACAAGTGAAAAATCCCCTCGTCATCCTATCAACCACCAACAAATCAGAGATCCACCATCAAGTACCATTTCCAATCTAACAGGGACGTCAACTAACAATTCATAGACAAACTAAGGCTTTGCACTCAACAATTACCAAATGAAGGTCTTTAGACACATAAGTAGATTCATCCAATGATTCCAATCAACCTATCAAATAAAATACCCCTAATCTTCCTATCACTCACCAACAGATGACCGATCCACCATTAAGTACCATTCCCAAGCAAAAAGAGATGTCAACGAAAAATTCGTAGCTAAACTAGGGTTAGCAATCATCAAAAACCACAAATTTATTAAGGGCTTTAGGCTAATTTGTAGACTCATCCAATAAAGCAAAGAACAAAATACCCTCACTTCCTATCACTCACCAATAATTCCCAATAAAAAGTACTCTGAACACTCCATATAGGTAAAATTAGGGTTTGCCATCAAAAGCACAACTAATTTAAGGTATTCATGCACGTAATTAGATTCATCGAATCAAACAATTAACAAAAAAAACAACCCCATCTGCCAATCACTTGGCAACAAAATCAAAGATATAAAAAATAAAATAAAATAAAAAGGTACAATTTTTAAGCTAAAAGATATGTCAACTAAAAGGACCAAAAGCACGACTTAATTAGGTCTTTAGGCACAAAGGTAGATTCATCAAATCAAAAAAATTGAAAAAAAAAATACCCCATTTGCCTGTCACTCACCAACAAATCACAAATCCACCATTAAGTACCATTTTCCAAGCTAAAAGATATGTCAACTAAAAGTACAAAGCTAAAATTAGAGTTTGCAATCATCATTCGCTCAACAAAATTAAGGTCTTTAAACACAGTTAGAATCATCCTATAAACAATTTTAAAAAAAACTCATCTCCATATGGATCACCAACAAATCACAGATCCAGCAGTACCTACCATTTCCAAGACAAAAGAGATGTCAACTAAAAATTCTTATCTAAACTAGGGTTTTGCAATCATCAAAAGCACAACTTGGTTAAGGTCTGAAGATACATAGGAAGATAAATCCAATGGTATTAAATCACCACTCATCTTCCAATCAGTCGCCAACAAATCACAGATCCAGAATTAAGTACGAATTTCAAGCTAAAAGAGATGTCAACTAACAATTCAAAGTCAAAATTAGGGTTTGCACTAACCAATTACACCCTCACTCAAGATCTTTAGGGCACATAGGTAGATTAATTAACTCAAACAAACAAAAGAAATATTCCCCCGGCCTCCCTCACCAACAAATCACAGATCCACCATTAAGTACCATCTCCAAACTAAAAGAGATGTCAACAGAAACTAAATAGGTAAATTAGGGGTTTTTTAGAACTACCAAAAATTAGGGTTTGCAATCACCAAAAGCACGACTTTTTTTTGGTAAATTCCAAAAGCACGACTTAGTTAAGGTCTTCAGATACATAGGTAGATTCATCCAATCAAACAAACATATACGGAAAAGGACAGGGAAATTAAGACAGGTGAATTCTCTCACTTCTGAGCAAAAACGCGGCGAGCACACGTGACTTTGCCTGATTTTCTCTGACTCCGACGATCTCAGATCGATTGATCGGGTGAACAGAAGAGAGATGATATAAAAGAGATTCTGGTGGGGATGGATGGATCGATCAGGAAAGCAATTGTTAGAGAGAGAGAGAGAGAGAGAAGGATATTTGAGGTTGGGGGTCCCCAGGCTCGTTCTCTCCAAGTAGGGTAACAATGTGCTAGTGTTTACGTTCTATGGATGCTTCTGCCAAGTTGCCAGTGACACGACATTGCCGAGTACGCGTCTCTGTAGCTGTAAATATTCCCTTCTACGGACGACTACTACTTTTGTTAGAACCGTACATTACGAGCGGAATTATAATGGTCGTGTTTGGTTAGATAGTTTAGTTTAGTTTAGTTTAGTTTATCAGGTGTAATGAGTAGAGAGAGAAATGAGGAGAATGACGATGTCATCAAAAGTAAAACTAAACTGATAAACGAACAGGGCCCTTGCCTGCTATTGGGGGTGATTTGGCAAAAGCGGAAGACTGGTTTTTTTGTTTTGTCTTTTTTCAAATTTTTTTTGCATTTGTTAGTTTTGTCTTTTGCATTAAATTTTCTTGTGGATTCATCTCGACGATACAAATCCAAAAAATATAAAATTATGGCCGAAACTATTTTTTTTAATAAAGTCAAAATTAAACCAATAAATTGATGCAAACTAATAAATGCAAACTTTTTTTGAATAAAGACAAAAAAAAATCGTTTTTGCCTCTTTGCCAAATCATAGTACCGATTGGCATGCACCGATCTTATACGGGACCAACTTTAGGAATTCATTTGTGGGTTCCACACAAATGATTCTGGCCATTCATTCATCTTTCAATAATTTTTTCAAAGGGTCCCGCAATAAATTAGCTTCATCGAACATGCGTAAGTGATTGATCCAAAATCCCTCGAGGTCGTTTGGTACATGATCCAAAAGTTGAAGAAATGGGAGGATTTTGGATTAATCACTTACGCACGTTCGATGGACCTGATTTTGCGAGCCCTAAGAAAATCATTCTTTTTAAGATGAATAAACAGTTCAGATCATTCGTGTTAAACCAAAAAATGGGTCTCTAAGGTCAATCGGTGCATGATCGGTGCATCCCATCGGTTCGTCTCGATTTACCAAGGGAAATTATTGTTGTACCAAGGACGAATTCCAAAGAAATATCCACTATTTATTTTGTGTGGTTCTACACATGCACTTTTTGTCGGTACCCATAGAATTATGGGTTTTAAATAGAGTACGTGTAGTACTATGTACATTTTTACCTTATGCAAGATCACTTTTTATATGCATACGTGAAAACTAAATAAAATAAAGGAATTACTTTATAACCGTCACGATTCAATGAGGGATCCCTCATTTTGCTAAAATACATATATCATAGTTCTTGGTCATATTTTGATACATTTTTTATGAAAAAAAATACAAGGATCAAGGCTTTCTCGGGTTTTTTTTTTATTCCTTGCGGGAACCCTTAAAAACATACTGGTTTAGTTTTGTTTTGTTTTGTTTTAGTTTTAATGACATCATCATTTCCCTCATTTCTATCTCTATCTCTCTTCACTCATTACACATTTTGACATCATCAAAACTAAACTAAACTACCAAACAAACACAACCACTATATTTTAAACACACTGAATAGGTCGGATCATCAAAATAGGACTGGGAACTATAAGGTCTGCATTTTAGCAAAATGAGGGATACCTCCTTAGATTAATTTATAAATTCGAAGGAATAGATGAAAAAAGAGTGGTTCACATTCTCCTATTCTATTTATGGATGGAACCAAGGGTTTTGTAGTGTGCTAATGCACTATCGGGTGTAGGGTGCTTCGGTGTACTCAATCGAGATTTATCATTGTAGTGAAATTATACTTATTATCCATTTCATATACCTAATGTTGTTTGAACAAGGAACTAGTGGTATTCGGTTCATTTAATTTTTGTCCCCAAAATAATTTACTCAGCATATTTTATGAACTGAACGAATATGCCTTTTATTTGTCATTTGCATTATTTTGTTGGGTAATTGTTCTAGGATCCAGAAGTGGGGACTTATTGGGTCATTTAATCCATGTTAAAATTTTACAAGGTCTAAGGTCCACAATTTTTTTTATTTTAAATTTAGGCACTTTTGAAAGGGTACTCTAGAGTTTAGGTTTTAGGGTGCACTTTCCTATTACAGAGTTTTAGTAGTTTAGACACTTTCATAGGGTACCCTAGGGTTTTAGGCACTTTGATAGGGTACCCTAGGATTTTAGGCACTTTCATAAGGTATAAACTTTTTTGGCACTTTCATAGGGTACCCTAGAGTTTAGGTTTTAGGGTGCACTTTCCTATTATAGGGTTTTAGTGGTTTATGCAATTTCATAGGGTACCCTAGGATTTTAGGCACTTTGATAGGGTACCCTAGGATTTTAGGCACTTTCATAAGGTATAAACTTTTTTGGCACTTTCATAGAGGTACAAATTTTTTTTGGTAAAAAAAAAAAGAAAAAAAGATACCAGCGTTAGGACTGGATAGGTTATAAACTTGTTTGGTGGATTAATGGGGTTACAAATTATTTGCCTAGGACTTTTGAACAAGTCCCCCTATTTTTTTTTTTTTTTTTTAGGAAATCTTATCAAAGAAAAATGTAGATAACAACAAAATTCTAATTGTACGTATTTCTTGTATATTTTGTTCTGTTATAATTTTAAGTAATTGATTTAGTCTAAATCGTCGTAAAAATCATGCTAAGTTTGCACAATCTAAACGGTATTTTCAATATTTTAGCCACTTGTTTACCATGTGAAGACAAATCATTCTCTTCATATTCATCATAAAAATACCATTTAACAGAAAATACACTCACTTTTAAATTATACTACTACAATGAAAAAATAATAGGAGTACTGTATTTTTAATTTAATGAAAACTCAACCTTAATCTAAGAGCATCCTTATCAGGAGCACCAAATTTTACACCAAATTTAACTTCAAAAACACATTTTACAATTTAGCAAGCCATTTTTACAAAAGTTCACAGAATCAGACTCTCTATTCTAACTTTATTGCATTAAACTATTATTTATTTCTACTCATACTCCCCAAAAGTAATATTAAAAAAATGAACAGTGCGTGAATAGTGCATAAACAGTGTGTGAATAGTACCTTGGTGAGTGAACAGTGACACATCAAATTTGATGCGGTATTATAGCAAAGTTAGAAGCTTAACTAATTTGATCAACTATTTAGTGAGCCTGATTTTGACTTATTTTGGGAGTTTGGCTTTCTACTTTAACTCAAAAGTTAAAGCACAGAGCCAGCTAAGAACGCTCTAAGCCGTCAATTGGTGCAACCATCCACCCGAGCCCACACGAGGCATCGTAAAGCTGCACGTAGAGGAGCGAGTACTGGAGCCCGCTTGTCTCTCTGGTATCCACACACGAAACGGGATTGAAAATCGAAATTCTCTTTCCTTTTTCCTGCGTTTCTTTGATTGCCAGAACTCAATCGATTGAATGAATGAATTGGTAGAGAAATGTCGTCGATTTGGTCATCCGTTCGAGTTTTTGTGCCTCAATGGAGTCACAGTAGAAGCTTCCGTTTCTGGGTTTTACTCCATTCCAAGAAATACTATAATACCTGCTGTTTCCCTTCCCAACTCATCTCTTCCTCCTTAACCGATGATTCTGTCCCGCTGCCGCCCAACAAAACCCAGGCATCTCTCTCTCTCCCCCTCTCTCTCTGCATTTCATGTTTTACATCTGCTATGGATAGACTAACCATCCGGGCACACGCTCTGTGTTTGAAAATCGTATTAATGGAAAGAGAAATTTCTTTAACTGATTTTGGGGTGTGACGTTTTTTCCCTCTTCTTGGCTGTTTATTTAGGTAGTCAAAAGGGGTAATTTAGAAGGGAAAAAAATGTGAACCGGCTTCGTAGATGCCCTTCACATCAGAAGGGGTGCTATCTTTATAGTTACTAGATGTCCGGGCACTCGGATGGCTAAGTTAGTCTCAACAAAAGGTGAGAAAAGTACAGAGCGCTGAGTGACTAGTAATGGCATACCTCTATAGGTTTTAAAACTGTACTTTATATTGAATGACTTAGCTTAGCTCCAAGTAAGCTCGTGCTAGGCACATGCGCCAACCGCTTTTTGGATTGACGTTATGCATCACACCGAGTGCCATGTGACTAAGCTGAATCTTCGGTTAACATGCGGATTTGGGTTGGACTTTATGGGACCTGTCGGATTTTGGTTGGACTTTATCGAACCTGATCTGACCTGGCCCAGCTTTGCGAATCCTGACACTTGGGCTTACACGTGCCAGGCCGCAACTTCATGCCGACCAGACACATACGGTTCAACCCAAGCACTCTGCCCCTTGGGCTGCTGATCTGCCAGGGACTTGTTGGGCTCATGGTTAGGCAATTGGTTTGGGGAAAAACACATGTAGCAAGGATAATTTTGTGAGAGTTAATAGGGTAAGTTGGTATAGTGTAAATGTGAGCCAGCCTCAAAATTTTGTTCACCCCATAAAGGGGTGTTCCCTCTAGAATAGTAGTAGCAATTATTTGCGCGAGAGATATATTTTTATTTTTGTTGTTTTTGATCAGAATAAGACTAATGTATGCTTATTATAAATGACAGGTGGGCTATGATCCCTCAGAAGACCTCTTCGGACTTGCAGTAGATCTCCAGTCTAGGTCTAAGCTCTCTCTCTGTTTTTCAGCTCCCTTTCCTCCATACATAGAACATTTCTATTTATGTAAACTTTCTTTTCTGCATCTTACAATTAAAGTGCTTCCTTGCAACAGCTTAAACTTTTCAATGTTATCCTTGTTTGTTGTTGACTACCAAATCATTCAAAAGCTTAGTTGTTAGAGAAAGGGGTAACTTCTATGTTTATGTAGTCAATATCCCCTCAGATGGATCTTCTTCATTAGCAGGCCAAACACATGCAAGTATTTCACTTATTAGGCATTTGATACAATGTTTTATTGTTGACCATCATTTAACTAAAACATAAGCTGTAAGAGTGAAGACCTCTTTAGTAGTATTATATTCTCCTTATTAGGAATCTCGATACTAGTAATGAAATTCATAAGGAAAGGAGGATTTGTTTTGCTACTGTCAATTATCCAACTTATCTAACAATCTCTGGTCAAGCAACCAATCTAATCTCATTGATTCCTATTAGATTCTGCACAACACCTAAAAATGCTAAACCGTGTTACAACTATCTGTGAATTCTTGAAACCCAATATAGAACCCTCCGGGATCAATGTCCGATGCCTTTGATCGCTAGCAAAGGTATTCCAAGGTGTAGAGATAGAATCCCAAGCTCATAGATCCGTGGATCTCAATAATTCTTTCATGGAAACGAAGTGCAAGCTTCTCAACTCCGCTGGTGTATGTTAAGCTCGTCTAGGAAGCATGGCACAGCCAGATCTGAAAGCGAAACCCTGTGGCTTTTGTACCAGATCTGGGCCACAGAGACCACTCAACACTGCTAGAGTGATGTTTCTTTAAATATCAGCATCTCATCTCAGAATGTATTCTGATTGTGAAAACTGCAAGTCCTGAAATACCACATGAGCAGAGCTGCAGAGGTCACTCAAGCTGTTAAAGCACCTTTCTGCATTTCCACCTAATAACCCTGTTTCTGAATCCTTATCTGAAACTGTTTTTGAATGCTTTAGACCACGAGTAGGATTCAGAAGAACAATGATGCAAATCACATAAATTTTGTAGCTCATACAAATTTGGGTTTCAACTTACAAATGAACTACATGTCGTCTTCGGGATTGCCAAACCTATGCTGGGGTGACACTGGGGCTGAACAAGCGTTTTGTTTGGTTAAGAATTTTGCCTGGAAAAGTGCTAAAACGTAATATCTTATAGGCCAAACTCCCATTTTACTCGTAAATGTTCATATTCTTCTAGGAATGTAAGATTCACATGGAAGAGGGTGGGCATCTCAGTACACAGTTTGGGAAATGCAATTCCAACTTGAGTAACTACAATCAATTTTCTTTTCCAGTGCGCTTCCAACATGGAAACCATGAGTACTTAGAATCATATTCCTGTTCCCTGCAGTGTCCAGCCATCCAAAGTGAGCCTTATATTGCAAATTACAAATCTGTCTTGGAACAACAAAGTTCGTTGTTAGGTGTTGTAGTAATTTTTGTTTATAGTTAATATTCTAATTAAGTAGTGACAACTGTCAGAAAGCTGTAGTGGCATGCTGCTCGTATTCCACTGAGCATCATTTGTACAGCAGGGGTGATTTGTTTGTATCTTCTTGATTTCAGAAATCTTTCGGCTGATGCACCAAAACTTAGATCCTGGTTTGGTCCAAATGGCCAGTTTATCAAAGAGTTGCCTTGCCCAAGTTGCAGGGGAAGGGGCTATACTGAATGTACAGAATGTGGAATAGAGAGACCTAGATTAGATTGTTTGCAATGTAATGGAAAGGTAAATGTTCTTGCACATCAGCATGTTTCGTGGATGCAAGCATTTCTAGCGTTTGATGTGTGGGGCGTGTACTTTCTGTGATTTTTTAGTGATTATGTTGTAGTTTTACTCGGGCATCACTATTCTGAATTTGCTTTTTTATTTGTTTGAAACTGCACTTAATTTTGGTTCTCCAATTCTAACAGGGTACAAAGACTTGTCATAGGTGCTCGGGAGATTGTGTCATCTGGGAAGAGTCAATTGATGAACGACCATGGGAGAAAGCCCGTTCCATGTAATTCTTTTCTTGTTGTTTCTTAGAGCAGAAAAGCTGGTTTATGGAGGTTTTATTATGCTATGTGAATGCTGAGTTGTTTTCTTCTTATTTTTAGAAAGTTTCAATGGTCCTTGGTGATAAAATTATGAACCAGCACATAGTTTCAGTTTTTTCGTCATAACTAATGATGCCTTCTTCATTTGCTTCGTGATAGCGTACTTATTATTTACAGAATGTATCACCAGTGATTTTAAGGTTTTGTGTATGTTTTTTTGCTTGACCTTGCTGTAACGTTCCTTTTAACCTGTATGCCTTTTCAGTTCTCCATTTCAAGTAAAGGAAGATGATGAAGTTGACAATTTAGACCTTAAGTTGGATGTGAAGCAGAAATCTAAGCGTGTATACCAGTCTCCACCCCCTGAAGTGGGTTTAAAGATCAGCAGATCTCTAAAGGTTAGTTTTGGTCCATTTTCGACAGTTTATTACTTCTAGTTTCGTTTGCTTACTGTTAGTCTGCACAGTGACTATAGTTTATCTTCGTATTTGTTTTATTTTCATGGTGTTAGTTTTCATGGGTAGATACACTGATTAGGCTATGGATCTAAGTTTCCTTGTTTAGTTGGATGGTTGCAGAGCCTCAATGCCAAAACTGGATTGTTCAGTAAGAGAATGAAGATCATCCATCAGAATCCAATGCTTCATGCTCAAAGAGTGGCTGCCATTAAGGTCTGAAATCTGTAATCTACATTAGTACATTTTTTACATCCGATTTCAACACGAAACATTAAGCATGTATTAATTGTTTATACTACGATAATGGCTTATGCCAAGAATAGTGCTTCAGTATTCCTAATTTTTGTTTTGGGCTGAATTTTTTGTTCACTACAGAGTACTGTCCAAATGTGTAATGCTTTATTTACTATGTTTTTCATATTTATTAAAATCAATGGCATGCAATAAAAGACTGCGCGTGAAGCACACCTCTGCTTAAAATCCTTGGCTATTCATGGGCTTACATAGAAAAATTTGGAAGAAATGTAAATCAATTCACCTACTTCAGAATAGCTTTGAAAAAGAAGGCTCGGATTGATGTATCTTTAATGCAGAAAACCAAACAGACCGAGGAGGCAAGGAAGCAAGCATCTGATTCTATGAAAGCTTTCTTTCGTGATCCAGAAAACCGCCTCAAGAGGAGTGTTGCCATGAAAGGTCTGTTCAAACTTCAAATACTTCCATTAATGTAGGAGTTGGTGTAATTTTTTAATTGTATGCCCATGTACCTTTTTCCTTTTGTGAGCATTAATTATATGGACTCTTTTGCTAGAATTCTATACAATGCTAGGATTAGGAACTAATTTTGGGAATCTGGAATCACCATAGCTCTCTGCCCTGTTTGATGTTGGTTCGGGGTTCATACTGAGTTTAGCACTTCCCGTCGCATTACTGGGATACTTTTCAATTTGTTTATAACCCCACCCCACCCCACCGCAGTCTAACTCTTCGTCAGTTTTCAAAGCCGAAAACAAAAAGAGAAAAAGAGGAGACAATAACTTTCCTTGTTTGGTTATGAAGAAAAGAGGAAAGATAAGAATAACCTTAAGGGAATGAGGAAAATGAAGGAGAATTAAAATAAAATTCCAGTTGCTTTTCTTGGAGAAAAAATATTTTCCTTGTGGTTTCCTTCTTTCTGTAAGTTCCAAACACACACTTCACCTATATTGCTCTCTGATCTGCTAGCAAAAAAAGTTGCTGCTAAATTTGCTGGTAAATGAATATCATACCTGGAATAGTATTTGATTCATAATGAATCTCTCCATTTCAACATGAATATGAAGATGATTGGAATCTCTATCAGCGCATGAGTTGAAGGCTGCCAAACTTTTCGTAGAGCCACTATAGGTGACTTGCTGATCAAAAACCGAAAAGAGAAAAGAGGGAAAATATAACCTTAGGTAATTTGACTATTGATATATGGAAATCCTTTGTTTTTATGCAGGAGTGAAATACTATTGCAGAAACTGTGGACGTGAAGGGCATAGGAGGAACTACTGCCCTGAACTTCAAGACACGATAGACAGACGCTTCAGCTGCCGGCTATGCGGTGAAAAGGGGCATAACAGAAGAACCTGCAGTAAGTCAACGCCAGCTGAATCAAATGCTAGAGTTCCCTCAACTATTTTTTGCCGCGTCTGTGGTCAAAGCGGGCATAATCGCAGGACATGCCCACAATCCACTGGGCAAAAATCCAAGGGTGATGCAATGAATCTGATTGATTCTCCTAAAAGTCGGATTTACACCTGCCGTATGTGCCTAGGAAAAGGGCACAACATGAGGACATGCCCAAGTAGAAACAATTCATTGATCCCTAAATCGGAAACTTAGTCGTCACTGAGTGCTTGCTTTCTTCTTTGTTGTCAAGTCACGGCAAGCCTGATTGTGGGTTTCAGCCAGTTGAGATGGACTAGTTTGACAATCAAAGACGAGAACAACCGATTGGCAAGTACTCCATGTAGTAGTAGAAATGATCCGATCGGGGTGATTGTAGTTGTTTGGAATTTGTTTTTGTAATTGGTTGTAAAGTGTATATTGTATAATTTGTATCTTGTAAAGCAGAACACTGCCATAATCCGTTTAGCCTTGAAAAGAGTTGGAGCTGCCCCAAACCTGTATTCATTAATCTTGCATTCTGTGAAAATTTCATTCAGATAGGTTAGCCAGTGTTTCTCCTTTGTGTATGGAGTAGTAGGTATTTAATTGTAGAAGACTCAGCCGTGTATTTTTTCTTCTTCTTTCCAACAGCTCCTCTATGCCAACCTCCTTTAACTTAATTTGACAGCAAACTCTTGGGACTTAATTTGACAGCACTCTTGGGGCTACTGGGGGTTATGACCGATCGTTGCCTCTAGGGCTCCGGTATTAGTCGAGGTGTGCGCTAGCTGACCCGGACATCCTGTTATTGAAAAATAAAAAATAAAAAATAAATCCTATTTTATCATCTGCTTTGAGCCTTTTGTGTTTACTCTCTCCTGCGCCAGATATGGCACAGACAAGAGTCGAAACAAATGGTCACCATCGCATTGCTGAAGAAATATGCGTTTTCATTACTTTGTGCAAAATGAGATTCACTATTAGCTTATTGTGGGTTAATTTAGGAGTTTCACACAAGAATCAACTCCAGTAATTATTTCTCTCTTATAAGAATCTGCTTATCATGCTCTCTTTTTTCATTCCATATTGGATTATTGATGCGAAATCATCTATTTTTTTTTTTAATCCTGTATGAAATTTTACCTGATTTTTTTTAATCCAGTAATTATCTTTTCTCCCTTTCCTAACTTCCATCCAATTATACACCGAATTTTTGTTTCCATTTTTGCTTTGCTTTTCCGTTCATATTATAGCTGCAATATATTTATACATGAATAGCTATAATGCGACATATCTCTGAAATTATGATATTTGGAAATAAGAATCAAAACAATTTACTTCCATTCTTGAAACAAATAAATTAAGTGAAGATTAACAATATGAACAATCACCGATAGTTAAAAACTTTTACAAGGTTAACTATTCAATGATTATCTGAAACAAAAAAGGTTTTTTTCTTCTCTTTGGCAAGACAAACTGAAAGAACTTGCAAGTTGCCTAGCAAAAAGAACTTGCAAGTTGGTTAATATATTTGGTTAAATTCATTGACCACCAATTCTCTGTATAAATATTTTTTCTTTTCTTAAAACGAGACAGGTAAACATGAATTATTTTAATACCACCGTTAACAACTTTCAGAACTATTTTAATCGTTTAAATATTTTGCTACTACGTTTTTAATCCCCATTTTACAAAATCACTTTTTATTTGTAGTGTTTTTAAAGTTTTTAAAAATTTTGTCGTATAGAACTAATTGAGATCAATCAAATAAGGTGCAGGAATATGGCTTGTGATGCTGTGTGTGCTTTGTGTGGTTTGGAAGAGGAGACGGTAGATCATGTTTTCTTTCAGTGTGCTTTTGCTACAAGGATGTGGGAGGTGTCTTGGTATGGTATTGACAGTGGCGAGGGGACAGCACCGTTGAAGGCGTTATTAATGCTCTTATAGGTGGGTGAAATCTTGTGGCATCAAAGTGGTGCAAATTTTGACGTATAGTTTAGAAGTTATTAATGCTCTTTGCAAGATTGAGGATGCTAATCCATCAATTAGAACTATTGTGTTTGATATTATAGATGTTGTATCTTTTTTTATTTTGTTACTGTATCCAAGGCCACCCGTCAAGATGCAAAGGCTGCTCACAATATTGTGTGGAGTCGCATTTGTAATCTTTCTGATTAATATATACTAATTCTTATGTTTAAAATAAGATCCATATTGCATATAAAATACATTATACATTGAAAATTATAAGAGTTTTAAAAAGGCACACATAACCGTAGTGAGCAAAAAAATTGGGACAGAGGGAGTGATTATCTAGAGGCGACTGAGTGATTGATTGATTGAATCTTCAGCGATTAATCGAAGTATGCATAAGTGACTAGACATGTTTTAAAATAATAGAAAAATATTATATTGGCCGAATAGCTTGTTAAACATCCATATTTGGCAGCGGTAGAACTATATTGGCGCCCCGGGTGGCCCCGGCTCCCCTGGGTTTTAAAAATTCTATTAACATATATAATACTTACAAAATTTAAGATTATTGATATTATTAATATAATTATTCTTATAATCTTAATAATTTTGGTTTGACTTACTAAAAAAACAGGTTATTTTATACTTTCATTTTTCAATTTCTTTCATATGTGAAAAATAACCATGTGAGTGTTTTGGTAGCCTAAAGAAATAGAACAAAACGATTCACACATTTTTCATGCATTAGGTTAGAATAATTCAATGTACAAACGTGTTTTGTTGTAAAACAAAATGTATATGATATACTGTAATAAGTAAATATTTACATAAAAATATGTCTATTAAGTCGGCCCCCGGACCAAAATCCTGGCTCCGGCCACTGATATTTGGTAATTAACCCTAAAATCAACATCATTTCGTTGCTAGCACGAATACGTGGCCTACCAAAACCCAGACGAACACCGCCATTGGAGCCAGTGAACGACGCCGTTTCTGGCAGAGATATATATATGCTCCTCAAACAAACTTCCCGTTGACAATTCCACCGGCCTCCTCCGTCTCAAAAAGAGAGAGCTTTCGGTTATTACCGAAAAACCAAAAAAAAAAATAAAAAGAAGAAGAAACTTGGGGTAGGGTTGCTGTGAGATCACAGGCAGCGATGGCGATGCAAACTGGTATAGGGTTTTCTAAGATCATCATCTTGGCTGGAGCTGGTACTCTCTCTCCTCTCCCTCTCTCTCTCTACACACACACGCACGCACGCACAGAGAACTACTGTAATCGATTTCGTTATTAAGCTCGCTTTGGCTTTAAGAACTCGATCTGATTATACGCTATACTGAAATCTCTCTTTAACAGGGTACACCAGTACTCTCCTGCTCAAGAATGGTAAATTATCTGATATTTTGGGCGAACTTCAGGTGAATAAGTTTATTCCTGTCGTGTTTGCTTGTTTTCAGCTCGAATCTGTCGTGTCAATGACTGAAGCTGCAAATATGTACTTGCTTTTGCGTATCTAGTTCTGATACAATGTGGAGAGAGAACAAAATGCTTATTTTGAACTCGAATCGTCGTGTCAGTAACTGTGACTGCAATGTTTTCATGTGCTTTTGCGTATTTGTTTCTGATAGAATGCGGAGAGAGAACTAAGTGGTTGTTTTCAACTTGAATCATCTGTCTATCTAGAACTGCGATATATTCATGTGCTTGTGCATATTTGTTTCTGATAGAATGTGGAGAGAGAATTTTTTTTGCTTATTTTCAGCTCGAATTGTTGTCAATAACTGTAAACTGCAATAAATTCGTGCGCTTTTGCATATCTGTTTCTGATATAATGTCAAGAGAGAAAAAATTGCTTATTTTGAGCTTGAATGATCGTGTCGATTACTATTAACTGCAATGTATTCATGTGCTTTTGCTAGCTGGTTATGACAGAATGCTGAGATAGTATTTTTCTTAGAATTTGTAATGAATTATGGTTGTTTTGATATCGTGAATGCTTCATTCGTTTGGTGTAGAATTTGGTTCCCTTTTTAAAAAGAGAGATACCAATGTGATTTATTGGTCAAAAAGTAGCAAGACAAATTTAGAATACAACCCTGGACACAACTATATCAAGGAGCCATTCAATATATGCGGGCCCATGTGAATCGAACTGTTCTGGATGAAGTTGTTTTTTAGAATTGTGTTCCTAGTGTTGCTCTTTATTGGTTGGTTTATTTGTCTATGCGTTTTATTTTACTAGAAATCTCATCTATCCAATACCTTTGTGGAAGACACTATTTTTTTTCATGAAGATTTTGCCATTATAAATCTGATCCATGCTTAATTTCGTTAAAGATGGATGCAAATTTGTTACTGCTTCTTACTTTTGGTATTGGTCCGCTACTTAGAACATAGTGAATTTGCTGATAAGTTATCTAGGGGACATTCTCTCATGGTTTAATTTTGTTTTTGGCAGGCCCTGGTGAAAGGAATGGAGAAGAAGGGGGAATCGGCAGAGGGTGACACAGACTATTCTGATGCTATCGCTTCTCAGGTAAGTTTTTCTTTTTTGTTTGACAATTGCACTTCACGAATTAAGATAGTTTAACGTTGGAGATATTTTTTTATTCTTTTTTGCTGCGAGAAACACTGCTGATTTAAATCTTGAGTTTATTTGATCTATGGGTTGGGAAGTTTTGTTTACCAAACCAAACCGCCTTATGTCCCTATCAATTGGGTCGGCTACATGACCATTTCTTTCCATTGAGCTCTGTCTAGGGTTTACTTGTTCTATTAGACTCAATAGACTCGTATCTTTGTGCAATACAGCATCTAGTGTCAATTGGTTCTTCCCCTTCCCGTAGCGTTACTACCTAAAACTATCCTATCAACTCTCTTGATTATTGCATCTACGGGGCTACGGTAGATATGTCCAAACCACTGTAGTGTATTTTCTCTCAACTTCTCTTCTACGGGTACCACCTGTATCATGTCACGAACCGTTTCATTTTTAATCCTGTCTCTTCTAGTCTTACCGTACATTCACCTTAGCGTTCTCATTTCAGCTAAACCCATCTTGCTCACTTGTTTCTTGATAGGCCAGTGTTCCGTATGGCATCACTCATCTTATGGGAGTTCTATAGAATTTTCCTTCCACTTTTGTGGGTTTCCTCTTGTCGCACAGTATACGGTTGGGAGGTTTTGTTTAGTTTAGTTAAAATAATTCCATACAGAACCAGACCTAAATAAATGGCAAATTATTCGTTGGCAAGTTCATTATGGGTTATTCTATTTTGTCTTTTTATAGAAAATTATTTATGAGGAGTTAAGGAAAAAAGTTATTTGATGATGTTCCTCCCTTTGTTCATTATTCCCGCAATTGTCACAATCCCCTATCTCCCCTCAGCTCCGACAACCCCTTCCCTCACAGTTTCGTCAACTAGTTGGTTTGGCACGTGTACATCAACTTATCATTGAATGATCAAGTATTATTGTTGATCACGTTTATCTTCATCCATCGCCCCCATCGTTTGCCATTTTTATTTTTATTTCTCATTTTGCTTGAGTTGGATTTGATGGGTTTGAATGTCACTGCTAACCGCCCATCATTGCTACATGATTGTCATCATCTCCTCCTTCATCGTTGTCTATCTTCTTTTACGTCACTGCTGTTTTCCTTATCACCAATGGTTCTTCGCAAGTTGCTTAATAATTAGGTACTATGCTTGCATTCTTCTGTAACAATCTTTCTACGCCCGATTTCCCATGTTCAAGGCTGACCATGTTTAGGATGAATTCGTTTTGAGGCTTTCTTTGGATATCGAATTAGTTGAGAGAAAGAAAACCAATAGAAATTGATGTCACTATATCAATGGAAAAAATGATTTTATGAAAAATCACCATTTGGATACTTTTCATATTGCTACCCCCAACCAAAAAAAGCAGATTACGTCTTTCACTTTTGTTTCTCTTTCAGTCGATTTATATTTCAAGATCTGAACATAATAGTGAATGTAAAAGGTCGCTAAGCAATGTACTTTACTTTCGTTTTTTTTCCTCTACCTTTTCTAGGCATTAAAACCTTTCAAATTTGTGTTCTTATTACTTGGTTTTGCATGTATGAAAGGAAACCTCTATAAATGAATAGAAGTGTTGTATAGATAATAATTGGAGACTATTAGGACTCCTTGTATGTAAGATATGTACATGCGTGTAATGTCATCATCACTGGTATCCCACATTGGAAACAGGTGAGTAACAAAATGCATCAGTGAGTTTATAAAAGCCTCAATCATGCATATCTATGTGCTAATTGCCGCCAATCCAATTAAAATTTAAGGTAGGCCTTTTGAACTAGTACAAGTTGTTGGTGGAGAGCCGCAAAATTTAAGTAGTCCAATTGTGAGTCCTGCATTGGTTAAGACTTGAGAGAGTGATAACATGTATATGCATGTGGTTGTGAAATGAAAGCTTTTCCTTTGCTATTTGTATCGATTAGACATCGATAGGGCACAAGAAATCGCTAAATGCCCCTTCCACTAGTACGCACTGAAATAGGAAGGTTGACATGATCCTCTATTTCGGCCAAATGGAAGCATGCAAAGGAAAAAGGGGCAGCCCTTCCCCAGATCTTTCGGTGGCAGGATTCTCTAGCCCGTTTTAATCATAACATTTGCATATACGTTTGTTCACCCACCAATTGGAAGGAGGCCCAGGGCAAGAAGAAGTTCAATGACTGCAAGATTCGGTACTACCCTCCAACAAAGTTGTTGCGCGCCCTTTACATTTACATCCAAAATCATCACAACGGAAGGACAATTGAGTTTCCGAGATATAATTTGGGGCTTTGATAGGTGGCGGAAGCATCATGTATGTAGATTTTAGGGGCATTCCTTGTTTTGCCATCATTATCACTTGCATCACATAGCAATCATACTCGATTGATTGATTTAATTGGTTACCTATTATTAGTGCAGTAACTCCTTTCAATCGTCATTATGACAAATGTTAGAATTGATGACGTAATTGTTTTGAGTTCGACCAAGCAGACCATCATGTCATGGTGTTTTGAGTTCGACCAAGCAGACCATCATGTATGTGGGTTTTCTTTGTATGCTGATAGGGTCTAGGTCACGTGCTTTGGTTGTTGAGGTATGTGGCTACAGGGATGGGCAGCAGTTGCGATAAGGGGGATAGGAGGGGCATTTGCAAAAATGACTTTTTGGTCTCTGTTTGAAACAACTGTAAGCAATTCTCCATGCATGGATTTTGGAGGAAAATTTTTAATCTAATGAACTAGTCGGCCATTCTTCGGCCAAATTTGCCTCAAAGTCCTTGACTATGATAATCCCTTTTGTTGTCCTTGGTGGGGTGTCATTTGTTCTTGTTCTTTTATGAAATGCTTCAAAACTAGTTTATTTCTGAGGAAGGCGAGGAGGACACCACTTCATTGTAGTGTTAATGAACTTAATGTTGTAGAGGAAAAGGAGGAAGTTTAAATGATGTAATTGGCTGAAATTGATAGAAAAGAGAAGAAGGGAGGAGTGATACCTTTGATGGAGTGAATTTGGCAACTATTCTTGGAAAATAAGGTAAGTGACTAATTGATGCATCAAGCATATAAGTCATGCCTCAACAAAAGTTCATGGTAAACCATACCACCCGTCATGTTTACCATTGTCTCCAGACTTCACTCTTTCAACACTTGTACTGAAAGAGACTGCCCCCTCCAGGATAAAAGAAAGAAATGAAGGATGTAGATCACCAGTGGACCCCTGATACTTTGATATTGCTTCTGTTCAGCTATAAACTTTTCGAAAAGCGGAAGTACTAGGTTTCTGGCCCCAGAGAGTAGTTTTTCTTTGACATTGTTGTGGGGTTATGCTAAATGGATAGTATTATTTTCCATTGATTTCATTGTGTTGGCATGATAACAGAGCTCAAGCATGCGAAACATGTTTTATGTAACTTGATGTACTTCCTCCTCATTTGGGTTGTATAATTTGCATTTTTTGCTTGATTATATCAAAGGTACGCCGGTTAGCGGCAGAGGTCCGACAACTGGCCTCAGCAAGACAGATAACTGTTCTCAATGGGAATTCTGGCCAAATCGGTATTGTCTCCATACATTATTATCATTTCTTTCTTCTCTTTCCCTATACGTTTGCATTTCGGATGTAGCTCTTCTCTATTTGATTTTACGTCTCTTCTTGTTGTTTCTCTTCAGGTGTTACATCTCTTGTAGTGCCAGCCGCTGCTGTGGGAGCATTGGGTTATGGATACATGTGGTGGAAGGTAGGGTTTAACTGTCTAATGGTGTTCCCTAGTGTCTATTGACTTTCTATTCTTGTATCCTTAGCTGTTCTCTCATATTTGCATATCTCTTTTAGTTCCTTTTTCTTCCTTAATTTATTATTATTATTATTTTATCGATTGTCAATATAGCAAAGACGAGCACATTGACATCAATTCTTGTATATATCTTAATGTAGTGTTCAATATGAATTTCTTTTCAAGAGACTAATTTTTTCACTTGTTCACTGTTAAATTCTCAGGGCCTTAAATTCTCAGACCTTATGTATGTAACAAAGCGTAATATGGCGACTGCCGTGTCAAACTTGACAAAACATCTGGAACATGTGTCCGAGGCTCTCGCGGTAAGTTCCGGTTCTTGTCAACTTTTTCTTGATTCATTTCTGTTTTTAATGTTGAATTTGCAATCTAAGAGATCCTACTCTAGTAAAATATTCAATTTGGATTGACATCTGACGCCTTTCGATATCGATGAGGGAACACAAGAGAATGTACATTCATGTGCTTCTTCTTCCCTTGTTTGTCGTGCCAAATGTGAATGAAGATACTCTCAGAGGGATCTCTCTCTGTTGTACTTTTCGGATATAAGTTAGTCCTCCAAATTCTACCTGAAGAATGGTCATAGAACTTGAGTTTTTCGACTCAAATATTATCTCTCAAGTTCATCAAGAACAGAGTAGGGATTAAATTTTCAAGGTCTTGGCACGTCTGGCCCTTCAACGATTTTTTGTTGTCACTTTACTGTTAGTGCGAGGAATAAAAATAACTTTTTTGCAAAACACACTCAGAATGCCCAAACTCTCTGTGTTTCCTCCCTCATTGATGTCTCACATTCATTTTAAGCACTAAATGCAAAGGCCACAGGAAATGCTCTTGGTCATTGATGAAAATCCTGTGGGGGACTGGTTAACCAGTTACACTCATAAGGAACCTTCTTTAATGATTGGTGCAGATATTAGGCATGACTATTCTAAGTGACGATTGGATCTTCTGTAGTAAACATCCTTATATCTATTGACCTTCATGGATTTTATATCCAGCTCTGTGATCGTTAGCAAATCAATTTTCTAAACAGGCAACGAAGAGGCACTTAACACAGCGAATTGAGAACTTGGATGGAAAACTGGATGAACAAGTGGAAATGTCGAAGTTAATTAAGAATGAGGTAAACATCTAGAAAAGGGTTCTCTTTATTACGATATTTAAGAGTTTATGATTTTTCCTTAAGTATGTGGTAATATACCGATTTAAGCATGACATGTTCTTCTAACTTGTGTGACAGGTTACTGATGTTCGTGTTGATCTTTCTCAAATCGGCTATGACTTGGACACTCTACAGAGAATGGTTTCTGGTTTGGTAAGTTTTGTCTCATTGAGTGTGTTGAACATTAGGTTCTTGCGTCACTAAGAATTTAGTTTTTGTGTTGAGTGCTGTATATCTCATTTAACTGCTAAACACTTTCTTTAAACCTAGATATGTTTGATGGGAGGGGTAAAGGAGGGGTATTTTATTTTCCTGAAAAGGGTGAATTCTTTATAACCTGAAATATTTTACATTGAAGGACCCATTGAAGCTAGTAGAAATTGTGACTGCTCAGAAAGATCATGTCCTTGTCGAAAAAGAAAAAAAGAAAGACCATATCCATTTGTCCATTACAAGCCCATTGATCCGTTACAAGTCTCTTTTCTTGTATGTTTGGAAAAGATGCCTACAACTTAAGACAACATAGACGACAAACTTATTGGACTGTTGTACAGCTTAAGATCCTGGAGACAGTGTTGAGAATTATTATATTCCTTTCTTCTGAATGGATTGATTGGCTGAAATTGAACAGGACTGCAGCTAACCAAACCAACCCAAACCAAACCTGGCCTTAGGGAACGGAATGCTACCATTTAGGGCGAAGAAACCTCCTTCCAGTTCGAAGACTATGACATTGAGGGGTTTTATAAAGGAAGGGAGTCTGACCCATTACTTTACAGTTTGATTCCTATCTACCGTTGGTCTTAATCATCAAAGGCATCGTGTTCTATCAAGGGCATCGTGTTCCGTGATATCCAACAAACCTAGATCCTTTGGAACTACCGCCTCGAAAATCAATTTTGGTCTTTTTCTCCCCTTAATGCAAACCCACTACTGCATCTACCATTTTACAATGGACATCTTCAAGCTACATTAATATATTTTCTCTCATCTTAGCTTCAATTGGTGCTACTCCTACAATCCCACGAAGGTTTTTTTTTGTTTCTAATTCTATCTCGCGCAGTCTTTTTTTTTTTTTTTGCTCAGCTCTATCTTGCAGAGTCTTACCTCACATCCATCTCAACATTCTCTTTTCAGCTATACTCATCTTACTTGTATGTTGTTTCTTAGTAGCGCAACACTCCGTAAATACAACATGGCTAGTCTGATTGCAGTTGGGAAGTATTAAATGTTAAGGGGATGCTGCACTTGTTGTTGGGGTCTTTGTAGAAGAAAAAATAAACAACTATTTGATGATTCCATTGGAAGCAAAACTCTGGTAGTCTGGTTATGCTGGCTAAAATTCTGTGTCTCGAAATTTGTAAAGGATTGTTTTCAAATGCTTGATATCATTCTATCATCCTCTGGAAATACTGTTGCTTATTCATATGAAGAAAGAAATTCGCAGATACTGAATGAATCTTCAGTGATTAGAGCAAGGCATGTGGAATAATGATTTTGAATGCTTTTGTTGCTTTGGCAGTTGCGTAGTGAGTACTTTTGTCGATTAAATTGTTTACCAATGACTGAAGAATATGGTTGTCGGTTCAGTGAAACATTTTGGCATGAAAGTTTTCTCGTTTAAATATGAGATGTGTACTTGTTTGTGCCCTCCTTTCTTGTTTGCTTATTCATCTAACGTTTTTATTGAACTTTGATTTTTAGGACGGAAAGATATGTACACTGGAAGACAAACAGGTATACTTTCTTCCATTCCTGACCTGAATTCAACTAAGGAAACACAGGGAGGCAAAGTTGCTGTGACTGTATTAATTTGAAATGCTATTATGGACTATAAAAATTTACGAACCTGGTGACAAAGGGATTGAAAACCTTTATACTCCAAATGCAGCAATACGTCCGTTTTCCTGCTTATTATTGGTTGCTCAATAGTCAATATGGGGTCTAACCCATCTAGGCATCTAGCTTTACGATTATTATAAACTTCCCCGACCTTTTGGAGGGCATCTCATTCTTGTTTTACTTTTCAGCCACACTTTTGGAGGTGCTTAAGTGAATTTTAATATACCATATATTTGGGCATGCAATCAATTATTTTCAATATTCCTCAACAGCTATGTGGCAGGCATTAAGGTTTTATCGCATGGATTTTTTTTCCCCAATTTGCTCTTGATTTGATTTTGTTCGCCCATCATGTCTCTCTCTCTCTCTCACACACACACACACACACACACACACAAAGATCTCAAATTTGACATGTTGCATCCAGTAAAGACGAGCAATCAAGGTTGATTCGCCTTGGTAGATTCATATGAATCATATGTAGAGTTGAGAGAAGTCAATCTACTATTACTAAACTAAAATTATAACAACGTGACACTGTGTTAAACATTTTGACAAAGAACTTTGAGTACACTAAATCCAATTGAATAAGGCCTTCAGTCCAGTAACTACAGTTGTATTTTATATTTTTGGAGCAGAAAGCTTGGAAAAGCTATCATAACGTTTTTCATATTCTTATGGTTTTGATCTTCTAAGAACTATGAGATCTGTTTTTGCTTCATTATATTTGAAAATGCTGGGTTAAATTTCTTTTAAGATCGGATTCATGTTTAGCAGATCCCTATCAAATTATCAATTGTAATTTTAAGGCAAAGTTTGGGTTGGTCGAGGTAGTAGGTGGCGAAAAAATAAAAATTAAATTGGTGCATTTTGGGCCTAAAAAGTAAGAGGCTAGGAGCAGAGCTGCTTGGTAGTGGAAACAAGAAAATTCGTCGAGATCATCGTTTCTGTTGGCCGTTTTTTATTCATTTGCCGACGCATGCGACCTATGTTAGGACTTTCTCTTTTCCAATTTCTTTGTGGTTATCTACAAGGAAAAAGAGGTCCAATTGGTGTTGGATATTTTGGATCCTAATGTTACATCAGTTTCATTGATACCTCAGCCAACTCTCAATGTTTGGGTCTAAAGTTATTTAGCAGTAGTATTTAAGCTCATAAGAACTGAACCTACTCTTATAATGCTTGAAGTTCCATTTTTAACCCCCTGTAATGATTTTCCTTAGTATGCATGATTAACTTCGTTCATTTATTTCTTTGTGGCTACAGGACCTTGCAAATAGAGGTGTGATGTACCTGTGCAGCTTCGTCAACGGGGGAAAAGGGGAAATACCGGTAAGTTCATCAATCTAGAGTGTTTTTTTTTTTTTTGGGGGGGGGGTATGGACTGAGATTTTTGTCTTCCATTGGGAACGTGTCAGTACAAGTACAACAAAATTTGGATTGGAATTGGGATTTTCTTCTTCACTGATATTTGGTCCTTCTGGTCAATTTCTGAATTACATGCTTCTTATAGTAGTCTTATGCGGTTATATTCTGCAGGAGCTACCTAAGCTTACTCAGAAGTCACGCAGTTTTATCACTGGTCCTGATTGCCAGGTTTCTTTCTGACTCTATAAGCATTTGTTTGTAGCTGAATTTATTTGTAGCATGGTTTAATTATGGTCCGAGTGTTCTTGTCCCGGGGACTATAAAGCTGTAATCATCTACAGGGTCTCAAGGATTTAGCAGATGCTTTAGGGTCAGGAAATGCCAATAGGTCAATTACAGACGGTACTGTGCAAGAGGATACTGATAGGTTTGATGATCGCCCCAGGAGTCTGACGAGGTATGAATGTGACTCTCTTTCTTTATCTGGGCATGCATTCAACACATAAGTGCCAATGGCCTAGATAATGCTAGATACTGGCATACTGCTGTTTCATTGATTGATGATAAGGTAGAGTTTGTGTTCAAAAGTAATCCCTCCGTCCCTTCGTAAATTCAACTTATTAAAGAAACACAATCATTACACCTTCCACATCAACTTTTATCTTCACTTTTCAAAATTATCCTCCACTTTTACCCATTTAACTCTTTACCCACTAACTTTTCAAAAGGGCAAAATGATAATTGTACAAAAGTTTACGTATTAACTTTTCAAAACACACATTTATTAAGGGATAGCCTAAAATGGAAATGTTGGCACTAAAAAAGGGACGGAGGGAGTAATTTATTGAGTAATAAGTTTTAAGAGTTATCCCCATTTCAATTATGTGCTCTTTATGTTCCATAATCTTTGTTGATAGTTGAGTTTAATGTTTACAGGGCGGCTTCAACCAAGTGCTGATTCAATGTCTGATGAAGGCATCAAGTAGAGCTCTCTTTTTCTGGGATGTCCTTGGAAGAAGATTTATGTATGTCAATAACAAGCACTGTGGATCATTTATACAGCTGCTGCATAGTTGTGTTTATTTTTTTGTCGCGAAACGGATCGTGGTTTATCTCGATCTCGTTGTGGTTCTATCCATGAACTTGTGTGACTGATTCTCTTATAGTGGTAAATGTTCAAGTGCTATGTGAGTGTTGAACATGAATCTCTGTCTCTTCTCTCTCTCTCAATATTAGTGTCAGCAGCACTCATGCGTGGAGCAGGGCATCCTATAGTGTGGCATCCGAGCCGTTGATTGTGCAATCAATGGCTCAGATTTTATCTTTGGCACTTGCGTGATCCAAACTGTTCATTGCTAAGATCAACGGCCCGTGTGCCGCACAATATGGTTGTAGTGCAACAACGCACTACAGGATCCCTGGATGGGTGCGCTCGCGGGCATGCTTGTGTTCATACACACATAAGTATTCATTTATATACACATGCAAATTAAATACTCCCTCCGTCCAGATTTGTTTGTCCACAAACATACTTTTTCAAGTCCTAAAATGTTTGTCCATTTTCAAAAGTTAAAGGAAAAAGTAGGAAAAATTTACTTTTTTGCCCCTTTTCTAAAAATTAAAATAACAACTCAAAAACTAATTTTTTTAAAAAATAATGTGTTTACATTTTTGAAATTTTTGGCACCGTATTAAAGTTCTCAATAAGATCTATCAAACAAGATCCATATTGATAAAAAATAAAATAAAATTGTAACTACATTATTTTTTGAGTTCGAAAATTACCCGTAATTTCGTAGTCAAATTAGAATGGAGGGAGTATTAAATGGAGGAATTGGGGATAAAATAGGAAATTAACAAACTCAAAAGGTAATGGAAAAAAAGTTGAAATCCCCAAAACGGATCAACAAATCCTGACGGCGGGAGTATGTCGCTCTATCTATCTACAAGACGTGCCTGTGTTTCCTCAATTGAAGGGATATGTTCTGCAAGTTTATAGACTATACTATCGGATATGGTCAATTGAGCTACTCTTTTAGCAACTAGTACCTTTTAAGGTTTTGTTTTCACGAAGTTAAATTTGTTAAAATAATTTTGACATTTAATTTTATACTCCACTGCACAGCCTACATTCCTCTTTTTGTCGTTAATAAAATGAAATTACAAGATCACCCTTCGTTTACTAGTTCCTAATAATGGCAATGAAAGGGCAATATTGCTTGTACCAAAGAAAAAAGAGAAAGGGCAATATTGCGAATTTATTCACACAATTTTTGAAAAAAGTGCAATTGTATAAAAGGGATTGCCAAATTATTTCACCAAATTCACTTTCTTGATTTTTTTTTTCCGGATCAAACTGACTTGATTCTTTCATCGCTTTTCTTTCCTACGCCCTAAAAATTCAATATCCAAACACAGTGCAATAAATTTCGAGACATGGTCATCAAATACTGCGGTCTGCACACGACGGACTCTTGATACAACTATTTAAAACCAAGCAACACCAACAAAAATCTCAATTGAAGTCAAAACGAGTGAACACGGCGACTTATACACAACACATTACTCTCGATTCAGATTACAGGAATAATCAAGATCACAAAAATGACAAGAGCCAACCCATGCCTTTTACAACTCGATTCCAGACGGGATTTCTTGGGAAAACTTAATAATTAAAAACCCCACTTCTCCATCACTTCAAATCATGATTATCCCTATATATATATATATATCAAAACGTACAAAAAAAGAAGGGAATGGAATCTTATATTAACATGGTTGGTTTGGTTTGCAGTCAAGCGGACCGGTGAACCGGGTTAGTCTCGACACAAAGCTCCCTGGTTTTGACGGAAGCATATCTTGGGTTGAGGAAAGTTTAGCAGCATATAATGGTGAGCCTGATTCAACAAAGAATGCTCCATTCAGCATCACATCTCCTTCTGATCTCCATACCCAATTCATCCACTCGCTCTGCTCAGCATAATCCCTCTTTGTCACCTTCACCAACACCAAAATACGATCGATCAGTTCGGAACTGTTCAATGCAAGCATGTATGTGCGGTGTCATGTGCATGACTAGAATTCTGTTTGTTTCAGCGAAAAATATTTTGTTCGGAGATTGTTTGTCCATTATATGAACATTTCCTTTAGAAATTTTGAAACAACATTCTACTTGGTAGTCCTATATATAACTTGTACTAAAAAGTGGACCTACCAATATAGGACACAAATTTAAGCTCAAGTTACGAAAAAGCAATTAATCATGTAATAATAAGGTATAGACTTTTTTTTTCCCTCCGTTTTACGTGATACTGAACACTAGAAAAGACGAGAAAAACGTTTTCCGCTGAAAACAAACAGACGATGGATGGCGAATTTGGTTAAACGATCGAGTACATACCTCCTTGGCAAAGGCGTTGGGCGGGGCGATGAAGCGGTTGCCCTGGCTGATAATGGTAGGATGAGTGCTGCCACCAATGGCATACATCAGCCAGTGGGTGTAGTCATTGTTAACAACATGGACAAAACCCCATCTGCACCTTGGCATCCGCTGAACCAACCCTTGTCCGAAATGGTTGAATGCAACCGTTATTTGCATAATTGAATCACCCGAATAAGCATCACTTGCTCCAAACAACATCACCTGCATCGATCAAAAGAATGGAAAATCATTTTTATCAGCCTTCAAAATCGTGCGTATATAATCTTTGCTAACTTGCTTGTGTTTAGATCTTTGATGATAAAAAATCAATGTACGTACGTACCTCATTATGCTTAGTGAAATGGCAGTTGGAGATGGTGATACCGGTTGATCCCTCAATAGCATCGATAAGCCCATCCGCGCAGTTGGACATGGAAACATGGTCGATCCAGATGTTGGACGCGCCGAAGATGGAAATCCCATCCCCGTCGCTTCTCGTCCTCACGCCAACGTGTCCGACCGAGTCTGCGATCAGGCCTCCCGCTCCGGAGACAATGTCGTGAATGTGGAGGCCGTGAATGATGATGTTCTGGACGAACTGGATGGTGATACTGGACCCGTGCGCAACGTGGACGTTAAAACCCCTAGCATCAATGGTCTTGTCACTCGTCATGAGCAGCTCCTGCTGTAGCTTGATGTTCATCGAACGCGCGAAGATGATCCAAAGAGGGCCCGGCTGGATCGCGGCGTGACGAAGGGTCCCGGGCTTGGGATCTGTCAAACTATCGTCCGAGTTATCCGTTACTACATAGAATTCCCCCAACTTTCCGCCGATGGCTTTGTGGCCGAACCCGAGGGCGCAATCTGCCAGTCTTTTCCTGTTCTGCATCCAGTCGGGCTGACACCTCCAGCACCGGTCTATAGGGTTTGTTGCCAAGCAGCCAGCGTATTTTCCAAGGTTCCTCCTTGTGCCGTTGGTACCCGTTAGAGTCCTACGCGAACGAGGAAAAAAATAATGATTTACAAGCAGAAACTTTTATACTGAAAACTCGTAATATACTCTAATGAAACGAGATTTTGAAATCCGGAATTCTTAATGGACCTTTTTTGAAATGAAGTTACGAAAAACTAAGGCACGGGAAATTATCCTAGATTTTCTGATGAACACTTACAAGCTAACGTGCTTGTTAAGGTGGTTCATGACCTCCTCAGGGTTAGGGTTAAAGGTTTCAGCGGCGGCCTTTTTTGCCTCTTTAGCCTTATTCTGCCAATACTCATCGTATTCTCCGATATTGGCTTGAAAAGTTGGGATCATGGCAGCTAAAGCCACCAAGAAAACAAGTGCAACTCCCATTGTATTTTATTGGAGTTGCTTTTTTTTTTGTTATTTAATTATCAAGCGAATCACCAGACAGAGAGTGATTCGCTTGGGTTTTTTTTTGAAGAGAAGAGACATGGTTTTATATATATAGAGTAATCATGGGGCACCAAAGGCAAAGGGAGCTCAGATTATGAGGCGGCGAAAGTGGAAAACCACCACCTATGTTTGGTTGTCAACAGTTATAACTACCTTTTCAACTAATTTCTATGTTTGGGGTAAAACATATCACTGGACTATAATTGCCTAGCTAGGTTGGGAGTCTATAGCCATTGATTTGCCCCCATTTTTTCCCATGTTAACAGAAATTTTAAGACTAAATGTTCACTGAAATATATCATTTATATATTATTTAAGTATAATAAGCACAAGTTGCCGTGTAGCTCACTTGTTAAGTGCAGTGTAAGTAACCAAGGGGTATGGACTATGGAGATCTAAACCCCCCTCAAGCAATTTTGAACAAATCCGGTTTGGTTCGAAAAGCACCTAAATCCGGAACCGAACCGGTAAAAATTTGGGCGCTTAGCAAAAAATCCAAAATATTTGACATTTTTAAAGAGAAGGATAAAGAACTTTTACAAAAAACATTTTACGTTTTTAAAGAGAAGGACAAAAAACTTTTGCAATTGAACATAAAGACAAAAAAAAAATAGTGAAATGTCACTAAGTTTTAATTTCATAAAGGAAATCCAAAAAATCAACTCCTGCCTCTTGGCCGACCACCACATTACCTCCGGCCGACCACTTCCGGCGACCAAAAGAATTAGTGAGATGTCACTAATTTTAAAAAGTTCTTTTTTTTTTTGGTAAAGAAAATTAAAAAAAAATCAACTCCTGCCTCCGACCACCACCTTACCTCCAGCCGATCACTTCCGGCGGCCAAAAAAATTAGTGAGAGGTCACTAATTTTAAAAAGTTTTTTTTTCATACCAAAAATTCAAAAAAATCAACTCCTGCCTCTTGGCCGACTACCACAACACCTCCGGCGACCCAAAAGAATTAGTAATATTCTGCTAAGTTTTAAAAGTTGGAATTTCGTACAGGAAATTCAAAAAAATCAACTCTTACCTCCTGCCGACTACTACCCCACCTCCGACTGACCACATTCGGCGACCCAAAGAATTAGTGACACTTCACTAATTTTTAAAAGTTATCTCATTTTCAAAACTCTTGAGCAAACCAACTTATCAGTATTTATTTGGACAATAACATTACTTTCCACTAATGGAAAGTAATACTGTGCTTTAAACCCATGTAGCCCTTGAGGATTCCTAATACAGGGTCCTCTGTTTTTGCTGAAGTTTCGAATGCAGGTTACGAGGACGGATGTGTTTATCCATGTTGTGTCGTTGCCTCCTAAGCAGAGGAATATACACATCTGTGCGCACAATTGCATCTGTGTGCATGATCGGAGGCAAGGCCGAAAGGGAGTTGGAGTTCAAAGGAAGGGGAAGAAAAAGTAAAGAGATAGTGTGTGTAGTCCTTTTGCAAAATGAGTATTAAAAACAATGTCTTTATGTTTGATTGCAAAAGTTTCTTGTTCTTTTCTACAAAAAGGCAAACTACAGTGGCTGTGTTTGATTAGATAGTTTAGTTTAGTTTTGATGATGTCAACAAGTGTAATGAGTGAAGAGAGATAGTGAGAGAAATGATGATATCATCAAAACTAAAACTAAAACTAAACAGGGAAACGAACAAGGCCAGTGCATTTATAACTAATTTTTCCTGAAAATTTTCACAATATTTCAGGAACGGAACCGGACAGGTTCTAACATAAAACCGAACTAAATTGACCAGTTCAGTCTGGTTTTTCGGTTCGGTTCGGTTCTCCCTGTTTTCTTTACACCCCTAAATTGTTCACTGAAAAGCCAAAAAACCAGCTTATTGCGATTTTTTAAACAAATCATACTTTCATAATACATCACATAAAAACTGTGAAAAACCAATAAATCACCCTTAATTGAACACCCCCTAATCACTGACCAAAGCATTTTTTCTTTTCTTTCCTCTCCTTTTTTTGTGATGCTTGCATGGCTCAAGTCTTACTGTTATAAACTGCATCTGGATTCCTTATCCCCTTTTATCAATTAGCAGGAAAAAACACGATTTGTATAAACGTGGATACATCGACCTTCATTAATGATGTACCAAATAAGAGGACAATTCTATAAATTTGAAAGATTGAAGGAAAAATAAACTTGTAAGGTACTAAGAGCAAGCACAAAGGCTCTCTAAACCCCTCCCCATCCCTATTTTACTCAGCCAAACCCCAAAAATAAGTTCCAAGAGCCTTCCAAAATCCCTCCCTAAAATACAAAATGCTACACTACCTCCCCAAAATCCTCCCCATTTAGAGAGGCACTATTCACTACCTATCAGTTTTTTATTCTCTCTCTCTCTCTCTCTCTCTCTCTCTCTCTCTCTCTCTCTCTCTCTCCCCCCTGGCATTACTTTCCCCTTTTTTTATTCTCCTTCTTCTCTCTCTCACTTTCCCATTTGTTTATTCTTTCTCTCTCTCTCTCTCCCCCTCTCAATAATCATTAAAATAAAAATAGAGAGGGTAATAGAGAGGATTTGTTAGAGACGTGGACTGGTAAAATGAAAAATGTGCACTGTTTATTACTTTTTTTAGAGAAAAATTTAGGGAGGCTGTTGGGGATGCTCTAATTGCCTATTGTGGAGGACAAAGACTAAAAGCTATTTTTTTCTGAAACGACAACATATTTATTACTCCCTTCGTCCCTTTGTTAGTGTAGACATTTTTATTTTGGACTGTCTCTTAATAAGTGTGTGGTTTGAAAGGTTAATGGGTAAAAGTTTGTACAATTATCATTTTGCCCTTTTGAAAAGTTAGTGGGTAAAGAGTTAATGGGTAAAAGTAGAGGATAATTTTGAAAAGTAGAGGTAAAAGTTGATGTGAAAAATGTAAAGTGGAGGAAAAAGTTGATGTGAAAGGTGTAATGATGATATTTCTTTAATAAGTTGGATTTACGAAGTAACACTGCCACTTGAGCATGTTGTGCAAATTTTTGTGCAAAGTGTTGTGTTAATAGCATACTTCGATTAAACAAAAAGAGAAAGAAAAACAACTTCGATTGAGAGAGAGAAGGCTTAGGGACTTGATATGGGGCACGAGTACCCCCACCATTCAATTTGCATTTTATTTCCGTTTTTGATGTTTATGTACTTGGTACAAGTTTTCATTGCTCCGGTACAAAATTATCATAGAATTGGAGAATATCAGAATAACCCTAAATTCAGTAACAAATCAGATAATTGGCACCCTTTCATATTAGTACAGTATTTTTTTTTTTCCAACTCCGCCAATATCCTTGGTTCTTCTGGGGATCTTTTTTCTATTCATGGTTCTGTTATGTACTCCCAACAGTCCCAACGCCCAAGCATCACTATAAGCTTGGATGATTATAATTCTGATGCAATATCGCTTCATATGAGAGTTGAACGGAACACAATTGCTCTGCTAATAGCACCATTCTATAGCAATTCTGATGATTGCTTGATGATTGATCTTAAGTTCTTGGGTCTAGATAAATTGAATCGTGCTGAGTTGAATTTTTTTATTGAGAACTTGAAGGGCCACGATTGAGTTGAAATATAACCAAATTAATATGGGTCTAGTTAAACCAAACCGAGCCTTATGTCTCAATCAATTGGGGTTGGCTATATAAATCCTGTTTTTTCATTGAGCTCTATTAGGGGCTACATATTCAATGAGATCTAGAGTACTCATATCTTTGCTGACTACAACATCTAATGTCAATTTGCGTCTTTTCTCCTCGTAGCGTTACTAACCAAATTTATTTTATTAACTCTCTTGACTACTGCATCTACAGGTCTATAGTAGACATGTCTAAACTATCTTTTATTCTATTTTCCCGCAACTTCTCCTCTATAAACGGGGTCTAGCTAGGAGAATTTTTTATTAAGTACTTAATTAATTGTATACAATTGAGTTGAAATACCATTTTTTATGGTCTCCTAACAAGCTAATTCTTATCAAATAAACGATTATGATTAGCAAAGTAAAACATGAAATGTCCATCACCGAACGGATGGGACTTGGGGTTCCTGTAGTTAGCCAAGTCACTACATTCTCGTAGTAACCTCAATTGTAGGCTCTCTGAAATCTTCATTTTGGATGGAAACCGTTCATTTTTTGAGGAATGTTGCGCACATTATAGGTTCAAAAAATTATGATTATCGGAGATTAGTAGACACGCAATTGAGATAAATTTGTCTTACAATATATTCTCCAAATGATATTGACCATCTATATAAGTAGTATCCGAATATATGGCTATCAATATCCAATTAATTTAATTTTTTACATGAATGATCTAATCAATATTTCCCACAAATTATACAGTTTGATCCCAAATACAGATTATAGAGGACTTACAATTGAGGTCACTACCACAAGAATGTAGTGGCTTGGGTCACTACGGGCACAAAATAACTCTCTGCGCCGTCTCTACTAGGTGAGGTGATTGTTCACTTGGTTAATTATCGTATTACATCCTCTCTTTTAGGTGATTGTCAATTAATGAAATTTAAAATTCACGAGCTCGAATCTAGTGAAATTCACTAGGTGGTTCTTACTTAGTTCTAATATCGCTAGTTGCGTTTTGCAAATCAGTGAATCTTAGGAGCTCAAAGCTAGTGAATTTTACATGGAGTATGTGCTAATAAAATCAAGTACAATAGAACATGGTGTACATATTCACGAAACCCCTTCTTCGTAGCGACGGAGGAAAAGAGCATTGCAACTTTTGGAAAACATCAAGGAGTGTAAAATTCACTATATATATTTCTCTCTTAGAAAAACTTTAATTGTAAATAATCTTCGAAAATTTATTATTCTTGGTCGAGAGAAACATTCTTGCCATATTAAAGTATATATGTTGTGTGTGTAAAAGTTGTGATGAAGAGCTTGTGCTCTTGTTATGTCTTTCTACGCAAAAAAGATTGGTGAGACGAAGAAAAGCACTCCCATAAATTATAGATTAATCCACAGTGGGAATTACCAAGTATCTTGCATGCATGCAAAATCCATAGAGGAAATAAAAATTAAATTAAAAATACGTAATAAATTACAAACTGGCAATTTACCGGCACAATCCTAGACTTGATAAATGGAGGTTGTTATTTTAACAAATGAATCTTTTTAGCTAGCTCATAAACCTCATATGATTGTTTGACCCATAAAATATAGTCTTCAACAAATAAATTGTAGCTTAGATTGGTATGATAGAAAATGTAAAAATGAAAGATAAACACGTGATGACAGGAATTGAAGCAAATAAACCACACGATGTCTACTATGATATAAAAATTAGCCAAGGCATAAACTACAATGCATAAAAGAGATACAAATGCAGAAACTAATGCATGTGCAAAGGGCTATTGGTCGCTTTATGAAAATATCAACCGGAACACTAGAAACTGAACGCCAATTCGATCCGTTTGTATTAAGTCTTTATATGTTCAAATTTTCTTGTTATCTTCTTCTGTCACCACCTTGATGAAACAAGATTCAACAAAGGCTCTAGTGGGGTACAAAAAGGGTCGGGCTCTGCAACGATAAATCAAGATTCAAGAATCGATTCTTCCCTCCATTTTTTCCTCGGGGAAGAAGAAGAATCAGGTCCTCCCCTCTCTCTCACATTATGGACCCTAAGTCACCAACTGCCGACGAGTCACCAACTGACGACGAGCTCCCCAAACCCGCCTCCTCTGTCAAGAAACAAAAACTAGATCCCGCCACCATATGTCCCGCCCCTCTAGAAGTACCACCTTCAACTGTCGCAGCCGCCACAACCTCCACAACCTCCACTGACCCCGTCCTTCTTGAAAATCTTGAAGAAGTTGTATACATTCCGCCCAACTTCCCCCCTGAGAATCCCCCTAAATCATTTCTATTCACTTGGAGAAATCACTACCCAAACATCCTCCCCGATGCAAGTTTCTCCCAAGGCGAATCTAACTCCTGCTCATATGTTACAGCCGTTAAAGCTTGTGCTACCGACATAGCCAAAGTTGTAGGCATCGTGCCATCCATGAGTTCTCAGACGTTGATAGATAATATGGGAACATACTATCCCGAGGGTTGCATTGCGAGGCATAAGAGAGCCCCCCCAAGTGAAGTTTGGAGTTCGAGAGTCCGTCATTCAATGAGATATTTGAAGGAGCGCGGGGCCGGTATCAACACTCCGTATGTCGGCTACATACAAATTCCTCCTCCTGAGCATCCACCAAGGGTGAGTCTTTATGCTTTGAGTTTTTTAGATTTTTTTACATTGTTTTGATTTGGCCATTGTTTTGTTTTGAGAGTATGATAAGCCAAGCATAGCAGCAACACACTTGCTATACCAAGAACGTCTCTATATGGAAAACAAAGAAAATCTATTCTTTGAACAACACCTCCTATGTTGATGGTCTTCTTGGTTGACAACTTGCCAACCCCTTGTGGTCTTGGAATGGCATATGATTGTCATTTGGAGGGGTACCAACCTCATTGGATGTTCCTCTTGATTTGATGTCTATCCTCCTTGTCCTTTTAATCTTTGTACCTCTTTTAAGAGTTAATAAAATCTATTCTTTTTGCTGTTAAAAAAAAATTGGAAAACAAAGTAATGGCACTGCTTAGTTGAGTGACATAAATAAAGGTATACAAGGAGAACTAACACACAGCCATTTCAATTTGCACATAACACTCGGCAGAAATAGGAGTTTAATGAATCACGGGGAGTAGTATTACTGTGTTAATAAAATGTATTGAAAGCTGATCCATAGATTATCCATGCAGAAGACGTTTTTTTTTTTTTTTTTTGAACTGAAAGACAATCACGCAGAAGACGTTTGAATCGAAGTTTTAAGAGGGGGAGAGGTGAAGGAACGCTAGGATTTTGGAGTTTATAATGGGGAATGTTACAATACACTCTCTTTTTTGGGTGCATATGGTATGCACTGGCATAACAAAACTACTAAGAGACATAACTAGTTACGCTAAAAATCACTAAGGAGCATAACCAGTTACGTCCCAATAGGCATTTACCTACGTTTACCTATAAAGGGTGTACTCTTAACCCGTAAACGGCTAACCTAGAACCACTAAGAGGCATAACTAAATCACTAAGTGGTATAACCTTGAACCACCAAGAAGCATAACCGTTATGCCATATAAGTGTGTGTACCGTAGCATTTCCTGTTTATAATTGGTTCCAATTTAATATTCTGGAATGGGCCCAATATGTTTCTAGTTTCTACAAATACTGTGGTTCTCTAATTATCGAGGCCAAATACTTTTTTGTTTTTTTGGAAACACGGAAGTCTTTTGGAAACTGATTGAAAGTTAACAACTAAATACTTTGTGGTGTATAAGTTTTTTGAAGTATTTAACTAAAAATGTATATGTTTTATATCAATATACTGTTGTTTGGTTTATGCAGGGACATATTCTTACAATTAGAGGCTTCGAAGTTTTCGAAGTAAAGGATTGTGAAAACGCAGCCGAAATAGAATCCGGAGATATTATAGAAGTTCCTGTAGGTGGAGGTGATATTATTCCCGCACTCATTCGCGAAGGCCCCATTGCGGGTGAGATGTATGGCTATTTGAAGTCCTTTAATGCTTACCGAGGGGTAAGTCTTTCAGAATTTAATTGTACGAAGTATTTTTCTGTAATTTCATCGAGGCTGATCAATTAATAATTGTTGTTTGGTTTAGGGTGTTTATGAGGGGAAGAAGCCCCCAAAATTAGGGAAAGGAAATATGCGCATCGGGCATGCAATGTTGATTACAGGATACGGACGAACTCGTAGAGGTGTTGAATATTTTGAATGCCAAAATTCATATGGGGATACCTGGGGTGACATGGGATATTGTCGTGTCAAACGCTCTCTCTTTTGGGGATTTTGTGTTCCCATAGGAGCAGAGATTAAAGGTTTGTTCCATTGTCACAATTTTTATACATTATGTGTTTATTTTATGATACAATATTGATTTATTGATATATTCTTACAGTGCCGGAAGTCGGGCCGAAAATGGGACCGGAGCATGAGTAATGAGGACTTAAAATGTATTAGTTTTTCTCTAAATGATTAGTAGACATTTTGTTGGGGTAAAATGCCCTAGACATTGTTATTCTTAGTGTTTCATTAAGTTTTTTTTTTTGGCAGAGGTAAAAAATACATATTAGTCTGCATTCTCTAATTTTTGTCACCGTATTAGAGCACCTTTGTCTTTATTAAAAGTAGACGGTGAGTTTTGGGTTTGGGATTGTAAATAGACGGTCAAAAAATGAAGTATGATGATGTGCAATGTGTTATGGAGTAAGTATCATACTACTCATTTAAAAAACTCCAAGTTGTCCAAATGTGGGATTGTCAATTTTTGTTGATGTTCTTTCTGGAATAATATTTTTTGCTGTACCTTTTTTACAGGATAGATCCTAATGTTGTTTCAATCAAAAAACGACGACTACTTAAATATAACAACGATAATGATGGTTCTTCTTACGGTTTATCAGATAATGGTCGTAAATTGTAAATTGTACCGTCAAAAGAAGCACGTTGTCGGATCATGTATTCTACGCAACAAGATGTTGAGCTCTGAAAAATTGTATAGTTGAGATTTGTTTTATTGAAATCAATATTTCTTTCCCAGATTTATTTCTAAGTATCCTTTACTAATTTGTCAAACTTTTATAAATTGGTAGGTAAATCTTTAAAGTGTCATTAGTTTGAATGTTGTTAAGGGACCCAACCATTCCAGTCACTTTGAAATACAGACAAATAGGGCGTTTTTGTTTGGGGAACTAAGGTGGGATGGGACTATTAATGGGGAAGTGTTTTTGCTCTCTCTCTAAAAATCCTCTCTCCCGCCTCTCTCTAAAAACTTTCGTCTAGGGCTTATTTTTGGGGGGGCGCTCCCCCCCCCCCCCCCCCCCCCCCCCCCCCCCACTCTCTCCCTCTCTCTCTCTCTCTCTCCCCTTCCTTTCCTTCACCGTTCTTCCATGCTTCATCACCTATCCCACCATTCTTTTACAGAAAACGATCGGCATGAAGCTTGTTGATGGCGGCGGTGGCTGGGTTCTGTTGCGGCGGCGGTTTGCGGTGAAGATGATGGCGGTTCGTGCAGGGGTGGATGGATCTCCTATGGTTGTTGCATAGGTTGCTCAAGTGCCCGGTTGGATCTTGGCAACTATTGTGTGCTTTCCGGACGCGGAGATCTCATTTCTGTCCGAGCTTGCTGTGTTTTTTCTGTTGATCTGTGCAACAGCGTTTTGGTGGTGGTTTGCCCGTGCCCGGTGTCTCCGTTCCTCCTGTCGTTTCGTAGGCCGATGCTCCCCGCCGGCCGCTACATCTGGGAGTGGCTGGCGTTGCTTAACGGCGAGGTGTTTGCTCCGGTGTTTTGTGCGGCGGCGGTGGGGTTCGGTGGCTACTGGGTTAGGGTTTGGCTTGGGTGGGCCGGCCCTTGGTTGGGCTGGACTTGTGGTGTAGGCTTTAATGTAATATTTGGGTTGCAGATTTGGGCTTCCTTTTGCGTCTATTTGTTTGTATCTGCTTAGACCTTAGGGTGAGCTGGGCTTCGGCCTTTGAGGTGTATTTTCCAACTATTGGTTGGATTCCCCTTCCCTTCCCCCCGTTTTAATAAATTTATTGCCGATCAAAAAAAAAAAAAGATGCTGACTATATATCTCTAATTACTGGAGTCAATTTGCATTCTTCGTCATTCTTCGTCCATCAAAAAATTGTTGTAAAAACCATAAGTTGAAATCTCCCTCCCTTATGTCTCCGTAAAACCATAAGGATATGCCATGACAATAGACTGGCTCTCGTACGCATAATCTAGATGGCAATAACTTTAGTTGCCCGATATATGTCTCACACACACACCCTTTCAGACTTTCAGTAGAAGAATCTTCATTACAGTTCATGCCTTTATGGAGTTCTAATTTTCCTAATCACTTGTGTAATAGGTTAAGTGAAAAATTCCATTTGTATGTCACAGAATTTGAAATGCATTGTGATGTCACAGAATCAGTCATTGTTTGATACAAATGTCATCGAGAAACAAGAGTAGTGATGAACTTTGTGCCAAAAAAGTTTGCCTATAGGTTTTACTGGATGTACCCGCCATGTGATGCACATTGCTGAGTTTCCCTTTCTTTTTTTTTTATCAAAGATGATTTTATCAAATCTTGATAATTTTTTTTTGGGAAACTCATAAACATGAAAATTCTATTATATTTGATGATATTTTCTCCAGCCAACTACTCCATATTCATGATTTTTCATTAAACCAAAATGATTTATTTTTTTGTTTTTATTAAAAAAAATTACATTTGTTAGTTTTGCGTCGATTTTTTGTGGTTAATTGGTTTGTCTTGACGAGGTGAATTTAAAAAGTATAAAAATTATGATTAAAATTTTAAAAAAGTTCACTAAAAACAAAAATAATTCAATTTTTTTTGGTTTATTGGATTATTTTAGTCTTTATTCATAAAAATTTAAGTTTGGTTAATAATTTTATACTTTTTCGATTTCTCTCGTAGAGACAAATGAAGAAACTACAAAAAATCGACACAAAACTAACAAAAGCAAAAAAATTGAATAAAGACAACAAAAAAACCAATTGATTTATTTAGCCAAAGCAACCCTAGGTGATAAGCAACTTGCTCCCAATGAAATGTTGTAAAGACTTGTATTTTTTCTTTCTCTTTGAAAATTTGTGATTTATGACGTGTTTGAAGTGCTATGTTGGGAGAATTTGGAAAGTCAACTGTCTGACTTAGCTGCCACAAGAGCCGTTCTGACTTAAAGTGTGAAATTTCTTATGTTTGGGTTGGCGCATTGAACCGACCTTTGTGGGAATGTTTTTAAAGGATTAAGATGAAGTTTTGTTCAAATCGAGAGGACCTAAGGAGCTATATTTGATAATACGCTATTTTGAGATTTTGTGGATTTGTTAAAATTTGTTCTTGGTGAGGAGAGTTGACTTTTTATCTATTTTGAATTAGCTTTTGTAGACCCTACCATTGTTTCCGAATGGGGGGTACTTCCTTACTTACATGTAACGTTTTAAGTTGTAGTAGCAAAGTGTAAGTAAATGTTGTTGTCCATCATCCTGTCTGTGTGTTTGTGTAGTGTTGTCTACTACCTTCTGACTCCAGAACCATTTGGTATCGATATTTGGTTTGGTGGGTATCGATACACTTTACTCCGGAAATTCCAGACCATTTGGTAACGATACCTGGTTCGTTGGTATCGATACCAATGGGTTTTGAGCAGATTTTCATAAAACCCATTTCTCTCTCTACAGCCTTTCCTCTTCTCCTCCACCTTCTCTCTTCATTTCTACCTCAAATCCTTGGGTTTACACTTCAATCCATCACAAATCTTCAAGATCTACACATGGGAAACATCAGTCTTTCTTGGATTTTGGATTATGGCATTTTTGGGTTGGTTCATTCTCTCTCCACGTTTTCTCTCTCCCTCTCTTGTTGGTGAGTGAAATCTCACACTTGATGAACATTATTTGCTTGATTTAGAGCTTGGATCTTGATTTCAAACTTGGAGGACCTAAAATCAATTGGGGTTGGAAGATTTGAGCTAGGGTTTCTTTTGGGTCTAAATCTTCACTAATTGGAGCTAAATCTTTGAGGTTGGGGTTGATCTCTATTTTCTCTAAGTCTTTGTGCTATGGTTTGATGCATTTTCTTCATACATTTCGTGCTCTAAGTGCTTTGATTATGATTCCCCAACTAAGGTGAAAATCTGTCAAAAACTACTCGTAATGGCATTGGTATCGATACCTCCCCAAAAGGTATTTGTTTGATTCCCGTTTGATTCATTTGATCGTGTACTTGATATATTCATTCCCTATACCTCATTACTTGTCGAAATGCTTGTTTATAGTCTATACTTGTATGGTTAGTGACCTTTTTTATTTACAAGATAACCGAACTCTGTTTTGCGTGGTTTAAAGCGTTGAAAAGCTGGTTGAGTCTACTTTCTAACTCAATTGGTTTGAACCCAAGATATTTTTGTACATTAAAATATGTAACCATTTTACCCTTAGAAGGTCGGAAAACAAGTCATTTAACAAAACACTCACATTTCGCTCATTTTAAAAGGGATTGAGACATATTATATATCGATAAAGAGGGTTTTGAATGTATTAGATGATAATGCATGCTAAGATTTGTTTTGTAAAGCCAAATGAGCGACGTTCTTAGCTTCCAAGGATATTTCGATTCATTTCATCATCGGGGAGCCTATCGGCCACTGCTTAAGGATATCCATATGTCCAAATTGGAGTGCCTAGAGTACGAAAGTATTTAATTTTTTGGTTAGAAAAAAGCTCATTTTTTTAGTGGTCTAATTGTCAGCATGTGTGACCCAGTCTACAGTAGCTTAGACGGAATTTTTAACTGCAGGGATGTAAAGTGCAAAATGTTCAAAACCATGAAGGGTCCAACTGACTATTTTCAAAAGTCAGAGAGGTGATGTGCCAAAGCCCCTAAGCACAGGGAGGTAATCTGCATTTTACCCTAGTTCTATAAAACTTACACTGCACACGATCCCCCACGAAAGCCCTAACTCCTCCTCTCTCTCTCTCTCTCTCTCTCTCTCTCTGCTCTGCTCTGCTGCCACCGCCCGCGATCGATGACGACTCCGAGTGTTAGCCACATGGGACCACCGCCTCAAGACCAGACATCAACTGTGGTACGAACCTCTGTTTGCTGAAATCTCTCTCTCTCTCTCTGAGATTTCTTTCCCTGTGATTGTCTACGGTTATATACGTTCTATAAGCATCCGATCTCTCTTCGAATCGATTCCAGTTCAAGACTATCTCTCTCTCTCTCTCTGAGAGAGAGAGAGAGTCAGAGAGAGAGAGAGAGAGCGTCCAACTATGTAGTGACGTGAAATCAGTTAATTTCTGCTTTAAATCAACTTTGGGGTGGATTTTCGGATCCATAATCCAATGGAATTCGTCTTATTTTTAGGGTTTTTTTCCCCTCCCTAATGGCTTGATTATTGTTTAGTACATTTATGGTTCTTCCTTCGGCTTATTGTCGCTAATTTGTTCCCGTTAATACTGTATGGCTTTCTTTCTTGTATCTTTCGCCTGTTTCATTTGGGCATCTTTATTTTTTGTGTTCATCTAATGTCAAATTTGCGTGTGTTATATGCATTTGGGCCTACTTGTATGATTTATTCATCTAACTTCATCAATTTACATATTATTATGCGTTTTCATCTAGGGTTTCGTGTTGGAGAATTGTGATGATGATTTGAAACGACGACATGAAGAACAGATGCGAAAACGCCTAGAAGTTATAGAGCGGTATAAACAACAACTTTTGGAACGAAAGAAATTGGCTCCGTCGGTTGATGCTACTCGCATAAGGACACGTTCACTATCAAAAGCACTGCAGCAGCATGGAGAAGGAAAAAAACCAGAAAAACATCCCCACAGAATGCTAACCAAGAAGAAGCTCGTGGTTCTCCAGAAGAAGTGCTGGGAGAGTGATGTATATACGAATCTGTGAATTTTGAATATATACTGAATCCGATACTGATGCTTTGTATTGTGATACTGATGCTTTGTATTGTGATTGTATAGGGGTTTGATGTTGGAGATGTTCCTGACCATTTTCTGAGCCGCTTGCTTATGGTTATGCCACTTTGGGTTCGAAAGAAGGGTGCCCATGGACCCAAGTATTTCAATGACTTGTCAAGGGCTTCTCTTAAAGAATACAATGAGGAGGAAGTAACTACTCTATCTTTTTCCATTGAGTTCTTTCTTCCCATCCTTGCCCCTTTAATAAACTCCTATTTTCCTAGGGTTAGGTCTAATGTCTTTTTCTCAATTTCTAGGGCTCCATGTTCAAGTTTATCAAGCTCATAAGGGTGAATGCAATTGCCACTCAAGGTGCCTTTTACTATATAACCTTCCAGGCCAAGGACATGGGCAGTTATGCAATGACTCCTACTTCTCGTCTCCAAAACTTTCAAGCTCTGGTGTATCGCTCGTTGGTGGATGAAACAGATATTCGGTATTGCAGGCTTGAAAAGAAACCCAAACTACTGGAAGGTACTTTGTCTAAATAATCAGCAGATAGCTCTAGACACTTTGTTATCCTCCTTTATTTTCTATGTTTCTGTATTCATACCAGTGCTTTTAGATTTTTCTCCTTCCAGATTTTGGTTGTTTGATACGAGTTAGCATCACTCCCTACATCCCTACGTGATAAGGTAGCTCAGTTTTAAACACATATCGTTGTTTTAGTTCCAATCCAATGGCAACTTTTATGTTGCGAGTGAAGCCGACTTTCCCATTTTTCGGTTAACGTACATAACTTCATAGTTCATATAACCGCTGATCGATTATTGAACGACTTAGATGGTTTTTTTTTAGTTGCAAATTTTTTTTGGAAAATCCGATCCGCCCAATGTGTTCAGAAGGTGTTTTCAAGGGTCCACGCGGAAAATCTTCAAAAAAAAATACCGGGAAGGGCTTGATCCAAGCAGTTTTCGCAAAAACTGTATTTATATATTTTTGCGAAAACTGCTTGGATCAAGCCCTTCCCGGTATTTTTTTTTGAAGATTTTCCGCGAGGACCCTTGAAAACACCTTCTGAACACATTGGACGGATCGGATCGTCAAAAAAAAATTTGGATCAAAAGTCCGGATAAGAAGCGGAACCTATATATATAGGTCCACTTCCTATCCGGACCTCCGTAATCAGAGCATTTTGTTGACGATCCGAACCGTCCAATGTGTTCAGAATGTGTTTTCAAGGGTTCACGCGGAAAATCTTCAAAAAACAATACCGGGAAGGGCTTGATCCAAGCTGTTTTGCGAAAAACTGCTTGGATCAAGCTCTTCCCGGTATTTTTTTTTGTTGATGAATCCTCGTGTTGGACCTTAAAACCATGTTTTAAACACATCTAATGGTTTGGATCGTCGAAATTTAAACCAAATCGCACAGTAGAGTTTAAGTGAGCCCTTATTGGATATTTGTTGTGTATATATATATATATATATATTCAATATCGTTCATTTACATCTTTCCATTTAAACTTTCGATATTCTCTCGTCATCAACTAGCTTATTTCCCTTCTCTCTAAAGTTTAATCTTAGTTTTATTCTTGGCCTAAAACCCCTCAGTGATTCCCCTCCATCACCATGGCCACTTCCTCACGATTGGTTCTGTCATTCTGTGTATGTGTTCAGAGGCTGCAAACTCAAAGAGACAGCCAAGTGGTCTGAGATTTTTAGTTTTCCCCTCTTCCATTTTGTCTCACTTGCAAGGATTATTAATGTTCTGATCTTGTTACCAGGTTAATTGGTTATTGTGTCATTCTACCACAGTATTTAGAGTATTAGTTTAATGTATATCTCCATGTTCCAGTATGTTTTGACTGATATTGTAAACATCATACTTCGGTTTTCATGCTGCAATGGTTCATGTTACCAATGGATGAGAAAGAAATGTCTATTCATTTTATTTGATGGATCGCACTTTGGGTTTTTATCAATCTTCCTTTAACATCGTTGCCCGCTTTTGAATTCCACATGTGGCATCTTAATGCCTATGCTGGTCTAAAAGTAGCAAAATGTTGTGATGGGTTATAGTACAAGGGAAGATATGCTTAATATGAAGCTTTAGGTCTTACTTGCATTTATTTGATGAGCTGATTTGGCATTCATGTGGAATATCTTTGGTAGAAGGAATACCACAGTGCCTCCAGAGGCACTATAAATATAAAGATTGGGCGTTTCGTTTTTTTCCAAAGACATGGTACTTTGAAGGAGTGATCAGAACATTTTTTTTTTTAACTTTAGTATTTTTTAATTCCATTTACTTCTACTTTTGCTCACTCTATTTGTGGCATTTTGCATAGTTCCTACAACCTATCTATTTTCCTCTAAGAAGGGTTATAATTACTGCCATTTTGTCTTTTGTATGAGCTTCCTTACCTCGTTTCTAATGTTTAATCAAATGTCTTTGCACATATGGCTAGGGTCCATGCGTACGAGAAGTAAACGTCTGTATCGCAATCCTCATGAATGAGACAATATGCCAGCCTTGCTCAATAGGTAAGCCCCCTAGCAAAAGTATAAGCATGCTTCGTATTAGCGATTCTCTCCCTCTCTCTTTGGTATACACAGATGTACGGCAATGCCTTGATTTAGCATGTGTATTTCTTTTTCTACTTCTCGTGTCTAAACTTTAATGTTAATATTCCAGCATTTTCTCGTGTCCATGGCTGTAAATTCCCGTATTTGTTTTAGCTGTCAATTGTGGTCCCGAGTGGTAGACTTCTTTTGGTAGTTCTAAGTGAATGTGGCTTCAATAGAATGTTCAAATTATACGATGTTCTATTTTTGTAAACCTTACTAGCTTACATTGGATGGACGAATCAGATATACAAAACTAACTCTGTAGATGTATTTTTGGTATATTAAATGGAATAAAAATGGGCAACCTCGTTGCTTGTTTCCATTTGTTGACAGTTGCAGCCTCTGGGGAGAACGTTGTAATGACAACACGAGTCTCATGTATTTGTCCAAATCCTTCTGTGTCCTAATGACCCTACTAATGGCGAGTGTTGAACTATCTCCCTTATGCTCTCATGCTTGTGTAGTTTCGATGTTCATGTTAATGGTATTTTGGTGAAGGAAATCTCTATTCCCCTTTATTGTAAGGTATAGAAGACTCTTGTTATGTTTAAGTATTGTGGTGGTTACTTCTAACCTCCTCATGATGGTGTGTACTTGTTTCTCTCTGGAGTGTGATAGACTGATTGTGTTTAGTGATATTGATGATTTAATATATTGGGCTTAAATGGGATCTGCATGCTTTGGTGGTAATAGCCAACATTATTATGTCTCTTTTTTCTGCTAATTTTGCTCCAGGTTTATTAAAAGGGTGCTGACACATTATCATTTTTGTGGTTTTGGCTGTATTACATAAAGATGTACCTAATTTTGCCTTAACACTTTCAACTGTCATATACTTCTGCACATTCTTATTTGTAGGTAAGAGTATCTCCAACCCAGCATCCTCCCAGTCATAATTTGATACTTTGTAAAAGAAATGTCCATTAGTAGTTTAGTTTTTTTGTGCCTCCGTGTGTGGGTCTTTGACTATTTCATAGATTGGATGGTTCTTGCAATGGAGCTTCTTGTTTGTTCAATTCTTGTATGTGGAACTGGTAAAATATGCTATGGGTGTTGTTATTTATCGGGTTTCAGTTTTATGTATTATCATTTCTGCTAACAACAATAATTGCGTAAGGTGTAAAACTCAAATCTCCCATTAGTCCTCTTGTTTTAAAAAACGTATGGGATCTGCTTGATTGTTGCTCGCAACTCCACGCTCCCGGCGTGATTGTTGCTCTCCTCAGACGACCACCTGTTCTTCCACGATTATTCTCAAATTTTCACTATGCTCTTGAAAAAATATCATTTATATATCGATATTATGTCCTCTTGAGAACATAACTTATATACCGATCACGATATAAGCTCCGTTTCATTTACAATTAATGATGGGATCATTCCAATTTTCCAAAAGCCCAAACCAATATAGTATTACTTATGGAAACTAGAAAAGCATAATCCGCAGCAAGTCACTGTCCTAAAGTTATGTTTGTCTCCCTTCATGTATATTATACTCCCTCTGTCCTAAATTTGTTGTCCATTTACGGGCATGCGTGTCATTTTTCAATTGCTTATATCTTTCAATCTATAATGTTTTTTACAATTTTGAAAACTTTGTTTAATAAAACTCATCGAGAGCTATCAAACAAGATCTATAGTGAATATATATAATATTATACATTTGAAAATATAAACAATTTTTTGAGGTGCTGTAAATAGTGTAACTGGACAAGAAATATCAGACGGAGGGAGTAACTGCTATGCATGATTCCAATGTACAACCTATTGAGCTCACAATCTGTATAAATGTTGCACAATCGGTCGAAGATGAGGGTTCCAAGTATACATCGAACTGCCCATAGTGTATAGAAAATAATAAAGAGGTAAGAGAATTCAATTCCTTTCTTACTTAAAAATAAAAGTGGGATAATTATATACTCCTATAATACTCCAAGCACTTTTTAACAAAGTTACCTATGTGTTTTCATTCAAAAGTAGAAGTCACATCCTTAGCTAAAGACAGTAAATTTTTTAAATTTTATAACTTCTAAAATTTCAACAAAACCTACCAACCTACTGCCACTCCGAGTCATTTCGCCACTCCGAGTCATTTCTTCTTTATTTCGCTCTTAACATATTTTTCTTCTGGAAAAAGAGATGCAACATATTTGTTTCCGCCCGAGAAGAAAATATGTGCAACATATCAAGAGAGAGAGAGAGATGTCTTTTAAATGGAAGGCTAGCTGCAACATACTATTTTTTCTTGTGGATAATTTGGAGTGTCTAGATCAATTTATGTACACTTCGACTAATTCTTAAAAAAATAAAGCAAATCCTTCATCAGTTGAATGTAGGATTGAAAGTTTGGTGCAATTGCAAATTATCGTACAAATGTAATATTCCCCAAGCACAATAGAGAAACTTACCAGTTACCATCTTAACAGGGCTGGCCCTGAGATTTTCCTAGTCCCAGATAGTAATGTAAACCAGGGTCCTATTTCTTTCTAAAAGGAAAAAGTTAAAGAACCAACATTTATTTCAGATGATAAATACCGCGTTCCATATTTTGTCTTTTTTGTAATTCGTGTCTTCATGTTAATAAAAAATAATGTCCGGTCGTAATTGTTTATTCTTATTGCAAGAATTAGAAAATTAATTGAAATTGGCAAATTGATGCGAACATTTATGAATACGCACGTAGTATTTTATTTATTATTTTTTCCTAATTACGTCACCAACAAAGATTTTTAAAAAAAGTTGACAAACAATAAAGATGTAGTGGAATTATATGTTCACATGATTGAAAAAAACAAAAAAAAACAAACAAACTACTTTGTTCAGTCATACTGAAGTACTCATGGTAAGGGGAAAAAAGAAAAGAAAAAGAGAGTATTTAATCATTGCACTGACTTTTGGGTGTTGATTTTGTGGCTCCCTTTTTAATGCAGACACTCCAATATTTAATAAAGTTATAATTTTTCAGATATAAAAATTATTGGAGGCACTCCACGTCTCCACCCCTAAACTATCTCCTCATTTACTAATGCACTCAAAACGGAAAAATGAACCAAAATCAAACATAAACATTACGTTCCAAACATTAAACATCCACAACATAAACATTAGGTTCCAAACATTAAACATGAATCTATGTCACAGATTGTTTCACGCTATTTTGCACACAAAAAAAAAAAGCAACTAAACATTGCTAGAATTCTCCAAAAGAAGCATCACACAATTAAAAATGTTGATGCTGCAAAATCTTCATAATGGCTGCGACAAAAGATCTTTATATTTTCGTATTCATTATCTACCATTTTCCCCTCAAAATCTTGATAACAGCCTCAAATCTACATTTTAAAACTCATAGTGAGACAAACAAAACACATCACCAAAGTTAGAGAACTCTCAAGAGACTTTGCATAGACAAAAGGATGGCTCTACAATCGCAGGCCGAAGACCACTTGTCCAGGTTGTCCTGTGCATAATATGGAGATAATAACATAAAGACTGTACCAAGAAACATTACATATGTAAGTAGGCAATTCAGTGACGTGCACTAAAAGGAGTTGAACAACTATCTGCTTTTTTCTGGTAAAAAAAAACTATTTGTTTTTTGTGTCTTAAGTAAATGAGAACAGTAAAAGTTTTTGAAGTGCTTGAAATAAATCATGAAACTTACAAAAGGGTAATTTTGAAAAAATTATTGTAGCTTAGAGCCCCTGCATCAAAATTGAGAGTATGAATATTAATTTCCCTTACTTTTTCATCTTTTTTTCCTTCGTTGTGAACATCCTATCTGAATGTTTTTTATCCTCGCAATGAGCTACACCTCCCAACCCCATGGAAGATCATCTGCCCCCTTTCCCTGCCCCCCTCCTCTGCCCCCAATTTCTCAACCGTCGATCTCGGAAACCAACGATCCGGATTTCATGCCGACACTTTTGATCTGCACCGTCCATTGACGAGTGAAATCTTGACCGCTGAAAATGGGGGGCAGAGGAGGGGGGCAGAGGATCCGGTTTCTCCCAACCTTGGTAAAATCCAAGGTCTCATCAAGTTCAAATACTCCTTGGTATTTGAAAACAGAAAAAGTGCAAGTTGCATCTGTCATAAGGAACGGGCCACTACCGTGGTATTTTTTTCCTCTCTCTCTCTCTCTCTCTCTCTCTCTCTCTATATATATATATATATATATATATAGGCAAAGCTTCTAGTGCGGGATCCGGACTTCCGGACCTCTATGATCCGAGCATTTTTTTGACGATCCGAAAAACTGCTTGGATCAAGCCCTTCCCGGTATTTTTTTTAAAGATTTTTCGCATGGACCCTTGAAAACACCTTCTGAAAACATTGGATGGCTCGGATTTTCCAAAAACAATTTGCAAAACAAAAAAAATACGTTTTTCCTTATTTCAGGGAGGACCGAACTAGAAGTTTTAGGTATATATATATATAGGAAGATGTTCTATTAAGGACTCCCTCACGGATCTACTTCGTGAGGACCACCCATTTTCTGATTTTCCTGACCAAATTTCAACGATCCGAACCGCTCAATGTGTTTAAAACATGTTTTCCATGGCCAACGCGAGGAATCTCAACAAAAAAAAACCCGAAAGGGCTTCATCCGAGCAATTTTTCATAATAACCGTACATATATAGTTTATCGAAAAAAGCTCGAATGAAGCCCTTCCGGGTATTTTTTTTTGGACAAATCCTCGCAGTGACCCTTAAAAACATGTTTTAAACACATTGAGTGGTTTGGATCGTCGAGATTCGACCCCGATCCATGAGGTCCGCAAATTGGGAGTTTGAGGGAGTCCTTAGTAGAACGGGATTGATATATATATATATATATATATATATATATATATATATATACACATACATATAATAAATAAATAAAAAGGGTCCAAGGGTGGGAGTCGAACCCTAGTATTTAGCACGGAAAAACGCAAGTTTTTTCTCTGAGGCAAATGCTTATCTGTTTCTTTAAGTGCTACATTATACTCCCTCCGTTCCATATTATTGGTCCTTTGTCACTATTTGGCACCTCTCAAAGAATTGCCTATAACTTTCAATCTATAGTTCTTTTTATATCCAATATGGATTTTATTTTATAGATCTCGATTTGTTTGAATAAAACAAAATTTTTGCAATTATAAAAAACATTATAGATTGTGAAATATAGATAATTTGTTATGTGGCACAACTGCCGAAAAGGGACCAATAATATGGAACGGATGGAGTATATTTTAATTAGGGCCTTAAATGGGCTATTTTCGGAGGGCTCCAAACTCAGGAGTCAGGCCTACCCAACCTGTCTCAGGGCCGGCCCTGCCATCTACCACATGCATCGAGTCATTTTATATGTACTCAAAGCGTATGCTCTTTCCTGTATTTTTTATTTCCCGTATTTTCTTTTTGTTTTTCTTTTCTGTTTTTTTCTTTTTTTCTTAGTTTTAGGTTGTAAAGATTTGTTTGGTTTAATGAATTTTCTCTCTTGTTGCTAAAAAAAGGAAAAAGAAAGGCATAAGCTCCCTTTGCATTAAATATTTTCTTTTGAAAGTTCAAGTAATGTGTGGCTCATAACGAGAGCCGTCAAGATGGCCTCACAAAGTCTAATTTGTTGATGTCCACTGATAAGCAAACTAAGGCCCCGATTGGATGGGGTATTATTTTCAGGGGAATAAGTTTTAGAGGGGGGATAAGATAAGAGGGGGTATTATTTTTGGAGGGGGCCCCAGATTGATGTGATGTTTATGGAGGGGGGATAAAAAAGTAGATGGTTTGGATGAAGGATTAAACAGGGGGATAACTTTTGGCTTGGTTTGGATAACTTAAAAATAAGAGGGGGTGGATGATGGAAAAAGCTGTCAAATGACTTATTTGCCCTTGTGGTTCACCAAACCTTTATTAATGATTAATTTAATTATATAATTACAAGAAATAAATAAATTTTTTATTCTTGGATGATTTTAAGTTTAATTAAGTTATTTGACCGGAAAAAAATAATTTTATTTTATTTTTTTGAAAACGTTTTTTTTTTAATTAAACATTTGAATGGTTGGTTGTCATAAAAAAAATTGAAGAAAGTAATTTTTTTATTCATTTGTTGGGCTATCTTATTTTGTTTTTTATTACGTCAACACAATGAATAATAAATGAACAAACTAAAACATTTATTAAATGGGTCACTCACACAAAAAAAATTACGAAGAAATTATATTAAACTCTCAAATAATTAATACAAATTTATTTGAGATACAACTTGCCCAACTGTCATAAATTCCTCGTGTGCGACCGACACATACAACATAGTACGACTTTTTCCCTGCCATTTGTACTAAAAAAAAAACAGTGTCACCTATAGTTACACGAACAATGATCGCATATGCATCCACATCAAAATGGTTTACCATAAAGTGGGCTCAGATACTTGGGTGTTTTGCACCAATTTCTAAGACAGTAGGTCAAGGCTGCAACATTAGTTGCCTATTGGCCATCTAATGTTGCCGCACCTTTAACATTGTCTTCACTTGTATACAAATTGTCATCGCCCAGAATAACATAATTCATAAGTTCATATCTGACCCCAGATTTCAACATAAATCGAAACCCAGATAATCGCAACAAAATCGCAACCCAAAAAATTACACAACAGAAAATCGTAAGAAAATCGCAACCCACAAAATTAAGCAATAGAAAATACCAACAAAATCGACACAAATCTTCCATACCTGAGATGTTTTGATGAAGCAACAGATCGCAACCCAGAAAATTGCAACAAAATGTCCACAAATCGCAACCCACAAGCTCTGTTCGAACCACAGCTGAATCACTAGAGCAATGGTGTGAATCGACTGTGTAAAGGGGATAACAAGGGGTGTTATCATCAAAATTCCTCCCTTCTACTCCTGGATAACTTTTGGGTAGGGTGAGGGCAGCCCAAAAGTTATCAGGGACAACAACCTTCGCGAGGGAAATGGTAGACGGGGTGAAGAGATATCAAGGACGAAAAATGGGGTTGCCAAACTCGGTATAAGGGTGGGGTCCCCCTGATAAGAGGGGGTCAAAACTTATATGGGGGGGTGGGGGCGATATCCCCCATCCAAACACCCTGTAACAGGAATTGAAAAAACAAATAAAAGATGAAAACAATGATATATTCGGAAAACCTCTTAAAATGGGTAAAAAATCATAGGAGGAAATCAACGCACTAAAAATTACCATTGTACAGTTACAAAACAATCTCAATAAATATAATCGTGAATTCTCACCAGCCAAAGATTTTACCGAATCCACGTACACGACACCAAGTGGTTGATTGTCAAACGCCTTGATCTGAGAAATACTTCCAGAATCTAAGAGGAATCAAAGTAGTAGAATCAAAGTTGTTAAGCACGCTTGGAATTATCTTGAAGCTTCACCAATGATCAAAGGCCATGGACATTCACCATAGCAGTACTAATTGTTACTGACATGAAAAGTGACAATTAGGTTTTTTTTCTTCTTCATTTAATCTATTACATAGGGGTGGGAGAATGAGACTTGATCCCAAGATACAGTGTGTAACATTCAAGAGCTCTATTGCATGAGCTAGTCATCACTCGCAAAAGTGGCAATTAGTTGCTAAAGCAATTTTTTGGAATTACTTCTCTTCCTTTCTTTAATCCCATCCTATCTCCTTCCTATAATAAGGAGCCAAATATGTAAACATGATCTCTTGATTATCTTGATATCCAATTCCGTAACTTAAAAATCTCGCCCTCTCAATAAATGCATGATTTACTTTCGAAACAGATATTTTAAAATTAAATATAAAAAATAAATTGATGTGTGTTTTGTCGTGAAAGATACCAACAAGGAGAGACTGTGTCCTATGGTCCTTACAATTGATACCACTTGTCAAACCGCTATTTTACCATCTCTCCCAAAACCAATTGGTGTTAGGAAGGATTTCAATTAAGACTTTTATACTCCCTCCGTCCCTTTTTAAGTGCGTAGCCTCGTAATTTCAACTTATTTTCTCTCACATTAACTTGTTTGGCCGCCTGTTTTTCTCCTTTTTGCATTATTTTTTTCCACTTCTGGGTGTTTGGGGAAGAACACCCAGAAGTCATTTCGGCATAACTCATTTTCCATTTTGATGAAAGGAGAGGAGAAGTTAAAAGTAGGTTGGGAGGAGTTTTTTTGACTTCTCATTTTCTACTTTTCCCATTTTGATTAACAAAAACACTTATAAAATGTGCTCTACAAATATCTTCCAAACACTACTCATGTTACAAAATGCATTCTGCAGATTTCTCCCAAATACTCCTTTGAATTTCAAAACACATTCTGATAATTCAAAAGGCCAAAAAGTTAAAAATGTAAAGCTAAAAAGTAGGCTCCCAAACACCCCCTTACAACTTTTACATCTACTTTTCACTACTTATCTTAATCAATAAAATAATACCCGCTAACTTTTTAAAAATGAATCTACTTTTAAGGGCAAAATAGGAAATGTACCTATTAGCTTTTCAAGACACACACTTATTAAGAGACAGTCTAAAATGGAAAGTTAAAACAGTATAATAGGAATGGATCGAGGGAGTAGCATTCAACATCGCACCCGCAAGTCTATTCGTAGAGCGGTCGCAAATAGTGACATCATCGGGGGCACTCTAAGCCCAACATCGACAATGAAAATTAACAGCCCCAATTTAGGGCTGAAACCGGTTCGGTTCGGTCTGGTTCTTGGCCGTATTTGAATGAACCGGAAAAAGTTGGTTTGGGAGCACCACTGAACCGAAACCGGTTATCTAGACCTCGGTTCGGTTCGGCCGGTTCGTGTTGACCAGTGTTGACCAGAGAGGGAGGAAAAAAAAAAAACAAAAGAAACCAGAGAGGAACCAAATTGCTACACTTTGCAAAGAAGAATCAAGATCTAACACTTGCAGTACAAAGTTACAAACTATATGATCGATCTAAAGTCAGAAACACAATACATTTTTACAAATACATACACAAAGTCACAAATCAGAAACAAATTCCATCTAAATCACAGAGAAAGAGAGAGAGAGAGAACCACGGTGTAAGCGATGGAGCTGCCGTGGTGGAGCTGGACGACACCGTGGTGGCGGACTGGCGGTCACGAAGAAGACGACGCCGTGGTGGGTAATGGTCTGATCTCGGAAGGGGAGAGAGGGAGAGAGAGAGTGCGAGGGGTGGTCAGTCGGTGGGTCTCCTTGTCACCGCCGCCGCACCAGATCTATGATTTGCTGCCGCCCTAAATTTAGAGAGAGAAAGAGTGAGATGGGTTTGGTAAAGAGTAAAGATCGAGTGGCTGGGGAGTGGGAGTATATATATATATATATATTGCCAGATCTCCAAAATGTGTTAAATAATTTTTATTTCTAAATTTTAACGAAAGATACTAGCTGGCCAGGTGGTTAAGAGCGTGCCACTTTGGGCAGAGGGTTGGGGGTTCGATCCCTACGTCCTCCTATTTTTAAGATATATACGTGTAACCGGTTCGGTCCGATTCGGTTCATTGAAAAAACTCTCCGAACCGAGAACCGAACCGATTTTTAAAAATCCAAATTATTATGAACCGGACCGAACTGGCTAAAGAAAAAAACCGAAAAAACTACCGGTTCGGTCCGGTTCATCGGTTCTTCGGTTTCTATTTTCACCCCTACCCCAATTCGTATTTTCTCCTTCAGGCATGATTGGAGCTTCTAGATGCTCTTATTTTCAAAGTACCACTCTGTGTTTCATACACTGTGTGCGCGTGAGTGAGCGTAAGTGAGCCCGACAACAAGTGCGAGCGAGAACGAAAATTGAGTGTGAGCTTGGAGCATTGATTGAGAGCTAAATCGACTGTCCTTAACCTAGTTGATAAGCCCCCAATATTGTAGATAACCGGGGCTTATCTCGCTCATTTATTCCACACACACACGATTTCGCGCTTTATTTGGTTTATATGCGTGTAGTAGTGTTTTTGTTAAGTTACAGGTTAAACATGTAAAATGAGCGCGTTTTGTGCGCATTGAGATCCGTGCCACGTTACCGAGAGCCACGTGCCCCATGGAACGCCAACACTGGGCCTCAAGAGCGAAGGAACGACGATTCGGCTAAAGGCCCGGGGATTCGGAAGGTCACAATTCAAGTCGGTGCTTTGACGCCGCGCTTCATGCTCACAAAAACTCCCGGTGGGGTCCGGGAGTGAACAAGCACTCACGGGACCAAGGATCATCTTCCCCGAGGGTCACACGATCCATTTGAGTTCCTTGGAAGAAATCCGGAAGTACAAAATTCAAGCGGAGTGATCAAAGGAGTGAAATTCAAACCAAGGAGCAGTTGGATTGATCCAAGTGTTCATTAATCACCAGCAGAGCCTTTTGGATCGATCCAAAGAGGGGTTGGATCGATCCAACTTCATCAATTCTACATCAGACCTCTTTGGATCGATCCAAAGTTGGGATGGATCGATCCAGACTTGGAAAATTCTGCACCAGCAACATTTGGATCGATCCAAATTCCCCCGAAAAGCAATTTCATGGCACTTTTAGCACTTTCCTTTTATGGAATGTTTTCTTATTTGTGAGTGCTTTATGTAACTTTATTGGAGAGAGGATTTGGATGATATATACACTCTCCTCTCTCCTTCTCTTGGACTCTCCGTTATCATCTTCCTTAGCTAGTTTTTGCTCCTCCATTGGAGGTTTCTCAAGTTTTCTCTCTCTAGACTTCCCGTGTAACCGTTAATCTCCCGTAAGTTTCTCGTTTATTAATCTTGCTACTCTTGTTTAGCTCTTCTAATATATGTAGTTTATTTTCAACCATTCCAAGTATTTAGTTTTCATGTTTCTTCTAACTTGTTCTTAGTAAATCCTTGTTTTTAGTTGTTGTTTGCTATTTTCTCAAGGTTTAAAGTGTTAGGCAAATATAGGATCTTCATTAAAAATCAGTTTATAAAGTCATAAGTCGTGTTCTTTATTTTCTTTGCAAAATTAGTCATGTTTTCCTTAGCAATGATCGACTAGTCGTTTTAGGCTCGGTTATGGGGTGAGTAGCATCCCGTGACTTATGTTGATTTGCTTTCCTCGCCATATTGCAAACATTGCTTGTTAATCAAAGAGTAAGGATTAATTTTATGTATCAAAATTGAGATTTGTTAATCTCTTTGATCACACGTAGCCAAGGGCTTGTCCACTTGGCACGTGTGATGCTTAGGACGATGTCAATCCAAATGTTTGTATAAATGGCACAAGAATCCTACTCTTTGTGAAACACCATTTCTAATCAAACGAGTTTAAAAACCAAATCTTCTGTTCGGGGTCGTTTAACGACGTCCCCGAGCCGGTTATCTTAGAGGAGAACGAATCAGCCTAAGGCATGGGTGTTGTGAACCCCTTGACTTAGCCTTGTTTTAATTAGTCTTTTTAATCTCGCGTCATTCTCGAAGTTAAGAGAATTCCACCAAACAAACTCCAAAAGCCAAGTTTGCCACTTTAAGGCTAAAACCATCATTCGCGATTCAACCATCACGCGCTGCGCATTCGGTCCCTGTGGAATTGACCCGGTCTTACCGGTATCATGCTATTGCCGGCCTAGACCCTACGCTTGGGGAAATAATATTGGAATACAATCCAAGGGCACAACCATTTTTGGCGCCGTTGCCGGGGACCCAATGGTCCTCTCCGCGTGAGTTTGCCTCGCACCACGCCACTGTAAGTATCCCGTTTCATTAGTACATATCGCTTAGTTTATTTTTGTTTAACTAGTATAGTTCTAAGAGCGGATACCTCTAACCAAACAGTTGATTGTTTAAATTGAGGTTTAACGAAGCTCGAGAAAGTGTATTAGTTTTTAATTATTGTCATATATATATAATGAGGCGGCGGAATAGCCCCTCGAAACTGTTTGTGGTGAGGCGGTGGTATAACCCCTCCAGTTTGCTGTGTTTGGTGCATGCAAGTCTACGTTAGAGATCGTCACCGTAGATTTATTGATTTTGATAACTCATTTGACGACATGGGCGAGCGTGAGCAACCACCACCACCACCACAACCACAAGTGCTGTCCATGAGGCAGTATCTTAACCCCACACGCCACGTTCCACCATCACCCATCGCTCATCCTACACCCACCGCCGAGAATGTTGTTTACACGATTAAGCCCAACACAATTTCCATGTTGCCGGTTTTCTATGGGATGAAGTCCCAATGCCCTTACGATCACGTGAGGGAATTTTTGGATCTTGTGAACACGCTTGTGACTGTTGAGACTGAGCTTGAGTCCGCACGCATGAAATGGTTTCCTTTTTCTCTTAAGGACCAAGCCCGAACTTGGCTTTCAACTCTAAAAGCGCATTAGTTGTGGTCCCGGAGAGGGGCCGAAGGAGGAAGCCTTGGAAGCATTGCCGATGTCGAAGGGAGCAAGCAGTAGAAAAATTCCTCAAACTTGGTCGAGGTATTGGAGGTTGACATTCCTCCCCGTCGGTACAATTTTTGTTCCCCTGTCTCCCTTTACTTTAGTTCTCTTGCATTAAGGACAGTGCAAATTTTAAGTTAGGGGGAGGAAATAGTGTAGTGTACATATTCCGGATATGTTTTTCAATTCCCGTCAAAATTTTAGAGATAAAACTTCCCGTTTTAGTACAATCTCATAGCTAGATACGGTAGATATGCTCAATCGTTCCATAATGGCCAAGAGTATCGTATTTCGGTGATTTTGATTGAGAGTTTAACTTATGCACACTTATATACATGCAATTTGATGAACATGTTAGGCCGTATGTGTAGTTGAGTAGCGTGCATCACTTAGAGTAGAGATTCATCTTTCCAAGCATCCCATGTTTCCGTGCTTTCAATTCCTTGGTGTACATAATTTTTTATTTGAATTAAGCTAGCTTATTGTCACTTGTGCATCATGTCGGAGTTTTTAGCGTGCTTAGGAAATGATACAAGAATTTTCTTTGTGTTAATAAACCACATATGAGTCCCATTGCACCTATTTTTGTGCCAAGTCCGTTTCGGTCCATTGTTAAGCCTTGAGAAACCGGTTGTTTGGAGAAAATTAAAAGGTGAGATAAGGGGCATGCCAATTGAAAATGAAAAAAAAATTCAACGGTAAAAAAGCTAGACCGGATGTTTGGAGGATAGGTTTGAAGTGGAGATGGACGATACATCTCGAGAGGGGATTGAATTCGGGGTGCTACTTGTCGTTTCAGGTCAACTTTGAATTATTTGAATTGAACTTGGGGCATGGAAGTTGTGTTAAGAAGCTAAAATGGAATTATGGGGACAGAGCAACTTGGATTGATCCAAGTTGTGTAGTGGATCGATCCACCTTGAGTTCCAAAATATCAGACTATCTTGGATCGGTCAAGGTGATAGAGTGGATCGATCCACTTTGGCAAAATTGCAAGCAAGGAGTTAAAGTGTCGGGGTTCATGAAAATGGATCCATTTGACCGGGGGGTGATTGACAGTACCACTTTGGAGAAGAGCAAGGCCCAATCAAAGAACAAGAAAACCAAGGTTTCCAAGGCCGCTCCGAGCTCTACACTCGATGCTTCTACCTCCACGGTACCACCCCCACTTTTAAAGCCAAAGTCCAAGTTGCTTGTACCTCCACCGGAAGGGTCGAAAGCTACAATATGGTACAAGCGGTTTTTCAAACAATTTGCTACTATGCTCAAGAACCAAGGAAAGGCCAAGAAAGAGAGAAAATTGATAAAACACCAAATGGAGTGGCAGACTAGGGTACTTGAGAGCACTAGTGGGCAACGCTATGAGGCCCCTCCGGAGGTTGATGAGGAAGACAGTGACACCGAGGAAGAGGACGAGGACGAGTCCGATGAGGAGTGATTGGTGGTAAATGGTGACAACAATGGTGGTAAATAACAAGTAGTAGTATATAGTAGTTGATTAGCGAGTCGGTGGAGTCGATACACTTGTTTTTGGTTTCATTAGTGTCTCATTGAACTCTTTTAACTTTAGTTTTTAATTTAGTTTTAGGTGCATGTTTTGATGCCGAAACTTGACATTTGATGGTGTAGTTGAGGGTCGGTGGCGGCCAAGGGGTAGATGGCCCAAGCTAGCATATGGCCGCCACACTTTTGTAGTCCCTCCTTTTTGCTAACCAAGGTCATTACAAGCTTTCAATGTTTAAAATTTGTTTCTTAGTGCGTGATTAACTCCGATAAGTGTACGCTTAGCAATATTTCATGCTTATACTTGAATTTTTCCCGTCATTAATTAGCTCTTTTGTTCACAAGCACATGTTTCATTAGCTTGCGGTAATCTTTTTGTCTCATTATCGCAAATCATGCTAAGCGCTTATCGTGGGGTGCTCAATACTTCAATGTGTGTGATTGCAATCTTTGGGAAATAATTTTTGCCTAAAGCCCTATTGGAATTGAAACTTTGTGGGGTGCATAACACTTGCCTACTTGTGTGGCCTAGTAATTTCATAATTGTGCATGACATGTGTGTGCGTGAGTTGCTTTTGGTTAAATGATTCGGATGGCCGGTACTTTGCCTAGACTTTTTGTAGATTGAGCATAGTTATCGTATCGGGTACCCGGGAAGTTTTATTTGGTTTAATTAGTTATTTTAGTTTAATTTGCTAGGGACTAGCAAAGTCCAAGTTGGGGGGTGTAATAAGCCCCCAATATTGTAGACAACCGGGGCTTATCTCGCTCATTTATTCCACACACACATGCGATTTCGCGCTTTATTTGGTTGATATGAGTGTAGTAGTGTTTTTGTTAAGTTACAGGTTAAACATGGAAAATGAGCGCGTTTTGTGCGCATTGAGATCCGTGCCACGTTACCGAGAGCCACGTGCCCCATGGCACGCCAACACTAGGCCTCAAGAGCGAAGGAACGACGATTCGGCTAAAGGCCCGGGGATTCGGAAGGTCACAATTCAAGTCGGTGCTTTGACGCCGCGCTTCATGCTCACAAAAACTCCCGGTGGGGTCCGGGAGTGAACAAGCACTTCACGGGACCAAGGATCATCTTCCCCGAGGGTCACACGATCCATTTGAGTTCATTGGAAGAAATCCGGAAGCACGCAATTCAAACGGAGTGATCAAAGGAGTGAAATTCAAACCAAGGAGAAGTTGGATTGATCCAAACTTGAAGTGGATTGATCCAAGTGTTCATTAATCACCAGCAGAGCCTTTAAGATCGATCCAAAGAGGGGTTGGATCGATCCAACTTCATCAATTCTACATCAGACCTCTTTGGATCGATCCAAAGTTGGGATGGATCGATCCAGACTTGGAAAATTCTGCACCAGCAACATTTGGATCGATCCAAAGGTAGGATGAATCGATTCAAACTCCCCCGAAAAGCAATTTCATGGCACTTTTAGCACTTTCCTTTTATGGAATGTTTTCTTATTTGTGAGTGCTTTATGTAACTTTATTGGAGAGAGGATTTGGATGATATATACACTCTCCTCTCTCCTTCTCTTGGACTCTCCGTTATCATCTTCCTTAGCTAGTTTTTGCTCCTCCATTGGAGGTTTCTTAAGGTTTCTCTCTCTAGATTTCCCGTGTAACCGTTAATCTCCCGTAAGTTTCTCGTTTAGTAATCTTGCTACTCTTGTTTAGCTCTTCTAATATATGTAGTTTATTTTCAACCATTCCAAGTATTTAGTTTTCATGTTTCTTCTAACTTGTTCTTAGTAAATCCTTGTTTTTAGTTGTTGTTTGCTATTTTCTCAAGGTTTAAAGTGTTAGGCAAATATAGGATCTTCATTAAAAATCAGTTTATAAAGTCATAAGTCATGTTCTTTATTTTCTTTGCAAAATTAATCATGTTTTCCTTAGCAATGATCGACTAGTCGTTTTAGGCTCGGTTATGGGGTGAGTAGCACCCCGTGACTTATGTTGATTTGCTTTCCTCGCCATATTGCAAACATCGCTTGTTAATCAAAGAGTAAGGATTAATTTTATGTATCAAAATTGGGATTTGTTAATCTCTTTGATCACACGTAGCCAAGGGCTCGTCCACTTGGCACGTGTGATGCTTAGGGCGATGTCAATCCAAATGTTTGTATAAATGGCACAAGAATCCTACTCTTTGTGAAACACCATTTCTAATCAAACGAGTTTAAAAACCAAATTTTCCATTCGGGGTCGTTTAACGACGTCCCCGAGCCGGTTATCTTAGAGGAGAACGAATCGGCCTAAGGCATGGGTGTTGTGAACCCCTTGACTTAGTCTTGTTTTAATTAGTCTTTTTAATTTCGCGTCATTCTCGAAGTTAAGAGAATTCCACCAAACAAACTCCAAAAGCCAAGTTTGCTACTTTAAGGCTAAAACCATCATTCGCGATTCAACCATCATGCGCTGCACATTCGATCCATGTGGAATCGACCCGGTCTTACTGGTATCATGCTATCGCCAGCCTTAACCCTACGCTTGGGGAAATAATATGGGAATACAATCCAAGGGCGCAAGCATTAGTCCCACCAATTGCAATCATGATTATTGAGGCATTTTTTGGGCATCCAACTTGAAACAACGGGTGAAGTAGCTTTGAAATTAGATTACTCTAATTCACTAGTGAGAGAAGAGTTTAATGAGATCTCGGGAGAATAAACAAGGACGAAAGCTTAATGCCATCCAAAATCTAATCAGTCTCAGGAAAGAGACTGATTCTTTTCCTATTTGTCTTTGGGTGAGTCTATTCGCAGCCCATTTTCCCTCAATACAGCCCATACAAAATAAATACCAAAATCTTCCTTGTGAAAGGACCATTTAGCCCCTCAAATACCAAAACCTATCTTCTTCTTCCTTCACTTCTTCCATCGTTTTCTCATTTCCACAGTGAAAAAATCCCTCCTCCTCCAGCCATTAACCCCATTGTCCTCCCCTGCCCCTCATCTCTCCTCTCTCTCAATGGAGAACCATGTTGAATCAATGGAGGGATCTTCTCCCTCACTAGATTTGGGAGAAGAGCTCCAAAGAATATTGGAGCAATTTACAACTCCAAATCCACCAATGGATGCACAAATACATACCAAGAGTAACCCGGACATGAAGATTCTCGAGCAAAAAACGACCCAAGAGTAACCCATTGCCTTTTTGATTTTTCAGCTGTTGTTCGTTCGAAACGGTACACACAGTCCCAAAAATCGCAATACATTTCGGTAGTTAATACCCGAAATTTACCTATAAAACCGGGAGTTTATATCCGAAATTGGTGATGGTAGTTAATATCCGCAATATTGGCCATAATTCAGTAGTTTGTATCCGAATTATGTGTTTAGTTTCGGGAGCAAATATCCGAAATGTGCCAAAACCAGACGAGTAAAATAGCGAGAGCTACGAGAGAGAGAGAGAGAGAGAGAGAGAGAGAGAGAGAGAGAGAGGTGATGGAGGTCGGTTGGAGGAAAAAGTGGGTAGCGGTGGTGATGGAGGTCGATCGATCGGTGAGACGAGGGAGTAGATCGGAGGTCGGTCGGTACCGGTGGTGATGGAGGTCGGTCGGTACCGGTGGGTTTTGAGCGTGGGTTTTGAGAGTGGGTGGGTTTTGAGTGAATTGGGAGAAGAAAAATAACAAGGGTAATTCGGGAAATTTTCTGGGTTATGTGAAGCAAAAATAAAGATTTGCCACATCAGCAGGGTTTTATTTAGCAAAAGGGCTGTATGAAGTCCAAAATGGGCTGCGAATAGACTCACCCTTTGTCTTTTCGCTCCGCTCATGTGTGGCACTCCTTGCTAGCGGCATGCCAAAAAAAGAAAGGTTTTGGAAGAAAAAAAGGAGGATTCCCTTTTGTGAGCAAGAGCTCATCCTTGGAGAATGGGCACAGTCCCCCCAGCAGCCTGTGTTTCAGACCCGAAAAGAATTGAAAATGAAAGAAGAATCTGTGTGCAATATCTATGGAGTGGAGTGACTATCCTTCGTTCTCTTCTTTCTTTTTGATTTTCACTTGGTTGGCAGGGTCAGGGCCTTTCTCAATGGGTGAGAGCATCCGATTCAAAAGTCCTTTCCTAAACCCCTTCCCGTTCAATTGCTGAAAGATAGAGAAGCTTTCTAAATGAGATTGAGTTTTAAGAATATCTGTATGCTATTTGCCCCGCCTCCCTTCACTTTTCTGAAGACGAATAGTCAATCCTAAAAGAAGCACTTCTTTCAAGCGCGGATCAAGGGCTATTGACCCGACATTGCTCTGTTGGTCTATTTATTAAGCCTCCCCAAAAAACAATACTCCATAGCTGGTCCACCTTGGCTCGTGTCAAATTTACCAAGCCTGACTTGCCGTCTTTACAGTTGTAATCGGTTGTTACGGAAACTCTTTACCATTCAAGTAATGCTATATGCCTATATGAAGCTTTCTAATTATACTACTAACTGACTACTGTAATAAGTTTGAATGATTAAAGTGGTACAAGGCTAACGATTACTTATTGTATTTTCAGATTTTGATTCATTACGAAAACTCATATAAATTTTTTTTGGGAACTCAATTTATTAATCCCTTTTAAATGCAAGCGGGAGAAAAATTGAGGTACTTAGAATAACTTCAACGGAAAATAAGTCTACAATCACATTAAGTCAATCTTACAAGAATTGATCCCTTCTCTCTTGGCAGGTTTGATGGCGGATGATGCTTCCCATTCATGCATGGTCTTGCTATCATATGATCAAGGGACCACTGATTCAATTTCAAAGCTCATGTCTACTGTCCCTTCGGTCCAGTCTCGGTTTGGTTTTGGGTTTTTATGGGCCCATCTAAGGCCTACAACAACGATGATGGGTCCATAACGATTGAAAATCATCCTTTTTTAGAGCTCGTTGATCGGGTAAAAAATTAGCATGATCTAATGGACAATTTGCGTTACACATTATCTTTTGTCATATTTTTTTTCTTGTACAAATCTGTTTAGATCACATTACTATCGATTTTCGATCAAACGAATTTTTTACCTGAAAAACATACCTAAAAAATTGAGGTACTTGGAATAACTACAAAGGAAAATAAGTCTACAGTCACATTAAATCAAACTAATAACTCCTTAAAGAAATAAGGAAATAAATAACTAAATGTATAATTACAATTCAAAATTAATCAATCTTATAAGGATTGATCCCTTCTCTCTTGGCAGGTTTGATGGTGGGATTATGCTTCCCCATTCATGCATGGTGCAAGGGAATCAATGAGGCCACATGTTTCTCAGGATTAACTAGTCTACCTTTTATCGGATGGGACTAAAGAGGGGGTTTATTAGCTAATCGTGTCCATTAGGATTACTTATTCTCTTTATCCATTGATCACAAATGATATTTTATTCCTTAGCCAATCATTTATCTCATCCAAATCAAACAGAGCATAACTAATCTTATGTTACATACAATCTCATCTCTTTTTTGGGACCCACATATCTCCATTATCCCCATCATTAATGCTATATTTCTTAAATCATTTTTAAAAATAATCCGACGTGACCCTGAGCCAATCTCAGTTGTCATCCAACCTCCATTTCCGAAACCAAGCTTCTACAGTAATTATTCAGCTGTGTTGAGGCACCACACATTCATGTGGGATCTGGTCCCGAGCCCCGGAAAGACGTGGGGTAGAAAATGGTGTTAGGTCATGTAGCGGTGTCCTAGAAGCACCCATTTTTTTCCACACTGTTGCAGTCTTGCTATCAAATGATCAAGGGGCCAATGATCAAATGGCAGAGCTCCTGTCCAGTATCCCTTTGGTAGAGTTCGATTCAGTTTTGGGTTTTTGTGGACCATCTAAAGGCTTAACGATTGAAAATTGTTCTTTTTTCTAAGAGCTCGTTGACTAGGTAAAAAATTAGCTTGATCTAATGAACAATTCACGTTACACAATATTTTTTGCATTTTATTTGTCATATTAATTTTCTTGTACAAATCTGTTCAGATCACATACCTATCGATTTTCGATCAAACTAATTTTCTACCTAAAAAACATACTTAAAAATATAAACGATATCGATTATTGTTGAGGATCCAAAGGCTCAAAACTGGACCAAAGAAAGGAGCTCAATCCATGATCAAATAGCCAGATCCTATTATCGGACGGTCCAGGACCCACCAAAAATGCACACTAACCCATGTACGTAAAAAAACCACGCAAAAAATGACCAACAATTTTCACAAATTATTTGACATTTAAAAAAAGAAAAAAGAAAAAAGAAAAAAGAATACGAATCTATACCTCTCCGCCTGGAAAAAAACCAACAAACCCCTCGCCCAAGACTCTTCTCTCTTTCTCTCTCTCTAGAACTCCCTCTCTCTCTCTCTCTCTCTCTCTCTCTCTACGGTTTCGCTTCGACGGCGATGGGGAAAGGTCCAGGTCTCTACTCCGACATCGGCAAGAAAGCCAGAGGTCTCTCTAATCGCTTCTCATTTCTCTGTTCTTTGTCTTGTGATTTGTTTCTTATACGCACGGCGTGTTTATCGATGTATGTATTGGAATACATGTCACTGTATATGATATATATATGTGTGTGTTTCGTTTCAGATCTTCTGTATAGGGACTACCAGGGCGACCACAAGTTCACTATCACTACCTACACCTCTACCGGAGTCGTGAGTCTCTCTCTCTGTCTCTTTGTGTGTGCCCGTTTGTATCTCTGTTTGGATTCTCACTAGTTAGGGATTGAACCGATTGATGACAAAATTTAGGAAAAGAAATCCAAAACCGAGTGTGGAAAGGAAGATTCTGCTCATCTACACCGGATGATTTATTTCGGTTCGTTTGTTTCATTTGGGCACGTATGGTTGCTGAGAAAATGGAGGAAAGGAAATTAAAAACCTGATTGCCTCTGCTTGTATTTACGTGGGTGTATCTGTCTGTATTGTGACAAGTTGGGCAGTAAACCGATTGATGAGAAAATAAATTGAAAGTGAAAAGGAAGATTCAGCTCATCTACACGGGATTATCTATTTTGGTTCCTTCATTTTGTTGAGGCATGTTTGGTTGCTGAGAAAATGAAGGAAAGGAAATTAAAAACTGATTGTCTCTGCGTGTATTTATGCGTGTGGATGTGGTTATATTATCATGAGTTGGGGATTATAATGGTTGATGAGAAAATTGAAGAAAGTATTCAAAACTGAGTGTGAAAAGGAAGATTCAGCTCATTGACGCGACTTGATAATTTATTTCTGTTCATTAGTTTCATTAGGCCTGTTTGGTTGCTGAGAAAATGGGGAAAAGGAAAATAAAACCTTGTTGTTTTTGTCTCACATTTGTATTACGAATTTGATGTCTTAAATAATTGGAGTCATTGAACTACTCGGATGTAGGGGAACCCAACGTTTTCTGATCCATGGGACATGTGCAATGTCTTTTCCAATTTTCCACCAAGCCGTCCTGCCCCATGCCCCTCCCCCAGGGCTTGGCGACATCTGGGCAGAAAAAGAAGATAGAAGGATGGGGTTTCTTGTCCTTTCAGGAGCCCGAGCCATCGGGAAGATAACAGTTTGAAAGACCCAGAATCTTAACCTTTTGCCTGGAGCTATGGGCCAAGGGATTACTTGCCCAAGCCTTGAGTCTGGCACTTAGAGAAGAAAACGGGAGAAGGAATTTTGTACACCCTTCATTTTCTTCCAATTAGCATGCTCAGTAGAAAAGGGTAGGGAACAGAAAAGTTCTTTTTTTTTTTTTTTGGCTCAGCAACGATTTTTTGGTAAGCACAAGATACATGCAGATCGGCTAGTTGAAAGCTCTTCCGCTCTCCATTTTTTCCTTTTCCCAAAAATGATTTTAGAAAGAAATTTCTCCTCTTTGCCTTTTTTGAATATTTATTTCCCATCTAGAGCCAAAGAATTTTGAGGACGTAGCACTTTGAGAAAGAAAATGGAAGGACTAGTAGTTTGTTGGGCTCATCGCCCTGCCATTTGCAATGGATATTATGAATATGAAAAGGTTCAAAATACGATGGTTGTTGGGTCTTTGAGAAAGGGATTTAGCTATTTAACATATTATGTCTCTCTTTATCAAGAGACAAAGTTATCCCTATTTCACCTTATCGATTTTAGAGCAAGTTGTGATATCATTTAGCTCCCCGTCAGATCTGTAAACAGGGAGTAGCTGAGGGGATGAATATAAGTGGAGAGAGTAGAGACTAAGTTATCAATATTAAAGAAAGTGAGAAAACCATACAAGTGAAGAGATATACAGTTAAACAGGGTGGGGCCAGGTCAGGGAATGTTGGGGGGGGGGGGGGGTGTTCCCGATCAGAATTGATTTACAGTACTATACAATCCCCAACCTTTGGGGTCAGATAGTGGCGGGAAACTGCTCCTGTAGGGGTGGCCGGGGCATGGGACCATCAAGACAGGTTAAATTGCCATCCGTAAATGGTAGTACTATAAATTAAGAGTTGGTATTAATCATTAATGTGTGTGTACTGTATACTATGTATTGCAGCATTAGTCATGCATGCATGTCCAAGCACTTGCGCAGTTTTATTGTTGTGCTGATGTTGTCCTCCTAATATCTGTTCCACATTAGAATCTTGTACACAATGATGGATGCTCCTCTAAAAATGTATAACGTTCTTGATCTTCTGTGTTTTCCATGTCCAGGCCATTACATCATCGGGAACTAAGAAAGGTGAGGCATTTTTGGCTGATGTTGCCACCCAGCTGAAGAATAAGAACATCACAACTGACATAAAAGTGGACACGAACTCGAATGTAAGTCGCAAAATGTCTCTCAAAAGTTTCCTATTTCCATTTTTTTTACTAGAACCAAAACCGTGCATAACCTTACTGCAATCATGGTTGGCTTGTACTGTATACTGTATCCTCGTTTGATTCGGGTATTAAGTACCTGGGATTGGACTATTTGTATCCAATCCCGCATGGTCTCTTGTTTGGCTCCTAAAAATCGCATGGGATTAACAATCCCAGTACAATTTTAGTCCAATACATATGGTATTGTGTAATACCGGGGGGGTGTGGGACTAATTAGTCCGGGATAAAAACACACGGAGGGAAGGCTGACATATTACAAAATTGCCATCCTCTCTTTCACTCATACCCAGAACGCAGGTACTCCTCTCTCTCTCTCTCTCTCTCTCTCTCTCCTCTCTTTCTCTCTCTCTCCCCACCAGACGATGGAGAATCACTGGAGACGATGGAGAATCACTGGGTTTACTCGTTGCTCTGAGATCGATTTACTAGGTTTTAACCATAAATTGGGTTTTGTTTCGAATCGAACCCTGTACCTTCTGAAATCGATTTACCCTGTAACTATATGTATATGTATCTATATATCTATATTTTTGGATCATCGATTTTCTAGTTTTGGATTTTATGGTTTTCGATTTTCTGGTTTTCTAGAACCATTAGACATGAAGATTTCTGGATCATGATTTCTTGAAGATTTTCTGACATTCACGTTGTATACTTGAAGATTTTCTTGATACATGGTTGCTACTGTTGCTACATGGTTGTATACGAAGATTTTCTGGGTATACATAGATCTTAGACTTGAAGATTTTCTGGGTATACATGGATCTTGATTTCTCGATCTTGAGTCCTAAAATTATTCCCAAAATTTAGTTTGGGAAACCAAACATGGGATTGACCAGAACACGGATATCCCGATGTTAATCCTACACGAATCAAACAAAGGATTGAGTGAGATTCAGTACTAAATTAGTCACAGGACAAATAATTCCGGACTATTAATCCCAGGACTACCAATCCCACTTATTTTAGTCCGCGAATCAAACGAGGCTTATGGGTAGCCCATAGGCTTGTCTGCAAGTAGTCTGTAGTACCCCTTTGTTTTTCTATCTGGGGGTGAGAATGCACTTTGTAACTGATTGTTTTTTGAAAATTTAACAAAATTTTCTATTACAACTAGCTGTAAATATTTCTAGAGCTGAGGTTTTTAGTGTTGCTTTTAGCATTTCAACATGAATATAAATCATGACCTATTTCTTTTGTTTTTGAGTTTTCCAGAAATGTAAACGATCATGAAACCGATGCTTGTCTCTTTATTGGCAAGTTCTGAAAGTCTTCCTCTGTAATGCTTGTATTGATAGCTGATTATATATATATATAAAAAAAATAATGCTCATATTGATAAGAGTGAATTTTTGCCTCATCCAGGTTATTTTGTAGCAAGTTACGTTTTCCTATTATGTTTGGCAATCCCAATTGACCTTTTATCCTCCCTACTGGATTATTTGTTATGCATACATGCCTCTGAAGGTTTGGTGATTGAATGGCCAGTGGCTCACGAGAAGCTCAATACCCATAGGCTTTACAAGATAAGGCTGACTTGCTCTTTTTGCATTCAGTGGTATGTCATCCATAGGGGTCCTAGGAAAGTATGGACTTTTTTTTGTGGCGTCCTATTGTATTATCTCAAGGATGGAGACGTGTATAGGTTGGTCGGTTTTTTTTTGGTATTGTTGGCTTTTTGGCCTTTTATTCTTGGCAAAATTTATACATTGGTGGCATCCCCTTGATGCCTTTTCAATAAATTGGTTACTTATAAAAGGAAAAACCGAGTTATCTCGAGGATGGAGAGTAGGGTTTCTATGCATGGTTCGCTAAGGTATTTAGCTTCTTTTTGGGTTTCAGCATCTCATTATTTATTTGAATTCTAGGACGTCGAGAGTCAATTTGAGGTTTTTTGTAATCTCTCTTTTTGATTGGACTGCTTGTCATCTTTCCTTTGTACATTTATTTTCATTTTAACATTGTTGCATTTTAGTGTTGATAATCATGGAAATAGCCTCTCTGCTTGCGGGGGTAAGGCTGCGTTACATCCAACCCTTTCCTAGATCCTGCAGTGGCGGGAGCCTTGTGCGCTGGGTAACCCTTATTTTCAATGATAAGCAATATTAAAGTTGGTGTTATAACACGTCACAAATATTGATGGCCGTAAAATCAAAACTGCTTCTTTGACAAATTGTTTGTAATGTATCTCCATTTGTTCCGTAATCCGGCTAGGCTTATTTTTTAGTTCTGTTCAATGGAAAGCTCATGGTTAATCGTGTGAGCTGCATGTAAAAGATTGCATTTGCTTAACGAACTGGACAAACATCAGTTTTCGGCTTTTCGCATTCTGCAATCTGTCACAAGTTCATCTATAATTTCTTTGGTCATTGACTTGTTGAATCACTGAGACAGCAGGTTTTGTGTTGATTGATATACTATAATCTTTGACTTTATTCCTATCAATGGAGATTCTTTAAGAATTCGGTTGATGCTTTTCAAATCTAGCTGACAAGTCAAGTGTTGTGTAGCTTTTGACCACAATTACCATTGATGAACCTGCTCCCGGACTCAAGACAATCCTCAGCTTTAAGGTCCCTGATCAGAGATCTGGCAAGGTGAACAGACTTTGACTTATGAGTTCTTATGAATCACTTGCATCCTATGGGAGGTCTCACCCTTAAGTTCTTTTCTCTGACTACATTGTGATCATGGTAATAGGTAGAGCTACAGTACCTGCATGATTATGCTGGCATCAGTACCAGTATGGGATTAACTGCTACTCCCATTGTCAACTTCTCTGGCGTGGCTGGCAACTGTGACTTGTCTCTTGGGGCTGATCTTTCTTTCGATACTGCCTCTGGAAACTTTACAAAATACAATGCTGGGTTGAATTTCACCAAGGCTGACCTCATCGCCTCCTTGACATTGTGAGTTGCCCCCTTCATCTGAAAAGCAGATACTGTCAATGATCCTTTGATAACTATGAACTATTTTTACTTTTCTTTCTTCAGATTTTGTGTTTTATCTTAGCATTGTTGTGTATAGCAATTGGTCTAGAATCTAGATCATCAAGTATTCAGTTAGAAATGCTGAAGTAGTAGTTGTTTTAGCAATCATATAAATGGAATTTTTTTGCGTGCGTTTCTGAAACATTCCAAGAGATGAAAAATTCAAGAAATATTTGGAAACATGAACTAAAACTTATCTAAGTCCATAAAAGTGTAATTTTTTTTTCTTCTAAAATAGTAAAAGTTAAGTGCATGAATTAAAACTTTTGCAAGTGCCTAGAAACCTAAGATTGACTAACTCTTAAAAAGCAAAAAGTATAAACTAACAAGGTGATCATTATTATTAATCAAAAATCGTCTAGGGATGTCAAATAAATTTTAAATCGGAATGGGGATAACTTTTGTTCACTTAGGTTCAGTATTCTATGTTTGTTCCGGAATTGGAGCCTCGTGCTGTTGGTAGCCCTTTTATGTCGCTAACATATAATCTGCTGTCTTTGGTTGGAAATGTAGAAATTTTTGTTATTGCACTAGAATTTCGTTGAGAGATATACTATTTTTTGGTGGGTACAGGAATGACAAAGGCGATACCCTCGCTGCTTCCTACTATCACTCGGTGAGCCCATTGACCAACACTGCTGTTGGTGCAGAGCTCACTCACTGCTTCTCAAGCAATGAGAACACTCTCACCATCGGAACCCAACATGCACTTGACCCACTAACCACAGTGAAGGCTAGGGTGAACAACTACGGCAAGGCAAGCGCTCTCATCCAGCACGAGTGGCGCCCTAAATCTCTCTTCACTATCTCCGGGGAAGTGGATACCAGGGCTATTGAGAAAAGTGCCAAGATTGGACTGGCTTTGGCTCTGAAGCCATGATTTTTTAGAAATGTCTATGTAGTGAATTGAAAGAATGGCGATGTTTTTGTCTGGTGGAGAGCAATAAGGTAGGTGGTATGACCTTGGCACTATTTTCTCTCTTTTGCCTTCCAGTAATTGCTTCGGCATTGGTATTGGTGGTTATTCCAATTGTTTGACACGGATTGAACTAGCGTAATTCTTCTTTTGGAGACTGGTACAAGTTACCTTCATCATCGCTGCTTCTTGTGCTTGTCTTCAGTTTTTCCTTGTTTTAATGTGCATTTTCCTGTGCCTTTGTTAAGTAACCACTATTTCGTTAGAACCTAGTTTATTTTACAACGGCAGTCCAATCTCTTGGCGATTTTGTTGTGCTTGGCCGCAAGTAGAGCGTTCGCTAGAGTAACCACTGGTTTGGCAATACGATTATATGCGATCTCAGTTCTAGCCTGGAAGAAGCGTGTTTATTTTTATAAGGATGCTAGAAAAACGTGTGGATCTAGGGCTGGCTGGAAAGGAGAAATAGTGAGCAAGATTGCTAAGCTGGACTGAGGGCTTTTCCGTTTTGTTTCCTTTTTCCTCTTGTCCTGTGTATAATGGGCTGTTTCAAGCGGCTTGGGATCCTCTGTCCCGTTTTCCAGTCTCCCTTCTCCGTCCCAGTCTCTAATGGTTGCTGAAATCCGCTGGCGTCTCTACTCTAACGGTCGCCGAAATCCACCGGAACTGTCGCTGCATATTGATGATTTTTGAGAATTGTCTTTAGAGTAGACTGAAAACAAAAATGATAGAGGTACAACAATTAGTCTTTAACATGTCTCTAACACATTCACATGGTGTGGGGAGCTCAAATACCATGTAAGTGTGTTGGAGTAATGTTGGAGCTGGGTTGTTGTACATGTATCATTATTTGACTGAAAACGGTGGCATTTTTTCTATTTTGCTTTGGAAAAAAATGCAAAAAACAAAACAAGAAATAAAACCAACAATTTTCATCCTTTTTTTTTTTCTTTTTGAGAAGAAGATAGCCAATTGATTCTCCAATTTCCCAAAAATACAGAAGTAGGATCCTCAAATAGGATATCTAATTTAGATTTGGCTGATAACCCATCTAGTTGTACCCCTTGCTTGTTAAGGAGGAGGTTTAGGGTGAGTCTATGGAGAGATATCGAACCTCCTTTGGTTGTTTAACCCACTAATTGGCTTACCCATTAACTCTGGCTGATGTATAATTCAAACATTGTATGACAGAAAAAAAAGAAGGATGTTTAATTAAATTTCTCAAAAGAAAAACGGCATACCATTAAATTACCTGTCTCATGTAATTGTTTAGTTTTCTTCCTTTTTCTGAGGGAAACCTTGAAAGCCAATTTAAAGGAGAATTCATAATGTTAACCCTAGTTGACAACAAAGCCATACGTAAAGCCCACGCAGCTCAACTTTATCCATTTCCAAACTTCATACGCAAATGGGGACTTCTTCTTTTATTTTTTTATGGACAAAATTTTTTAGGCCCAGTTTGGTTTAAATGAGGGAAATTTCTTTATGAAAGCGATAAGGGAAAATTATTCAGTTGCTCATTTTGGGAACAAGATTAATCAGTTGTTTTTTATTTTCATTTTTTATTTAGAAAAATTGTTAATTTGTGGTTGAGACCAATAGCTTTAGATTTTTAAGACCCGGTTGGTTTGTGTAGCTTAAATAAACAATGCCCATTTGGTATCCATTTATGGGTGTTTGCCTGTCAGGTAGTTTGCGTAGCTTATTTGATTAAAAGGTATTAAAAATGATTAAAGAATAAGAAATTTTGTTTAACAACTCATTACTGATTTGCATATTTAATACAAATTTGCAATATGTCAAATATTAGTGAACTACTGTACTTTTTCTCAAATTTTTGCAGACATTTGGACACAAGGGGGTGTTTCACTAAGTTGGTTTTTTTTTAATAAACTAGTTTTTCACAGTTTTTTATGGGATGTATTGTGAGAGAATGACTTGTCTCCGTTTTTGGAAAAAACAGTTTTTTGTTAGTGGAACACCCCCACAAAGTGTTCGATACTAAAAATTTCATTCAAATTTAAAAAAAAAAAATTGGATAAGGGCAAGAACTTTTGGCCATATTAGTCCGCTTGGTTGGTGGGGATTTGCTTCTCATATGATTGACCAAAATTCAATTACTAGGGTAAGAACGTAAGAGTAATTTTTTATGAATTCCCTAATCCCAGATCGGGTTTGGTGTGGATTTGCTCTGATCAACCCTGTGGCGCACAAGCTGTTGATCTTGGCAATGAACGGCTTGGTTTTCATGGCAATGAACGCCTCGGATCATGCAAGTGCCATGATGAAATTTAAGCCATTGATTGCACAATCAATGGCAACCCTGTAGTGCGGCGCACTACAGAATGCCCGCTCCCTGAATAATCTGTCTTTGATCAGATCTGATCCGAACACTCTAATCGAGGAACCCAAAATCTTGCCACAATGTCCTCACGAGGACCGAAAACATGAAGTACCCAGAATTTGCCCAACCACACACTTTACCCAACTAAGAGCTCGTTTGGATGCTGGAAATGAAAGAGGGATGAGGAAGATTGGGTTATTTAGTCATGGTCCCACACCTCATCCATGCTTTAACTGCCAAAATCAACCCCCGACTAATTAGTCGACGGGCTAATTAGTCATGCCCCTCCCTGACTAAATATAAGTAGGGGGGAGGGGTGTCTATGTTTAGTCGGGGGGGATTAGCCCCCCAATTTACCTCCCTACCCCCATGCAATTTCCTTCGGATAAAAAAACAAAGTACTTCCGCATATAATTAATTATTTATTTTTGTACCAAATTAAACTACTAATAGAGATATTTAATTCGATACAAAAAAATTGAAATTTTTTTATACTTTATAATTTTACATTGTTGGTTTGTTTAGTTGCTTTGCAATATCCTTCGGATAAAAAAATAAAGTACTTCCGTATATAATTTTTTATTTTTGCTTGCACCAAATGAAACTACTAATAGAGATCTTTAATTCGATACAAAAAAAATTTGAAATTTTTTATACTTTAGAATTTTACATTGTTCGTGTGTTGGCTTGTTGAATAGTATATAAAATAAATAAAAAAACAAATAAAAACGTTTTTTAAAATAAAAAATATTACAATTAAGTATTATAAATTAAATATTGAATAGTGTAATTAATTTTGGTATTTATATAATTTTATAAATACATAATTTAATATATGCATTACCAAGGGCAAGAAAGTATTTTGACATGATTTTACATCATCCACCCTCTTTATCCCCTTTTATTATCCCTTATCCAAACCATGTACTATTTAATCCTCCCTTCTTAACTGTGGGTCCACCCTTCTTATTTAATCACTCCGACTATTTTATCCCCCCTTACTATTTAATCCCTCTTAAACCAATACGTCATCCAAACGGGCCGCAAGTGTGTGGTTGGGTAAATTCTGGGTATGTATCAACACCCCCACGATGACTTGTATCCTGCCGAATGCAAAATCTTGCCAAAGGAGGATGCTACGGATACCGAATGGAAGTGTACAAAAATTTTTAAAATAATTTTTTGAGTGTTCCAAATCGTTCAAATCGTTCAATAATTTTAAAATAATTTTTTGAGTGTTCCTAAAAAAATCAGCTCAATTGGATATGCGTAAAATATTTCATCCAAACTTTAAATTTTTCATTCAGAATTCAGGATCCTAAGTTCTGAATGAAAAACTGAAAATTTGGATGAAGCACTTACGCATATCCAATTGAGCTGATTTTTTTGCAGGAACACTTGAAAAATTATTTTAAAATTATTGAACGATTCGGATTATTTGTGCGGGACCCAAAAGTGGGCCCCGTAAGCCAATTAGTACAATTTCTGTACACTTCCCTTCGGTACCTCTATGTTTATCGCTTGGGAAAGGAGGATGCTACAGATACTGAACGAAAGTGTACAGACATTGTACTAATCGGCTTACGGGGCCCACTTTTGGGTCCCGCACGAATGATCCAAATTGTTCAATAATTTTAAAATAATTTTTTGAGTGTTCCTACAAAAAATCAGCTCAATTGGATATGCGTAAGTACTTCATCCAAACTTTAAGTTTTTCATTTAGAATTCAGGATCCTAAGTTCTGAATGAAAAACTGAAAATTTGGATGAAACACTTACGCATATCCAATTGAGTTGATTTTTTTGCAGGAACACTCGAAAAATTATTTTAAAATTATTGAACAATTCGGATTATTCGTGCGGGATCCAAAGGTGAACCCCGTAAGCCAATTAATACAATTTCTGTACACTTCCCTTCGGTACCTCTATGTTTATCGCTCGGGAAAATGTGGCCTTGGGTACAGAATAGTAGAGGACGCTGCTAGGTGTACAGATTCAAAGGAACCGAAAATGTACCGATCCCTTTCGGGGACCCATTTTTGGGTCCTACACGAGTGATCCGAACCGTTCATTGTTCTTAAAGCACTTTTCCGAGGGGCCCCACAAAATTTCAGCTCAATCGGACGGTTGAAAGTGCTCGAACCAAAGTCTCACCGTTTGAATCAAATTTTTTTTATTCAAACGGTGATACTTTGGTTCGAGCACTTCCAACCGTCCGATTGAGCTGAAATTTTGTGGGGCCCCTCGGAAAAAGTGTTTTAAGAACAATGAACGGTTCGGATCACTCGTGTGGGACCCAAAAGTGTGTCCCCGAATGGGATCGGTACATTTTCGGTTCCTTTGAATCTGTACCTGTATCTTTATCCGAATAGAAGAAGTGCTGTTCAGTATCAGTTCATTTCTATTGAACTTCTGGACTCGATAATTTTTGTCAGTCTTGATTCATATCATAAAACAAAATGGAAACCATGAGGCTCTCCTCCTCTCTCCTCTCCTCAATCAAACACAATTCTCACTCCTCATCCTCAATCTCCGTCCCTCACCTCTCTCCTTCGTATTCTTCTCGCCAACCCAAATCCAGGAATTTCATTTCCTTGAAAACCATGTACCCTGTGAATTCGATCCCCCATGGAAAGCGAACTCTCTCCGTCGTTTCTTGTTCTAAAGCCGACGATCAACACGACTCTCCTTTTCAGGTACTTATCCTCTCTCTCTCTGTGTGGATAGATTTTGTGATTATGAAGGTGGATCGACATAAGGTGTTATTAGGATTATTTATGCTTCAGTTTAGTTTGCTGGTAGCTGTGTTGTCTTTTCTTCTTGTGGTTTAGGTTTCAGGAGGTAAGACCTTGCATTTTGAGCAGCAAATATAATAATTACGATAGGAGCCTAGGATAATCAATCTTACTTGCATCTCCCTTTTCAACAGATAATCCAACTGTTGTGGTGACGTGGTCGATGAAAAATAAGTTTTGATCAAATTCAACTTTGGAAAGCTCCTTTTCCCTTTTGCTATAATAGACTTTGATTTATGGTTGATCTGAAAAAAATGGGGCCTTTTTATGAATTTACTCATAATTAGTTTTTTTTATACCACATGTATGTAAGACCCTATAAAATTCAGGGCCCCCTAATATTAAGCAAATTCGGGGGCCCTAAACGCACACCTTGCCTCAGGGATGGCCCTGGGGCTACCTCAATTGTGATTATTAAGGTGGGTGGATTTTGGGTTTCAACAGGTTTATTTATTTCTGTATCTTTTGATAAATTGTATTGCATTAAATAATCTCCATCCATCACTTGTAAGAGCGTCTGATATACTCTAACTTACCTTTCTTGGTGGTGGAGCTGTATTTCTTTGTTCTTCAGCGTTTTCTATACTGTAGCTAACGATATGCAATTCTGTTGTACCCATGTTTTAAAATGTGATTTTTCAATTTACTCAGACCGCTGATATTGCTCAAGTCTGAAACCAAAATTTCCTCAAGTATCAATGCGGAAAGATCTGACCTTATCAACCTGGTTCCAGTTTCACCAAGTTCGAGCCAGAATTCATATAATCCAAACAAAATTAGCGTATTATTTTCGCATATTGCAAATGAAATTTCTTAACCTGGCAATAGGGTTGGAATTTGTTTTTGCTACCTTATTTTACCTCTTAATATTAACCAATCTGAGTTTCACAACTTCAACTATGGGCATTGAGACTTTGAAGTCGGTATATTCTCCCAATACTGCTTAGGTTTTACTTTATTTTCTTGATAGTATTGCTGTTCCTATATGCATGCACAGGTACTAGTTCTCTCAATGCATAGTCTTCTTAGATATTCGTCGGTAGCTAAGCACTTAGGGAATCAATTTGGTGTCAGATATGACAATAACTAATATTGTGAAGCCAAAGACCTACTATTGCCATATTGGCACTAAAGTTTGACATTTATAGACCTCCTCCCGATATGCTAAATGTATGTCAACAATATGTCAATATCACACGTATTTTTTTTTTAGTTATTAATGGTGGTAATGGAGTTCTTATACTTTCATGTTTTGTTGCAGGGAGGTGAATCATTCTTTAGAAGTGTGTTGGCAAGCATGGAAGCAGTTTATTTAAATAGGAACCCAACTGCTAAATCCATCTTGGAGCGTGTCCGTTCAGCTGACAATGATCAAATATGCTATGATCATCTTGCCTTTCGGACATTTGGGGTATAACTTATGCTTGCTTATGTGCATCCATTCAGTAAGGGTTAATTGTGTCACTAATTTCTCCCTGTATCGATCCTTATCTAGCCGCTCAAGCTTTTGTTTCTCAGCTTTCCTGTTTTGTGGAATTTCGATTTCTTTGATGGATGTGTTCCTTTTGCTCCTATATCTACAGGTGAATGGTTATGGAATTGATTCTATGGCAAACTTTTTCCTGGGTTTTGGTTACACTCAACGTGAGGAATTGAGATTTCCCAAAAAGAAGTTGAAAGCCCTATGGTTTTCTCCTCCCACCCTTCAAGTTTCTAATGGTGGCAGCGGTGCTAGCGGGCCCTTGCCAAGGATATTTATCTCAGAACTTCTTGTAGATGAAATGAGCCCACAAGCTCAGGTTCGTGCTGATATTTTCCGTGTGATAGCCTGTTTGCACTATTGCTTAGAGCATGCAAACTGTTTCTGATAAATTCAGGAATCTTTTGTCATTACAGTTTCACATTTTGTCTATTCCATGTTCAGTTTCAACTTAATAATTACATATTCTGATTTTTTTCTTTCCAAACAGTTCTTTTAGGACTCGTTGAGTATGATAATCAAGGGTTCAAGTAGGCTAGACTTAATAATAAATTCAACTTTAATGATATCTGTTCTGTTTCTGTAAATTCCATTTGACAGAATATCCTCATGTGAGCAATGTAAGTTTTGTAGCCTTTACTTTGTTCTCTGTCCCTTTCTGAATTTCCAAAGAGTGAGGTCTGCAACATCTGCTTTAGTTAGAATTTGTTTCCAACATTTATTATGGTATATAAAAACTTAGGTGGAATAATTTAAGTTAGAAAAACTATTTGTCTGGTCTAATTTATGCTAATTGTATTCAATTATATCCATTTTCATCTGTTTCTAGCCTATGCTTTTTTTTCCTTGTTTTTATTTTTGTCAAGAGGACCCTTTTAGACTTACACGTGCAAACCTAAACTTCCTGATTAAGTGGGTTAAGTAGAATTGCCCTCTTACTCTCGGCTGAAAGAGAAAAGAAATCTGTTTGGTGGGATGCTATCAGCTATCGCGTTCGCTTTTTATTTCTAATGTCAGTTCATTAACTTTGTTGCTTGCTACTTGCAGGAAATAATTAGAAAATACACTCAAATATCAGGTAGCGGATACAAACACGCTGCTCTTTCAAGTGCACTGGGATCTTTAACATGGGAAAAGCCCTTGTACTCCGAATTCCAACTTTTGGCTAGGTATATAATGTACATTTAGCTGTGCATACAGTCTTTGTCTTCATGGTTGGACAATCACATTCTTGTGTACATGCCAACGTTGAAGGGATTCTACAGGGAATAACCCGAGGCTCCCATTTTTTCAGTTTTTGCAAGTCCTTTGTTATGGTAATTGTAAATATATCCGAATCATTTGGCTAAATGAAGAGAGTGGGACAAGGGTCGGTCATTGCTTTAACCTTGGGGTCAATCAGAACAAATGAGATGCTATAGTTCGATTCATATTATGGGAAAAGTACAATTCAACGTGACATTAATATTACCTAGTACATCCAACTTAACATATTGCCGGAAGATATATGTGCAAATACTAGAACGTGAATGAACATTAGGGTACTGTAATACTCTCACATCAGTGAGAATCCCAGGAATTTATGAGTAGTTATATGTAGTTGTGTTTACTGGAGTTCCATTACCGCGTTGATTAAACACCATCCACATTTCAAAAGCAAAGTAGGCTAAAAGATGGAAGAAAAGAATACGAAATTATCAAAAATTCCTGCAGTTTTAGGAGAGTGTCTTTTGGGGACAGGCCCAGGTCCCAGTATATTTGGTAAACAAGGACTCTGGTTGTGTAACTTGTAATCTGAACGTCATACTTGCAGTTGCAGGATTGTATGAATTATTTACTCTACAACTCTTAATGCTTGATTTTTTGTGGATTTCTAGGGAGAGTGAATATGCTGCATGGACTCTTGTCAATGGTTATGCAGTCAATCATGTCACTATATCCACACATCGGCTGAAATCTCATTTGAGGGATATCAAAAGCCTCAATCAATTTATAGAGAAGAACGGATTCAAGTTGAGCTCTGAAGGGGGTGTTCTAAAGGGTTTGACACCAATAACTTCTCTTTGCCTCCAACTTATTTTGTTGTTTTTCAAACAAGCTGTCAGACGGAAATGTAGCATTACAAAGGTTCATATTGGAGATATTCTAAGAAGTAAAATCCGGTAAATTTTGATTATCCTGTGTTTTGATTGACCCAACATTGATGGGCACACAGGGTGGAAGAACCTTTGTAATGCTATGGTAATGCTATGATGGGGCACATTGATGAATTGAATAATGCTATGGTGACCACCTTTGGTGACCATGTTTTGTATTCAACGTGAGTTGTCGCAAATGCATTGGTAAGAAACATTTCATATGGGGTCCATTCTGCCAGTGTTTAACTCACATGGTGACCGCGACATGATTACCAAATGTGGTGACCACAGCATTATTGAAAGTTATTTTACATCCTGTTATACATCCTGTTTTGCAGATGAGAATTGGGTACTTGACTAATGACTAAAAAGCACGTACGGAGTTGGTTTGGTGACTGTTATTGCTTTAGTTTCAAGAACATTAGTTAGTGTCGAAAATGTCGTCACTCACTCACTTGACATGACTAAAGCTTCTCAAGGGAGATCTCAAATCCTTTTGCCCATTTGGGCCCAAAGCTGAAATCTTTTGCAAATGAGAAGTCAAATAGGATTAAGCTCACGGGTTACAAACTGGTTGCTTTCCTATTGTATCTTGCTGAGATTTGATCTATTTTTGTTTCCCTGAAAAGTGTTACGAACTTACGGATTTTTTTTTATCATCTGTTGCATGGGGATGCATCAAATACTTTGTGTCAGTTACTTCATTTCTAATTGTAGCTACCAGGCGAAATTAAGTATTCACGAATATCGCGTTCCTTTGACTTTCCCTAATCTGATCCTGTCAAGCTTGGTGCGATAACTAACAACTTCATTTCTTCACTGTCAGTGAGCCCCGATGGTCTTCTGCTTCAAAGTTCAACCGTGGCAGATTCAATCTCCTTCTGTTTTTCTGATGGCGTCACAGAATCTGTCCCCTGTTCATACATTGAGTTTGCTGAACGACTCATTCTTCCGCAATTCAGAGATTTGCCAGAGGAGGAGGTTCGAATCCCTTTCTTATCAAGACTCTGCGCCTTAATTTCAAATTACATCCCACACATATATTGGCACTGCATTCTTGCTATTAATGCTTTATGTTAAACCTCTAATACAGCTATTAAACTGAATTTCTACTGCCTCGAGTTTTGGCATGGTCCTTGTTAATCCAATCTTGTAGGTCCAGATAAGTTTAGGAATACATGTAGCCTTCCACTAAGAATATATCATATGTTATCGCTATCGACGCAGAAAAAATCCACTGAACAGTATTCTTACAGCAATGTGACACTTTTCTGGAAAACATTTTCCCGGCTTTTGTATGCTATTATTATCCATTTATTTGTATTTCTAGTACAATATTCAAGTGCTTTTGTTTTATAGTGCATTATTTTTAGTAATTGCTCATTTTGTGATCCTACGTAGGTTAAGGAATTCCATAGGCGAGACGGATTTGAGGTCGGAAATGCTGAAAAGATCTTTGAGAGTACATCGAAAGAACAGTTAAGCAGAAAAGCTTGAAGATTAGCCGTGAGAAAATAAGTCTCAATCTGTGACATTTAGCTACAACATAGATGTATACGAAATGGCTGGTCACACTAGAACCTATGAAATTTGTGTTGGGTTTTTTTTTTTTTCTGTTCGGTTAACATTCGGTAGGACGTAATAAGCGAATAAGAGAATGGTCGTTAATGAAAATTAGGAAGCATGAGTGATCATGTTACGTGTACTCGGTTGTATCAGATGGGCCTTGTGCAGTTTGCAAAACGCACTACATCTGACCGTCTATTTTGATAATGAACGGCTTGGATTTAATCCGACCGTCTATTGGTTGGATTAAATTCGAGTCGTGCATTAAATTCGAGTCGTGCATTGTCAAAATGGATGACCGGATGAAGTGCACTAAACCATGTAATGCGTTTTGCGCACTACAGGTGACCAGATAGTGTTATGTGTGCTAGGTTGCTTGTTCTTCTCCTTGGCGATGAAATTTGGGAAACATGGGTAATCATGTTATGTTCACTGTTTTTGTTATCTTTTTCGATTTTTTTTTTTTTTTTTTTGGATTCGAGAAAAGAAGAAAACTTATCCGATCGCATTTGACCCGTTAGACAAATTATTATTATTATTTTTAAATTTTGCTTTAGACGAAATAAGTTTGAACATCTTTTTTGAACTCTTCTTAAGTTTCAAATAGCTCGAGTTGATAAGATATTCAAATAGCTTGAGTTGATAAGATAAGAAAGTGTTTTTTGAAACAACCTAAGATACTTTGATTATTTAATTAAAGTTTGAGTTGGGATAAGCTTCATTATTAAACATAATCTAGATTGAATATATGCACAAAAACTTGTCCAAAAAAACGACGACATTTATAAGAGCCATGTTGTATCGGACGTTTGACATTTATATGCAGAGTGTATGGACTCTGGACGATGTTACACACATTTCGATTAATTTCTAGTGATCTCCAGGGATTCCAGCCCACCATTCACATGTATCGCGCATTAAGCATAAGTATCTGTGTCCGTAGTAATATTATTTTGCTATCGCGTGTACTACTTGGGAATTAGTGAGGACTGAGTGTCTTTTTTTTTTTTTTTTGAATGGCGAAAGCGTGGAAAGCTGCGTCCAGCGTATCAACTTCTATGAGCGTGACCATTAGAAATCCTGACCAGTTGTGAAATGTCCGGTTAAGCCATAACTACTTGGAAATTACTCCGCTGAGTACAGCGTGCGCGTTTGCCAACTCTATTATCGTTATAGAGGGAGATTTTATTTTATTATTGGTGGACAAAAGATGATAACGTGGATGGATAAGTACCAGTGTCGGTTTCGAGTGATTAAACAAAAAGTCTCTGGTTTTGTTTTGTTCCACTTGTTGGAGTAACTTGTTATTGGTCCCTTAATTTGGATGACTCAACTTCGCATCACACATCTGTTTTTTGCTGATATTACATTATAGTACTCGTTAGGAATCGGCTTAATTTGTCTTTTTGAGTTGATGTATTGTGAAAGGGTAACTTGTCTCGTAACACTCAATAAGTCAAATTTGAGAATAAAGTCAGTCTTGTGGAACAACCAAGGGCGGTCCCGGGGGGGTGCAAGGGGAGACTCGGGCCTTTGCACAACTCCAAGTATCCTTGCGTATTATACTAATTTGCTGGTTAATTAAGAAAAAATCTATGGCATTGGTCCCTCAAGTAATCGAGTGAAAAAAAATTCTTAAATTTTTTATATGCGTAGGGTAAAAATTCCTAAAATTTCAAGTTATCAATCATTTTTTAGGTTGCATGTTCAAAATCAAAAGGTGGCTACACATATGCACACAATATCGTCTCTTCTTTGGACCTCGTAAGTAGCGATATATACTTATAAAATATATGTTCAAATATAAAAATGAAATACACGCGCCCTTACTAGACATAAATCCGGCTTTCTCTACTGGGAACAACTCCTCATTTTTGGCAGTCAATTGTGTCGTGGCAGCTTGCATGCACCTCGACTAATCTCCTTCGTAGTCTAGTTAAAGGCAGGTCATCCACACAGTAAATAAGAAATTCACAAGAAAAACTCTAGCGACCTGAGTCCAAGAGATTATCAAATTTCAAACTCAAAATGTATGAATTTACCGTTCATCCTATTACCACTTGAACTACATATTGCGGTTCCTGTGCACAATGCACATCACAAGCATCGCCCTTTTTTAATGCACTGCCCCCACATCAAACACTTCAATTTTTAATTCTTTAATGGTTCATGAATGAAACACCATTTCCCTGTAGAAGTTCTCATTATATACTGTAATACTCATGGGAGGGTACTAATAATTTGAAGTTTCCTACCTCTGAAGTTAGCTACTTTCTTTGGGGCGGGGCGGGGCGGGGCTGTTGTGCTTTGGATTTTATATGGATCCAACCCAACAAATCCTAAAATTGATTCCAGCTGCTGCTAGTACATGTTATTCAATTCTTTGTGTTTATCTTAAAAGGAAAATGCTAACAAAAGCCCAATTTTGTTAGAGTTTAAAAAATGTATTGAAATGTATAAAAACAGAAATACTATGCTCAAGAAAGTTTACACCGAATTATACACAGAATGAGAGTGTCTTTTTGAAAATGAGTTTGCAAAACACGACTTCAAGTTCTCACATTACTCATATTCTGTGTAAATTAAAAAGTGTAAAAAGTGTATTTAGAGTTTTTTTTTTTGACTTCCGTTAGCCGGACTGATCTTAGAAATTAAGTGGATCGAACATCGACACTAAAACAAAACACAGTTGTCACTAAGATAATTTTTCATACAAGACACGCGATCTGTTGGCATCATGTCTTCAATAATTTTTGGAAGTCCTGATTTCTGAGTTAGTCCTAATCACTTTGTTAAACTTTCTCACACACTATTCAATAAAGCAAATAATAAACCGAGAAAAGAAATAAAAATGCTTTTGTAATTATTTAACTGCAGATATATTTTGTGTGCCGCTGAGCTCTGTCCCTCTCTCTCTCTCTCATCACTGATTGACAGTATTTTCCATTTTGCGATTCTGCACTGCAAAATCATCAATTGATGGGTATAGCTGAACCTCTAATACTCACTCGAAACCCAGATATTATCCACCTTCGCCCACCGTTTATTAATAACTTCAACTTCACTCTATCTTCTGTTCTTATTATAACCGTCATTTCCATTTCTACTTCAATCCATTCTCCCTCGTATCTCATGTGTTAAACTTAAATCTTTTTCTCATTCCAAGCACAAGTGCGTAAAACCCTACCACATGGGATTTGCTCCAACCTGCAAGACTCAAACAGATCGAATTTTGGGGCAACAATTGCTACGAGATCGAATTTTGGGACAACAATTACTACTCCTACTATGGAACCACAACTGGGTTTGCTTGAATTATCAGTTAACAATCGATACTCCATCTGGGTCAGAGAAAGACTCAACGAATTACCCGACAGTTTCACCATAACCGACCCATCAATATCGGGTCACCCGATTGTGTTTGCATCTAATGGGTTCTTGAAAATGTCTGGTTATGAGATGGAAGAAGTGGTTGGGAAAAATGGGAGAGTGTTTCAAGGGCCAAAGACTGATAGGAGATCGGTTATGGAGATTAGAGAGGCGATAAGGCAAGAGAAGAGTATGCAGATTAGTATAGTGAACTATAGGAGGGATGGGACGCCGTTTTGGATGTTGTTTTGTTTGTGTCCTGTGTTTGGGAAAGAGGATGGGAGGGTGGTTCATTTTGTCGGTGTTCAGGTGCCGATTACGCGAAAACGAAGGCAATCTGGAGGTGGGTTTGGATGTGTTAGCGTAATACTAAGAAATACTTTATTCTATCAGATTTTGTAGGTATCGTTATGGTTTGTATTTAGATTAGGTTATCTATGTTTCCTAGATTGTCTTACCAAAAAAAAAAAAAAAAAATTTCCTAGATTGTAGCATGTTTCTTTTGTTCGTTTATCTTTCTTGGTCACCAACTTTTGTAGTGTATATAAAGGCAGGCATGTGAGGGCTATGTTTTGCTATATGAATGAATGCCATGTTCTTAACAATTTACATTTCTAACAGGATGCAATGGGGTTAGTTATTGTGAAGACAGGTCCGGGTTTAGAGAGATTGTGATTGGGTCTTGTAGGAGGGAGGTGTGCTCAGATTCTGTTGTGGAATTGGGTCGTGTTTTGGCTATGGATTCAGATAGTAGAGGTTTGTTTTCATCTTTTTCCTTTGGTTGATGAGGTATATTGGTCTGATATTGAACTTAGTAGTTAATGTTTTTTTATGAGATTACTCGGACCATATCTTGTACTCTCCAATGATTCTCTCCTTTTTTTTTTTTTTCTTGATTCTCATGGTTGCTTTTGAGGGTGTTGTTATATGTTGAGGTTTGCCATCTCATCCAATTTCTTGCTGGTATTTTGAGTCTTGCGGTTAGTAGCTTTTCCTAGACTTTGCATTAATCTCACCAATGATTTGAATAGGTAATTTTTGTTAGTTTCTCTGTTACTTGGACTGGGGTACGCTATCCGGTGAGTGTGTGTGTCCAAGCGTCAAACTTTGGTAGACTTAAATCTTTGATACTAGGATATGTGTCCAAAAGTGTTAAAGTCGTGTATGGGCATGGGGACTCGTTTTGAACACTTACTCCCTAGTCCCTAGTATGCATTAGATTCTTTGGTAATATATATTGTCAATTGTGGAGGAATTTACTCGGCTGGTATGGGATTTAAGGCAAAATGAGCTTCTATTGATCACCAATGTTCTTTTCTAGCTAATTTGAGCTTCTTTGTCTTCGAATAGCGTAACAATTGAAGAATCCTGTTGTCTATGTTGCATATGGGTCTATGACACATCCAACATCCTTACACAAGTTTTGAAAGTCCGAAACATGTACTTCAAAATTTTTCCTCAGGATAAGTCCATAAAACGTTGGTTTGTTTTATTTACTATATTCCATTCTAGGTCTTCTAAGGTTTTTATGAAGCAAATTTCTATTTGCAGAGTTAGAGGTTGATGAACAATGTGAGGCCAGTGATCTAGAAAAGGCAAAGGCAAAGCTTGCCATGAACAGCATCTTGTCTGTGCTAGACCACTATAGTGAGTCAACAGGCAGACTAGTGTGTGGGAAGAGATGCTGCTTAGCTAGGACAGGCCTTCTTGGTTCATCGTTAACTTTATCTCTTGGTAGAATCAAACAAAGCTTTGTATTGTGAGTTGTTGCAAATTCCTAGTTTTTATTATGTTGCCTTGAATACAATTCTTAATACTAAGGCTGATTGCTTTTGTTTCGGCAACGTATGTATGTTGCCTTGCAGAACCGATCCACACCTACCTGACATGCCCATTGTGTATGCGAGCGATGCCTTCTTAAAACTAACAGGTGTGTTGGTTGTGTACTTGTTTGATTACTCCATAGTGGACGTCTCCTAGCTTAGACTTGGAGATAGATCCACTGTATTTACGCATGAATTATCTGCTTATGAACTTTGTCCATTCTAACAAAATGTTTTTTTTTTTTCCCCCCTTTTAATCTTCAATAGGATATGCTAGACACGAAGTTCTGGGCCGAAATTGCAGGTTTTTAGGTGGCGTTGATACAAATTTGTCAACCATATTGCAGGTGGTTATTCTCCTTCGTACCTCACAGTTTTCTTTTTTTCAGATGGCTTTGATCAGTAAATTATTCAAGTTCCATGATTGTATTTGCTTCCTTTTTGGTAACAACGCCACTAATGTCGGTTTGGTTCTATTGAACGCGAAAGAAAAAGGTGGTTAGGTGATTGTACTGAGTGTCTAGTTGGCTAATTGCAGATAAAGGAAAGTATTCAAACTGAGCAAGCATGCACAGTACGTATCTTAAATTACAGGTCAATACTTGCCTATGCTTGTAACTATATCGAGAAGGACCTGCATATTTTTGCTTTTTGGATTTATATGCCACATTTCTTGGATGTTTTCTTCTCAGGAAGGACAAAAGTTCGTTTTGGAACGTACTTCACATCTCACCTGTTCGTAATGCCTCTGGCAAGGTAGCGTTGTCTTCATTTGAAATTGTGTGACTTATTCCTATCGTCTTGCATATTATTTCCTGTGTTTTTATCGGTAAAATGGATAGTGGTTCATGTTCTTGTGGTCAACTTTGTAGTCCTTTAGTAATTTTAGAACTAGGGGTGGTGGACAATACAGGTCACAGAATACCTTTCTCTATTGAGTAATGAGGTTAAGATTCTCCTTCCTGAGTAAAAAAAATGGTCATATATTTCTATCCTCGTTTTGGCAGTGGATCACTGTTACCAATTTGTCACAACACTGCTATATTTGACTAATTAAACAAAATTTGATGGCTATTTGTACGTGCAATAAATATAGCTGTTCGCATGTGTATACATATATTTGTTTGTGAAGTCTGAGAAATACCATCTCCGCGTCACACCTCCTTCCTGAGCCTGGACGTTTGATGAAGCTGGCATGGCATGGTCGACAATGTTGGATGTGTGGACAGTTGTATGCTAGATTTTGTTACTTTCTTTTATTTTCGTTTTGCTTTTAATTTTTCCAATTTCCCCACATCATTCTGTCCAACTCCATCATTCTATAGAAGCAGACAAGCCTTGGCTCAAACCCCGCTACAAGAACGAAAGCAAACACACTAGCCTGTCCCTGACGTGAAACAAGAATGACAATACTCACCAAGCTACATCATCTCCTCCGACGTATCAGAATTTTAGACGGGACGTTCCAGGCAGGGTCTATTTGCCAGTTTTCAGAGAATTCTCTACATTATCCCCAGAACACACCCTATTCCTTACCCTTTTCTTTACATTCTTTAGACAGAGGCTGGTAGATTCCTAGATTTTTTGCTTTAATTTAAAAAGTTTCTTGCATCAATGATCGAATTTGAAGTTGCATATAGTTACTTCTACAAACACGACGAAGACATTCCAGAATTCCTCTGATAAGTATGGTAACATTTTGAATAAATAGTAGCTTTTTATGATGGATTCTTGCTGGGTACCGTGGATGTGAATGGTTTCTCTGAAATATGACCCCTATGTTAGCGCGAGTAAGTTCAATAATGAGATCATCTCGACCCCTATGTTAGTGCGAGTATGTTCAATAATGAGATTATCTCAAGCTTTTCAATTGTTTCATTCGCAGACTTGTCTCATTCTTGAGTCGTAATATAACTACTACAACAGTACCCATGTAATCCCCAATCGATAAGGGTATGGGCAGGAGAGGACCCGAGACAGACCTAACCTTTGGCAATATATGTATAAAGTGACTTTCAGAAAGTTGTACCACTGAAATAGCAGCCCCCTCTACCTCAAAAAAATGAAAACTCAAAGGGACGTTATGCTATGGAACCATGCCCCAAATCAAAGTTGGAAGGCATTAGATTGGGCAGATCTAGAGACTGATTCAATAAATGTACTGATTTCCTCACTTCATTCAAAATCTTGAGCATCAGTTATGTACAATTGGCAGCATAAACGATGCCTAGAATTTCTCCACCATCCAATCATTAATTCCTTGTCCCAGTTGGCAGTTGAAACTTATATAATCAGTGAATTGTTGGAACCAGGGAAGTACTTATTGAATTCCCTTAACATCTATGCCAACTTGCTCGAAAGGAGGAACTCTATTACTAATCCAGCCAACTAACCTTATACGTGCTTACATATGAAGCCAAAGTTGTTGGTTTCCAGGCAACGACTTATTAGTTTTAGTTGGGGTCACAATGAGAACTTCCTTATTGTGGTTAATTACGCGGGACGAAAAGATATTGGTACCTAGGATGTGCTACCAAATTAACAAAAGTAACATTGAAAGCTGGTCTGATATTCTGTTTACTATTCTTGATGCTCTACTCAGAGAACTTTCTGTCGGATGTACACAATGAAAGCTTGTCTTCTGTTTCTTTGGCTCTATATGATCCCTTTGAAGCCTATTTGTTCCAATATTACAATAATTTCTTCTTGTTTTCTCGGAGTCGCAATGCTATTTACCGATTGTGTACAATTCCAAGAGAAATTCCATGCATCTTGTGTCATATCAAGCTCTTAATTTGTGAAACAATTCTGGCATTTCATTGGGTAACCAAAGCACTTGTGTTGCACCTTAGGCAACTTTCATATTATCTTCTACGGCATGCAGATAGCTTACTACGTGGGGGTTCAAATTGACGAAAGTTGCGAGAAGCACGATAAACATGGGCTGAGCCCTGAGATGAGGCAACGTAGTGCTGTGGGTGCAGTGAAGGTTGCAGTAAGGAGTTTGTCGATGGTTGCCGGTACGTCCGAATCTTAGCAACAGCTTCCCATGAATTCTATATTGCTTGATTAAATTATTTCATTCTCCGGTTTTCACCATTTTATTTGTACTGTAAACTAGAAGTAGGTTGGACACCGAACTTTTAGAATTAAACGGTTACTAAATTGTAACGTGCTTATAAATACTCCATAAAAGAGTATCTTCTTTCAATTGTAGACCACTTTTCATGGTTCTTGCGTTATAATGTGTTCATTTGATTGATGACTGCGTTCGTAACTTGTTCATAGTCTGCCTGCCTGAACAATGTAAATACGATTGCTGTTGCTTGTGTTCAGCCGATTAATCTTGTCGCGAGCTATGAAAACCATTCATATCTGCTGAACTTGTTGAATATGTAGAACTACCAGATCCAATAAGATGAATTTTTTTTTGTAGAACTACCAGATTCCAAACCTGGGGTCTTTCCTAACCCTCCAACTGACAAAAAAGAACGGAAAAAACCCACAAAAATTGAAAAACCGAAACAACGAAAAATTGTTTTGATCTTTCAATTAATTGACCTTGATCCAAGCACACTCTCCCGGAACCCCACCATGCACCACAAACAGCATATAATACCCGGGCGGTGCAACGTTCTTCCATGCAGGCGCAACCACATTAACCAAATACCCGAACTCTATTATCTTCTGTACCGCACCCACCACGTCCAAATATACCAGCCGTTGATTCATCCCGAAAGAGTGGGTAGTAAACGACGGTGCGATCAAAGCAACGGTGAGATCTCGATCTAACCAAAATGAACCCACTGCAAATTTGATGGAAAATTTCTGACCGTACGATATCACATTATCAGTTGCCTCCACTGATAAGATTGTAGGGCGGAGATAAGAGGACTGTGGGTCCATGTACGGCGGCGAGAACGCCTCCAAACTCAAATCCGTGGGATACAACGCCGTGAAATTATACTTAACATGGGGATTACTCCCACCCACTAGAATTCTGCCATCTGGCAATAAAATAGCCGACGAGTGATACATTCGCGGAATGAGAGAGGCAGTCATCACTTGAAACCTCTTGCTCGAGTCGGGTTGGGTCGGGTAATAAATAACGGGGTTTAATACCGGCCCGACAGCGTCCTCCCACCCGGCCGTCCCGTGTGACGCCCCGTTGATGATTAGCACGTCGCCCGAGGGTAATAGTATCATATCCGACATGACACGGCTCATGGGCATTTGCTCCATGACCCATTTCGGATCGAAATCCGAAACCCTTAACCTCCCACAGGTTCTAGAACTTTCCACGAATATCCTCAACTTATCGGATTTGTAAAAAGCGAAATTCGGTGCACCACCGCAAATCATCACCTCCGCCACCGCCGCCCGGCCCCTCAACGGCAGTAATACCGACGACCCGGTAGACGGGTAATTCCGTTTCTCACAGGGGATCGCCGGGAACTCTCTCACGACCCGGTTTCGAACGTAATCGAGCGAAATCGACCTCCGATTGGCGAAAATGAAGAGGTTCCCGTCGGGGAGAAGATGCAAGAACGGGTAAAGATTGTTTTCTTCAAATCTGTCTGTTGTTGAATTCAAGAAAGGAAGGAAAAAGAGGCTCGGAGGAGAACTCGGGGGGAAGAATTCGTAACTAAATTGTTTACGGCCACCGACTACGATGACACGGCCGTCTGGCAGAATGTGGTTGGATGCGTACCACCGCCGGACTCTCAAATCCGCCGGTAATTCAACCCAGTCGGAATTGTCACCGTCGCCTCCGAAAACGCCGTTGAGGGCGGCGCCGGCGGCAGAGTTGTTGGTGGTGGTGTTGGAGGGGGTGAAGAGGCGGATTTTCCTTTCGCCGGCATTGTATCCGCCGGTCTGGACTAGTGTTCCGTCGGGGTGGACAGCGCCGGAGGAGCACCAGACGTTGGTTTGGACGGTCAAGGGGCGGTAGGTGTTGGAAGCAACGTCGTACAAAAGGGAGTGGGCTGAGCAGTCGAGCTTGACAACGGCGTCGTTGCGACGGCAGATTTTTCCGGTTGGGAGAGAGAGGTTGGAGGTGCCGAAATCGGTGCGGTCGAAGATGACGACCTTGTTGTTCTTCATGAGCTGCATGTGCATTGCTGAGACCCCTATTGTTTTCTGCAGTAGGACCCACTCTCCTCCCCCATCACCCGGGACCACCGCGTTCAATGGCCCCTGTTGAGTCGCTGCGGTGGTGAAGAGAGAGAAGACGGAGATGAGAGAGAAGAATGGTAAAGAAATGTGGTGCTGGAAAGTCATCTTCGAGGACGTTTGCGTTGCTCTGTTTTCTTGAATTCGAGTTTGTGTTGCTGTGTTTTCTTGATTTTTCTTCTCTGTTTCTCTATTGGTGGTGTTTGATTGGGTGGATAGATACAGATGAGAGAGATACAAAAACAGGGGACTGAATTAAATATGGGTGGAGATCCGAAAAGCGCGTGGTATAATTAGTAGCTTTTGTATTCTCACTGAAAGATGTTTTAGTCCATTTTGAGGTGTTAGTAACCAAGAAAAACTAGAGAGAGAGTATATGGCCTTTTTTTTTTTTTTTTTTGAACTGGAAAAAAGGGTGCTCTTGTGGGGACTTCACTGCACCCTGAGGCCCTGGCCTCGGGGTCACCGGTTGACGGCTAGATTTAACCCAACCCATAGGAAGGGACCCACCACCAGGGCACCAGTGGAGTGCATCACACCCCAGCAGAGCCCATGAACGTTGCTTTAACTCTTTTAGGAGTCGAACTTGGGACAAAACCGCGGAAAGCGAATGCCTCCATCACTGGGCCACCAACATGGTGGTAGAGTATATGGCCTTTGATCCTTGTGTTTTAGAGGTTTTGAAGATGTTTTTTATTCCATAATTGGAAACGGTTTATCGTATGGTTATGAAGATTAATACAGTTCTTGTTTATTTGATAGGATTTTTATTTTTTTGGTACTTATTTGATAGGATTGATATCTAGTATTTTGCGCAAAAGAAAGTTTGATTTTTTCATCAACAAAATGTGTTTTTACTTTTTAGGTTCTTATTTTGAGATCAAACAATTTTTTTTAACCTGAAAAAAAGTACACGCGTTTTAAGATTAATCAAACATATATAATGCACGAAAGAAATACATCATGTTTTTTAAAGGTTAATGATCCATCAATCAAAATATAGCCATTAAAATTGGTAGAAGATAGTGAACCACCCATGCCACTGAGCCCCTTATAAGCTCCGGCCCTCTTTATAATTATGTAGGGTAGATTATTATTATTATTTTTTTCCGGTCTATACAGTAGATTGGGTTACATATGTTTGTTTAATTATTCTCCCACTTTTACTCGGAGAAGAAATGAACTTACAAAAGTGAAAATGTCTTCTTTTTTTTTGTATAGAAATAGAAATATCATTAAACAAATACAACCAATACAAAATGAGTATCTGCAAGCTGATAACATTCCAACCACCACAACAAGGACTAGAACAAGAGAGGCAAAACTAAAAGAGATTTTCATCACCAGTGTCCGGGTGAGGAACAAAAATGGCAAGGGCATGCTTTGCTAAAAAGTGTGCACGCTATACAACCGTCCGTGGCACTTTCGATATCCTAAAAAAAGTCAACTTGGCAATCTCCTCCCTCAAGCTGTGCATAAAAAAAGTGTCATAGTGATGACACTCACTCCTCCTCCCTAGCTGCACGATGGCATTAAAACAGTCAGAAAAAATATTAATGGCATTGAAATTATGATGTAAAGCTCATTGGACTGCATGTTGGATTGCTTGAATCTCTGTTTGTAGTGAAAATGTCTTAAAAATTTTGATTTTTGGAGGAACTTAAAATTTTGATTTTTGGAGGAACCCAAAATTGCCTGAATGTCATCACTTACCTAGATCATTAGAAACAATCAAGCTAGCGAGGGCTTATTTAGCTAGTGACAGGAGAATAGGATTACTAAAAATTAATGTAAGCAATTAAACTATAAATAGGATTAGTATGGATTGAGGAACCCTGTAGCACGCAAAGTGTAGTGCATTTTGCGCATTACACGGAATCGGGGGAGGTGTTGTGCACAGCCGTGCTGTGCACCCCTCGGCCCTACGCATTACACCATCCCCCAATCCTTCTCGATACCTTTGACACTTGTTTGGAGCAGTTGATGCATGGCATCTTAATTAATTACACAAGCTGCATTTAACAATCTAACTACAAACTCAAGAGTGGTTAGATGCCCTAATTATGACTAACCAACAAGCTCTTTGAGGAGTGGAGGCATTGAATCAACTATAGAGGTTTTATATATGTTGCCTAAGAATGACTCTCACTATTTTTTATAAGTACCTACTACGAAAAGTCGTATAGTTTTCGGAGTAAAATAAAATACCTTTTTTTTGTACTACTATATTTGTTTTTTTGATTTCACAGAACTAGTAAAAATCTCAATCCGTTCTTTAATAGGTATGAATATTTTTGAAAACTAAGTGCGGAAAGTATTCTTTTTTATCAATGAAATATTGAAACATAACACTAAGAACATGGATATTTTTGCAATAATGTCTTTATTTTTGCCTCGCTTTTCTTTCCGTCCAATATTCAAGCAGAATTTTTAAAAATTCTTTCAATTAATTAAATGGGTAAATAATTTTTCTCAGTGTTTTTACCAGTTGCTGTACTTTTGATAAATTTCTCCACTAAATGTATGATCCAAAAACTAAATCGCTTCTTGATTTTCACAATCCAAAAATTGGTTTTGCAGTTTTGTTTTTCCAAATTCATGGTCTGAAAAAATCTATCCAGAAACCCTATTCCTTTTGTTTCGTTATTCAATTTTATGTACTCAATCATTTATTTATCCAATTATTTTGAATCTGTCCGACTTGGGCGACATTTTACTTAGCTCTTAAAAGGAAAAAATGAAGCCATCAAGAAGAAAATCTAGTGCCGATCCTCCACCCACCTCCCCGAGCAGGTGCATTTTCCTTCTCGAGACCTTTGACATTTGACCGGAGTAGTTGATGCATGGCATCTTAATTAATTATCTCTCTAACTACAAACTGTAGGCACTAATTAGTGTACCAACTATTACACTAAATGCACAAATGACATTACCACATCAATGCACTAATCAATGTATAGATAGATTTATCCACTAAAAGAGTGTCACATGAACAGTTAGTGTAATAGTTGGTACACTAGTTAGTGTCTGTAACATTTTCCTTGTTAGAATAAACCAAAAGCCAAATTGTTCCACTCCCTAAAAGTCAATTTTTTCCACTCCTGAAACAGACAATCCATTAGGTGTAATAAGTTAGTGAAGTCCAAAAAGTCAATGGAACAAACTGTCTTTTTGTTATTGACTTAACAAGTGAGAAACCAATTTATCTTAAGACAGTTATTGTGGAACAACGCAAATTAAATATGTTGCCTAACAATTACTCCCTCTTACCCTCTGTTCTCATTTGATCAGTGTACACTACGAAAAGTCATACAGTTTTCACGTTAAAATAAAGTATTTTCATGTAGAATTTGTTTCAATATCATTTTACAGAATTAAAGAATGATCAGCACAAAAGAATCGGTGGAAATGTTTATTTAGATTGTTAGAGTCAGGGGCGGACCCAAGAAGAGGCAATGGGGTCAATTGATCCTGCTGAATTAAAATTTCTTGCATACATGTACATATATTTCTAAATATTTTGGTAATTTTATGTCAAGACTCTACACTCGATTCACTAGATCTTATCCCAAGACATGAAATAAGTACAACATTTATAGATTCTTGACCCCACTGATAGAAAATCCTGCGTCCGCCTCTGGTTGGAGTAGATTGTCTTTAACAATTCTATGACAAATTCCTCCACAAAACCTTGATCCAAAGGTTCAAATATCCTTCATTTTCTGATTTTCAAGGTTTATTAATGCAGTTTTGTTTTCCCAAGACAATGGTTTGAAAATGGCGGTGCTTAATTTTCCTACACAAAATGTACTCAGAAATGCCTATTTCTTGTTTATTTTATATTCAAATTTATATATTCATTCATTTATTCATCCAACTATTTTTATAGGGTGCTCATATGATTGAATTATTATTTTTAATTCATCAATTTTCTCAAGGCACTGCTACAGGTATGTTTGTCATTATTGGGAGTACCTGTCCTGTGTATTAAATACTGTGTGTATAGAGCAAGTAGATAGCCTTAAATATTTGCTGGTAGACACCCTCATGGAATTCTGTCAAACAGTTTCCAAAGAATTAACATTCTCAATTGGGTATGCTTTCAGACCTATGGTTTTCTTTTCTGGGAGCCAGAGCTTGTGATAAAATTGAAACATTAGGTTTGGTGGAGATATACATAGCCCCCATGTGTATATGCTGTTGTTCATGCTCTTAGTAGCTAGAAGTTGTGATAATTAAAATTGCAACAATAGATATGGGGGAGATAATATATATCACCGAGATTCATTTTGGAACACGGTCTCGGATCCAGATTGTTTATGTTCCAGTCATGTTTAGTTTGTGCTACTGTGGACTCTATATCTAGAATAACGATTGAAACTGTTCATTTTGTAGAGCTCGTCAATATATTAGGTTATTCACATAAAATACTAATTTGATCGAACGTCTATAGCAGCTCCGTTAACAGAAGAGATTTGTGCACGGAAAAATAAAACGGGGAAAATAATCATTCGAAATTTGAACTCTCCAATCTTCTCATTGCTATGGGTTGATCGATCCTACGCCCACATATGCCTAAACTGGACCATAACTAACCAGCCTGGAAGGAGGACTCATCCTTCATTATGATGCCTAAAAATTACAAAAAACAAAAATACACCTCTTTCTTTGATTGTTTGGGGACCACCAAATTAACTTCTCATGTTCGAGAAGTATGTCAATATTAATCCGTCGACTTGAACTTGAAACCTTTCCCAATACTAACTACCCTCCACGACCACTTTGGGTAGAGCCTTGGGTCTCACCAATGACGTACAAAGTTTTGCTCCGGTTTTAATTGGGCTCCCTACAAGTGAGCTGTGGGATTATGCTCTCAGAATCAGACGAGGATTGCACAAGCTGGCTCGGACACCTGAATTATCAACAACTACCTATCTGATCCGCAGAAGAAACTCATGTCCACTTCCAAGGCATCACAGGATAATGGTCTTGAGGAGCATCAGTTTATGTTATACTGGGCTTTGGGGTTGGCCTTCTCATTTGGTGAATCAGGCAGAAGGTGACTCCATTTAGCCCAAAATATAACCAAGCCCAGATCGAGACTTTCCTACTACATTTTCAGCCCATTAACAATATTAGGCTCAGATTGTGGGCTTCATTCCGGGCCATATAAGGCTCCTGTGAGCTCTTCCCATATTGGTGTTTGGCAGCCAATTATTTTTTAAATTCTGAATTCTAAATTTTGTAGTTTTCAATTTTGAGATAAGTTTTTTAGGTAAAAAAATTACATAGGGTTGCGTGTTTTTTCTTCTTTAGTCAATTTTTTTTTAACATTCTATGAAACTTTTGTAAAGTTTGAACGGAGGTATGCTATATACATCCGAAAAGTAAAAAATAAACAAAAATTTGATAAAAAATCACTAAAGATGAAAAAGGAAGAATAACGAGCAGTCAAAATTTTTGGGGATAAATTTTCTCAGAGGTGAAAAGAGAAAACTGTAAATTTTTGGATAATAATGTGCAGAATACATTTTGAAGAAGGGTAGTTTATAAATTTGCATTGAGAATTCAGTAAAACTCCAAATTATTTGTGAAATATAAATTTTCATTTCATTTTTAGTAACGTAATTGTCCCCCAAAAACCCAAAGTAAGAAAATAGAAAATCTATAATCAAATAATGAAGTGACAAAACATCTCCAACTTGTGGGACAAATTTAAACTCCCAAACATCTCCGCTACTTGTAATTAATAAAGTACCTCCAGTATGTTGAATTTCTAGGTCGGTGGTGAAGCAGTTTTGGGCGCGGCCCATTAGATGACCTTCAAAACAAATGAGACTAAAGGACACCGGTGTGGCGCCAACCAAGGACCCTCCGATGCCTAAGTCAGTAGATGTAGCGAGGAAGAAAGGGTGTGAACTTTGCATAAATCATAGCAAGAGTCTCGTACCTGCCCCCTATGGGAGGGGGTTGTTTATATAGGCATGGAGTGTGGAGAATCCTACCTGTAGTAGGATTAGGTCATGTTGATCTCTGATTGATTGGCATTACCAGTGCCCTCTTGCCTTAGGATTAAGCTTTCCTGTTTGCATTAGGACTGTTGATGGCTATCCCCTGAGATATTCGTGCTTATCTCTCCTGTAGTAGGTGGTGTAGTCGGTTTAGAGTCCTCGTATGACCTGGACTCTTCATGAAAGTTAGATCTGAGGTTATTAACCTCAGCTGAATTATTTGACCTCTATCCGCTAAGCTAACCACGTAGGCTATTTGTATTTATAAGTCGGCCATTGGCCATAGGTGGAGGAACCTCTAAATTAATTCCTCCCGTCCCAAAATTTTGGTCTACATTTCTTCTTTTTGGATGTCCTATAATACTTGTCTATGTTGACTAGTCAAGAAGAAAAAAATGAGTCATTGCCCTTTTTGCCCTTCACCCCGTAGTAAAATTTCAAACATCAAAATGGAGGAAAATTGTTTAAGAGTCTAAAATGTGATCATTACATTTCAAAAGAGAGGATAGTTTTGGATGTTCATGTTCATTGAAGAGTAATGATAATGATTATGTATTGCTAAAAAGTTGAATTTTGAAAGCAGGACTAAAATTTTGAGACGAAAAAAGTAGTATTTAACCAAGGTTGGATAGTTCAGGGAGTGGTGCAAGATGAAGTCTTAACATGAATAAACATTTTTTTTGGTCTTTTCTTGATACGAAGATATTTGGAGTTTCAAGGCTCACTGTATATACCATACCTTTGGGTCGTCGTCCCAAACTGATCATGAGTAATGACATAGGTGGCCCCAGAGGAGTCTCTACGTTGGAAAGTGGATTTTGCATAAGGTTTAAGCAAAATTAAAGTGGGTCTCACAAATTATTAGGGGCGAGTTCAAGAGTGAAATTTGTTCAATATACTAAGGAGATTAGCATATTGAAATTACTTACAAAAACATTTACGGTGTGAAAGAAATGGGACGGCCGAGTCATATGTGTAGAAGGGTGTGGCGCTTGGGCTACCCCAATCTTGCAAGAAATACCTTGTATATATAGTACCCCTCCAAAACAAATGATTGTCCGGTTCTCAAAAAGAGGACTAAAAAAAATATTTTCTTTAAAAAATTTCAAACTTTTAATCGTAATTAAAAAATTCGTTGATATTAAGTAAATTGTTAATTTTTTTTTTGAATTTCTCTTGAAAATTTTGTACTATTTTTAAGTTATTATTTTGCGGATGTTGAGGCCAAAATATTGGCACGTAGCAATCACTTTATCATGCATAGTTAGATGAGTATTATTATCTTTTTGATCATTCACTTAAAATTATCGAAATTGCAGGAAAAGATGATAATATGAAAATTTCAGCCGTTTAGGCAAAAAATACAATTCCAGGAATAAACTCAAATTGGCCAAGCACCTACATGGAAAGGACATACACTAAATTAGGTATTCTTATTGGTTTAGACTATGCGGTGGAATCATGGGCTAAGCCAAGACAAAAGTTGATAATGAGTTTTTGGCCTTATGAAAGTTGCTGTGCGCGTAAAGGAAATTAAGAGCCACAAATTAGGCAATATTTCAGATTAAGAAGTTAGAGTTTGAAATGGATTTCCCTTCCTTTAACAAACTAGGTATGAGGCTTCGTGCTCTGCACGAAGTTAATGCCCGTTATTGTATGCCCGTTATTGAAGCAGCCGAAGTAGATTATGAATAGATTCGTTAAAGCTATAGTTGACTATTAGTAGTAAAATTCTAAAGTATGATTTTTTTAATTTTTTTTTATCGAATTAAAGATCTCTATTAGTAGTTTAATTTGGTACAAAAATAAACAAAAAATTATATGCGGAAGTACTTTATTTTGTAATGCGAAGGATATTGCAAAAAAACTCAACAAGCCAACAATGTAAAATTTTCAAGTACAAAAATTTTCAATTGTTATCGAATTAAAGATATCTATTGGTAGTTTAATTTGGTACAAAAATAAATAAAAAATTATATGCGGAAGTATTTTATTTTCTGATGCGAAGGATATTACAAAGCAAATCAACAAGCCAACAATGTAAAATTTTAAAGTACAAAATTTTTCAATTTTTATTGAATTAAATATCTCTATTAGTAGTATAATTTGGTACAAAAATAAATAAAAAATTATATGCGGAAGTACTTTATTTTTTGATCCGATGGATATTGCAAAGCAACTCAACAAGCCAACAATATAAAATTCTACAGTGTAAAATTTCCCAATTTTTTGTATCAAATTAAAGATCTCTATCAGTGGTATAATTTGGTGCGAACAAAAATTTAAAATTATGCTCGGAAGTACTTTATTTTTTTATCCGAAGGAATTTCTCTATACGTGCAGTAAATATAATTCTAAAGCATAAATTTTTCATTTTTTTTTATCGAATTAAAGATCTCTATTTTTAGTTTAATTTGGTAGAAAAAATAAATAAATAAATTGTGTACGGAAGTACTTTTTTTTTATCCGAAGGACAGTGCAAAGTAACTCAATAAGTCAACAATGTAAAATTCTAAAATATTGGAATTTTTAAATTTTTGTACCGAATTAAAGATCTCTATTAGTAGTATAATTTGGTGCGAACAAAAATTTAAATTTATGCGCGAAATTACTTTATTTTTTGGTCCGAAGGGATTTCTCGGGATGAGAATTGGGACACAATAAAGACAATTGGGGACTAAAGAGTAAAAAAATAAAGCTTGGGAGGTAAATATGGAAAATGGAAAAAATTGCTTTAATTGCTTTAAAAGACAAGATTGCCCATGGTAAAAACTTAAAATAACTACTATTGGAGGGTAAAATTGGAAAAATCAGCCAAAGTGTTGTAAGCCATGAAATCAAACATTGTTGGTATAATAGCCTTTGGTATGGATACTATACGTCACTTGTAAAAAGGGGAATATGACTTACTCCCACGCATCACAAAATTGGAAAAGCAAGTGGCTGCAGCGAGGATTAATTATGAACATGGCTGGAGCAAAAGTAGTAGTAGTAGTGAGTGCTTAAGCCATCTGTAGTGGTGGTGTTAAATCCACAAAATAATCGGTCACTAACCTAGTTAGCTAGCTTTTTCTCTTTTTTTGCTTGCAATAGTGTAGTTAAGGGGTGGTTAAAGTGTGTAAGAGTTGGGAAAAAAATTAGCCTAGAAGTTAACTGGGACATGTGCTCTAGCTACAAGAGAAGAGAGAGAAGAGAGGAGAGAGAGAGAGAAAAAAAATTGTGCCTTAAGCTCTGACACAACAGGAGAGAGAAGGGATGAAAGAAAAAGTAGGAGAGAGAGAACGGATGAAAGAGAGGTGAGAGAGGATGACACATCTGATTATTGGTGTACTTTTTAACACTTTAATAACATTTTAACAACACCACTACAACATTTATTAACTTAACAACACATTTTGTCATAACAACACATAAATGGGATCCATTTTTTACACTTTGTGTCATACAACACCATATTTTTAACTACACCACTAGAGATGGCCTTACACACCGACCTCACGTTGTAGAAGTAGTGGCCAGAAGCGTAGAGCTGTGTCGGTTGTAGCATAAAACTCGAAAGTCTGAGGTCGAATCCACAAGAAGCGCAACAGAGCGCTAATTGAAGAATGTTTACAACATTAATGAACAGAAACTATTACCAAGGGTTAGGCATGATTGAAGGCAGGCGTAACCTTTCACGATATGCACAAAGTGGCTGCTCTCAGAATACCACTGAAACAATGGCCTCTCTAAAACTCCAAGAACCGATGAGCTACAAGGACGTTTTTGCTGTAGAACCATGCTCCCAAATTAAAGCCGAAAGGCATCAGGGAGGGCAGGCCTAGAGACCTAAATCAATTTCTGTGTTCATTACCATGCTTCCTTCATTAATGGTCCAAAGCATCTACTAATGAGCCTATGGGTATTGATCGGGTATCGATACCAAATCAATACCCTGGGCCTCTGGATTCTTACCTTGAGGCTATTTTTGTTCCTCTTTTGGCCTTCGGGATGCGTCAGGCCTTTCTCCAATGCCTTAAACACTTTGTCTTGAACTCGAGAAGGATTCTTCTCGGCCTCTAGTGCTTCCGGATCCCTCGGGAATTATTGGGAGCTTTAGAATACGATTTTCACAGCGATTACCTAAAATTCAAGAAAAACAGACCTTGTGCATAATATCAAATATAAATGAGTATTAAATGCATGCAAGTGTGACAAAACGAGGGATATAGACACTCAATTATGCAATATTATGTACCTATTAGTGAACTTTATTGTTTTTATTTCCTATGGATTTTAGCCGAATGATCAATTCATTTTTATCTATAAGCGGCTAAACTTTTAAACTAGGGTTGAGGATGCTTCCTTCAATATTGTTTTTATTTCCTACTTTTGTAGGTTTATTATTCTTGTTTTTTTTCATTTTTTTTCATGATTTGGTACCAACATATTAATCGTATTGCTTGGTTTCTTAAAACTAATTTTACATACGGGGTATCTACTGTGATTTGTTTTTGCAGATACAGTGGATGATTTTGGCTTAAACTTTGAAGCAGAGGGGGAAGAAAAAAGTTCTTATCATAATATTATCTATGGTGGTTAAGATTAGTTTCTAAAATCATTGTGTAGAATCATAGGAAAACTCATCACATAAAAATAATCGATATAAATTTGTGAGTGTGGGTTCCGAAACTTTAGTTAAATTTCCCAAATGTAAATCTCCATTACTTTTGCGTGCTAGTTTAATTGTTTCTTTTTGTCTTTGTTTAACATTTGCGCGCTTGTGAATACTTGCCTATCCTGTCAGGGTCTGGTGGGGTTTAGGGTCACTAAAACACACATCTCAAGCATCGAATTGCTAAAAAGATGAGAACAATCTCCGGAGAGCCAATCCGGCGCCCACTCACTCCACCTCACCCTTTCCACGCTATATTGCTAACCCACACTGTCCTTTACGCATACACATACATATAGAGTAGAAAAGATGAAATCATCTCAAGCCCCTAAGGCTTGAGATAAGAGGGCGATATGGGATTCAGTATGTATGCTCTGGATTATCTGGTGTAACCGTAATGATAAGTATTTCGAGGGGAGACAACAAAACCTGATGCAATTCTAGCTAGATTTGTGGCCTTGAGATTCAGTTTTGATCCAAAAAGAAGAGCAAATCGAAGTCCATGATTGACTCTTAGGATATAGCGGGTAAAGAACCACATATCATTAGAGAAGGAGAAGTTAGCCACATTTTCAGCGCATTCAATGGAGTAACAACGTTGCCAATGTGAAGCATTTTGTGACAGATGAGGCTTGGCACTTGAGTACGTTAAAAGGAGTTGCTACTTGGATGAAGAATAGTGGTCAATGCAGAGGAAACCCAGCAAGTGATGGAATACAAAGCAAGTTATGCAACTTTAGTGGAAATCAGAGCAAGTATTTTGGCATTGCAATGGGTTAATAGCATCTCCAGTACTCCTCACCCAAATCTTACATTAAACTCAAATTCAAGTAAAAATCACCAAAGATCTCACTCCACTCCTTCACCAAATCCTTCACCAAATTTGATATTGCTCAAATTCTTCACCAAATTTGGTGAGAACCAAATCCAACATCAAATTTTGAAGGCTATTTTCTTTCCCTTAAATTTACAACAATGCCATTACTGAGGTCTGAGGCTTTTGCTCAAATTTATGCCTAGATTTTTTTTTTCCCATTGGAGTGCTCCATACCAAATCAAGTTTTTACTCAAATTTGGGTAAAAATCTAACTAAAGAGTGGAGATGCTCTAAGGTAAGGATTTAAAGGAAGTGTGAATCTCTACCTATAGCATGGAGTTTGTTTAAAGGACTCGACATCCCAATGAATGTGTCAGTTCTAATCCTACCTGCTATCTTGGATTTCTATTATCTATGTACTGGTTTTGATTACGTTAAAGTTATGAAAGTAACTATTCCATATCTATTGTAACTGTTGCCCATGGCATTTGTTTGTTTGTCCCCCAAAAAAAAAAAGCTTACGCGTAAGATATGGGTGGGGAGTAGTTTGCTGACACTTGGGGAGAAAAATCCCCTGCTTCTCACACTTGGGAGGATAGCTGGCCAAGTCAACATTCACTCCCTCCGACCAAGTGGGAAATCCAAAGTCAACAAACATCGCACAATGTTGACCCCTCAACGCCAATTGGTGATACTAAAAAACAAAAAAAACATTAATGTCATCTACTTCTCTCTCTCCTCACTCATGTGGTCATACCAAGGTCCCCTTTCTCTCCCGCATGGCACAATGGCACATCACGGGTAGGTCCTCCAAAAATAATTCCAACTCTCTATGGGCTTAAAAAAAAATATCCCCCCGTTGCTTTTTCTAGTACTGGACTGAATTTTGGATTGCTTTTTCTAATGCGCGCACGCAGGTCACTTTTTCTCCGGCTCGGGTCCCCTTCGCTAGACCACTTTGTTGCGGAAAGTAACCAAGGGCGGCTCCAACCTGAACCCAATTGATTTGTTGGGTTTGAAAAATGCACTGAAAAAATGTCATTTTTTAAGTATTAGGTGTTTTTTTTAGTATTATCAGCACTGGATTAATGAGCGGGATCAAAATAAATGAAACTCCAGTTAAATTTAGAAAACTTTGACAGTATAATCTAACAAAACAAAGTAAGTCTAACCCATCAAATTTTGGGAATCTAAAATATATAAAAGGAACTCTGCCTTTTCTCTCCTCTCTCGCCGTCACGTTGTTGGTTAATTAAGGTATAAGCGCAATAAGGAATCAGATGAAGCGTTGAGTACTCAATAACATGTCAACGTGGCATATTACCAAGCCATTTATTTGATTGACAATTTAATACTCAACACATGGTATTTCAATTGATTTTTACTTTCATGTCTTGATTATATTTAGTTTAGGTCTCGATTTCTGGAGAAGAATATGTTCAGTGGTGTTGATAATAAATCTAAATTCAATACTTTCAAAATACGAAGGCTCATCACCGGGCATTGGAAGACACGAAGGGTTGAAATGGAGTAGCTTTTTTTGTGCAACAGTGAAATCTATGAAGGTATTTTTTTTTGTTTTGCATGTAATATATCTCGTCAAGTTAGATCATATTTTTTTGCACAGAGCTTTTCGTAGTAGCACTATGAATTTTTGTTATTGCTGAATGAAAATCCTAGTGCCACAAAACATGCCTGCATGAATCTACTATGTCTTCCACTACTTTTACTTGCTTACATACAGTTCACTAATTTTACAGGAAAACAATCCACAATACATCTCGAAACAGTATGTTCAGATATCTATTGATTCCTCGTCATCGATAAAAAAAACCTGCTACCTTTTTTAAGGGAGTTGTTGAATTTCACCTCTCAGATTGAGTAGCAACTTATGAAGCAGATTTCAGTTTCTTTCTACACAAAAGGTCGGCTTTGACTTTCAGATTACGCAAAAAAGTCATGGAATTTGGTAAATTTCTTCTAATAATTAAGCATAGGAAAAGATTCAAAGCGTGCAAAGTAAATTACTCGATATATATATATATATATATATATATATATATATATATATATATATATATATTTATAGGGAGCACTTCTAGTCCGGACTCCGGACTTCCAGACCTCCTTGATCCGAACATTTTTTTGACGATCCGATCCGTCCAATGTGTTCAGAAGGTGTTTTCAAGGGTCCACGAGGGAAATCTTCAAAACAAAATACCGGGAAGGGCTTGATCCAAGCAGTTTTCGCAAAACTGTAAAAATACAATTTTTGTGAAAAACTGCCCTTCCCGGTATTTCTTTTTGAAGATTTCTAGCGCGAACCCTTGAAAAACACCTTCTGAACACATTGGACGGTTCGGATTTTCCAAAAATAATTTGCAAAACAAAAAAAAAATCATTTTTCCTTATTTTTGGGAGGTTTGGACTAGAAGTTTTACCTATATTTATATATATATATATATATACAGAAACAATTAATATCAACCCTCCTAAACTATCTAATTGATACATAAAATTACGTACGCATTAGGTTCGATGGAAGCAGGGCAATTACCTCCATAATTTAACACTAGCGTTCTAGAAGATCAAGTGACGATCACTTATATAGCATGTGTTGAATAACTAATTACGCATGGATATTAAGAATTTGGTATTTTCGTTCATCTTTTTTAAATTTTTGTTAGATTTACATTTTATAGTTGAATTAATCACCCGTCTCGATGACAAGAGTCTAAAAAGTAAAAAATCAGGGGAAAAAAGTTCATTAAAGGCGGAAAAATACCAAACAGTTGGTATATATATATATTTTTTGGGTCTATAGTGTCATTTTTTATATAATTTTTTTTTTCAATTTCGATCATATTTTTTGTACTTTTCACGATTCCTCTCCTCGAGACAAATATATATTTTTTTGAACAAGGAAAATGCCCCAAGGGTTGCAACATCGATCCTCAACTTTCGGGTTATCTATCTGGAGTGGGTTGGTAAACGCTAGGGATATCACCCGGCTCACAAGAAAACCCGAAAAGGGTATAAAAAGTTCCATGCAGGGAACAACGATCTCACAAAACGAAGATAGACAAAAGCAAGAAATAAACAAGACCATAAATAAATAAAAAAAGGTCTTCAGAAGTGACGCTTGAGCCGCTTCCACGATTCTGGCCTCTTATTCTGGATTAGAAGCCGCACCACCCTAAAACTCTGCAAACTTAGTCGATCTAGCCCTCCTGAGATAATCGAAGCCAACGGGAGCAGATCTGACCCTCCATAACTGAAAACAATGGAGGTTGGATGATGGAGGCTGGGGAGGGTTTCGAATGATTAATCTCAAAATTTACGATGAAAAGCTAAATTAGAATTTACGAAAAATAAAAAAATGCCCAAAGAATTGCCTAACAAAATATATAGGGGAACTAAATTTAGATGAAGCGCGACAAGGATCGCCAAACAACAAAATTTAGACCATCTCTAGCAGAATCGCTATCCCACCGGCAACGCCATTTTGGCGACCGAAACCTATCAAAACAACAGCCAACAGCCTCGCCAAGGCCATCGCCATTTTCGTGGGAGCTACAGTACCTCGCCACAGGCAACGAGGTTTGGCGAGAGATCACGAGCTCGCCAGGAGTTTTTTCTCTCTCTCTCTCTCTTGGCCGGAAAAAATGAATCGCAGGAGGAGTGCTCTTAAAATCGATTTGACAGAAGAAGATTGAAGCTCTCGTTGAGACGATGTCCATGGTCTAAGAATCGTCGTCGGAGAAGATGGCCGGAGCTCGCACGCGCCGGTGAAAGTCCACGCGTGTGAGAGAGTGAGATCCACTCTTGCGGTTGGCGTGCACGTGCCGTACTGGGTAGAACACGAGTTAGATTTTTTTTTTTTTTTTTGTTGAGCCAAATGGCTAGTCTGTTGGGTAGAGGTGATATTTTTTGGCTAGTTATATCAGTGTATGGCATCTTTTGTGGCTAATTTGGTGAAAATTTTGTTGAGTTTGTTGGAGATGCTCTCAATCCGCTTTCTAATAACTACTAGTACTTCTCTATGAAATGTCAAGCCTAATGTCAGATGGGAAGTGGGATCTCAAAGCTATAAGCAAAAATGACAGAATTGTCCCTACCCTTCTATTACCGTATTTCAGGGGGAGAGAATCACCTTGCTATAGGGAAAAAATATCAGTGCGAGTAGGCACAGCTCCGACGCGTATTTTGGCTGTTCAAAATTTGAACGGCCCAGATTTATCTCACTCTCCTTTCTCTCCCCTCTTTCTCTCTCAACTTACGTTTTCTCTTTAAAATCTGGACGGTCCGAAACACTTTCGAACGACAGAGATGTTTGTTTAGGCATCACGTAGGACGATGCCTACTTGGCATTGATCTTTTTTCCTTGAAATAGATACCAAACCATAGTGTAGAATACACGTGCCGCGTGGGACCCATTTATAAATTCTATACAAAATAATCTGAGCTGTTTAATAATTTTGAAATATTTTTTCGAGTGTTCTTGCAACCTGACTCAAAGAATAACGTTTTCTTCTGTCATATTGAGTACTGGATATTACAATTATGGTTTGTCATTCCAAAAAAAAAAAAAAAAGAGTAGTAGTTGAGAAATTAAATGTACTCTATATTTCTTTGGGCAAATCATAAAAAGTTTCACTAAAAAATCTCAGTTTCGACCCCCCAATATTGGTTCGACAATTTGATTTTCTAATTTTTTCTTTTAGTCTCAACTGATTCGAATTGATAATGGAATTGAATAAATTGGACAAAAATTGTTAGGTAGGCTCATGTCAACAGTGCAAGGGTTAATTTGGAGTCTAACTTTTATAGCTTACAGTGCTAGATGATATTGACCAGGGTGAAGTTAGTCTTGCACATCTCTCTCTCTCCCTCCCTCTCTCTCTCTCTCCCCCTTATAAATAGGGTTAACAGGCACACAATCCAAGCACACAAAAAACAAATAATGGAGGTAGAGAATAGCAAGAAGAGTAAGCAGTCAAGCTACTCTTCTTGGATGGCAACTTGCTTCACCAAATGCCTCCCTATCTCTTCTTCTTCAACTTCATCTCCACAGTCTTCAGAAGTAGTATTCCCAGAGAACCATGCCATGGTTTTGCCAAGCTCAAAGATCACCACCAAAATTAGAAAGCCCGCTGGATGGAAGGTCATGCCTTACGTCCTAGGTCTCTCTCTCCCTCTCCCACTTCACATATCTACGTGTTTATTATGAGAACGGCTCGTCTCTGGTCTGGTTACGAACCAGAGGGATCTATTTTGGACCTCTCTGGTTTATAACCGAACCACATAAATGTCTTTCTTAATTCTCATCCATGGTACCTATGAGCACAAATTAATTTTATGCATATGCATTGACAAGAACATAGTACCCATCGACATTGAGAATGAGAAACTATGTGGCCAGGGCCGGTAAAAATGCCAAGCTACTTGAGTTCGGCTCATGAAGAGTTCGTTCAAGATCTGTTTACTACCTAAACAACCAAGTTTAAACATTTACCTCGTTTAGCTTATGATTTGAAAAATAATTGAAGCTACTCAAAATTGACTCGTGATCGGCTCGTTAAATCTCTTTTGAGATCAGCTCGCTTGAGAAGTGAAGCTTTGAACTTATTTTATCAACTTGCTAAGATTTCAAATTTAAATTTGAACAATCTACTGTTCGGCTCGTTCTCCTTGACTATAATTTACTGTTCTTCAAATCCCCATTTGTATACAGACAAATTAACCCACACATAGACACTGTACACATGATGTGCATGCACATGGTGCCATTTATTGTTTCCGAAGCTGACAAAAGAGAATGGTACTTGATACTATCTCAATCGGTCTCGGTTGTCAATAAGCTAAGAAAAGATGCAAAAATACATGCTCCAAAAGAATACGTTTTTCAATACACTTTCATTCACTTTACACTCTTTTCACACATTTTAATTTGCAGGAAATGAAACATTTGAGAGGTTAGCAACGTTTGGGTTACAGGGAAACTTCATGATTTTCTTGTTAACTCAGTTCAACATGGAGCAGGCATCCGCTGCAAACGTCCTCAACATATGGTCTGGTGTGACTAATTTTGCACCCTTGGTTGGTGCTTTCATCTCTGATGCTTATGTTGGCAGGTTTTTGACCATTGGTGTTGCCTCCTTTGCATCCGTTTTGGTATGTACCCAATTAATTAACTTCTCCACAAGATTATCAACTAACAAAATACCTATATTCTTTGCTTACATATAGGAAAAAAAAGAAATTTCGCCAACCACCAAAATTATCTACTCATTTAACTTTTAGAATTTAGTGAGTCTAAACCCTCTGAAGAAAAAATATCTAACGTAAGATCCTATGCTTTACATATTGTCTCTTTCACTTGTATTTGGTTCCTATCAATTTGCCCATTATAGGCATGAATGTCTAATTAATTATAAACGTCATTTTCGAGAGTTAATTGAAAGCTAGTGTACAATAATCCAATGTGTAGCTCAAGCAGTAATATGAATGAGTTGTAAACCTAGACATTCTGGGTTTGAAACTTGTCAACCTTTTGGATTCAGACCGCAATAATTTCTCTTACCAATTTTCTAGTCCCAGCGTGGATGACCTGTCTTTGACTGAATAGGGAGGGGATTAATCGAGGTGGCGCAAACTGATCCGGACATCTAAGTCTGTGACCGCCAAACCAAAAGAAAAAAAGAAATTTAAACTACTATATGTTAATTAACACTAATACAGGTTGATTACTGATTGATAGGGAATGGGAACCCTAACCCTAATCGCATGGAAACCTGAGTTGCATCCTCCTCCATGCACCCAACAGCAACAGCAACTCCATGAATGCAAGGGCCCCACCACACCCCAACTGTGTGTTTTATTTCTGGCTCTTGGATTGCTATCGATAGCCACAGGTGGAATCAGGCCGTGCAGTCTCCCATTTGGTGTAGACCAATTTGATGCAACCACTGATGACGGTAGGAAAGGAATCAACAGCTTCTTCAACTGGTAAATTTCATATTGCTATTAGTTTGTTTTTATGTTTTCCAATTTTAATTTAAGAATTACATTTTTATACACGTAAGGAGTATGTGAAAATATTGCAAGAATGAAAAATGAAATTGATCTGGTCGACCAATAAGATTGAGAGGCATGTGGTTGTTATCATAAAGTGATTGGTTCCACTTCATTACCACGTGAAAATTTGTTGGTACATGTATAAAGAGATAATCCTATGTCGTAATATAAATCGGATGAAATCAATATTAGTTACGGCTTTTTAAGTGGATCTGGGGGGCGTGCTGCACAGCACGCTGCACAGCACCAAGCTGTGCAGCACGCCCCCCAGATCGTTTTTAAGTGGGTATGAATTCGAAAGAATACATATGAAGTATCATGGTTACGGTTACGGACTAGATAAATCCTCCTTAATGGATTTGGTTTCCCTCGATGTTTCTTCTTGATATTTCCTTGAATAAAATGTTCTACCGATTGGAACTCGAATGGAGTGAACAAAATACATATGGAGTATCAAGGTTTAACAAAAGTACTCAAAGGCCCATGGACAGATAAAATATATGAAAAACTCTCATAAAAAATTCACCTATCTCCGATTTTTGCTATTTGGCTCCATTCGATGATCGGAACAGTTCATTTTTTACGGCCCAACTAATCTAGAAATCACATATTTTGATTTCATACGATATGGTTTTCAAGCACATTTATCTTGGAAAAAAAAATCGTACACAAACTTGAACCCATTGTTTCAAGATAATCATCATATACTATATCTTTTATGTTTCTCAATACCCAAATAAAAATAGTGGATCAATCCAATTAAATCTCCAAATTGGAGAGGATCATTAATCTTTGTAATTGAAATACTATATAAAATATAAAAATTGATAGATTAATTTACAAGTAACTTATGTTCCAATTTACAGGTACTACACAACATTTACGGTGGTCTTGATTTTGGCCCTAACTGTGGTGGTTTACATACAAACCAATATTAGTTGGGTGTTAGGATTTGGGATGCCCGCAACGTTTATGTTGGCCTCCATTGTGCTCTTCTTTTTCGGGACGAGGCTCTACGTGTACGTGAAACCGGAGGGGAGTGTGTTTTCCGGCATCGCACAAGCGGTTGTTGCCGCCTATAAGAAGCGGAGGGTTAAGTTTCTGGTGGCGGCCGAGGGAGAGGGAGTTCTTTATGACCCGCCGTTGAAAGGGACCATAGTCACAAAGCTCCCTCTCACAAATCAATTCAGGTAACATATCTCACTCTTGATTGCTACAATACATATTTCATGTTGGGCATACTTTGAATATGTACTGTACGTACTGAATTCATAAACACATCGATTCAGAAAAAAAAATACTCAATGCTCTTGGAACACCGTCATGTGGTGCTTTAGCCTCTCCTCCACCGTAAATGTGTAAAACCCACAGAAATGTACAGTGGTAAGAGGCATGCCCCAGGTGCACTCAATAATCTCTCTCAAATTCGGAATGTCTACTATTTGTTCCAAAAACGGGCTTAAGACATAAATTGATTTAAGTTGATTTTTTGAGTTGATGATAAGTCAGTTTTTGGAACAATTTAAAAATTACAGAAAATTGGTCTAAAGGCCAAGTTTGGGGCTTTAAATGGTGTTTAATCCAGCCTAATTTATTTTAATGCTTCCAATACATTGATAGGAAATATTTGATGGCTCAAGGACAATACTAGACAAAAATACCTTTAATGAATCATTCCACGCGTGTCCTTTTATGCACTGCTATAAAAAAAAAAAAAAAAAACCTGACAAGTAATTCACCCACTAACCCAACGCGTAGTGACCCGTCACTTTCAAACTCGTCACTTTCATGTTTCCCCCTCTCATTAACGCACTGACTCTTCATGTTTAAAACTCGGCACTTTCATGTTTCTTCCTCTCCCTCTCTCTCTCTCTCTCTCTCTCTCATGCGTGGATTTTGGGTGGGTGGGACAAAATTAATTTCTCTCTCTTCAATTTTGGGGGTGGTTCAATTTTGGGGTTCAATTTTAGGGAGTTTAGGCTCTTTCGGGTAGGGTATAATGAGTTTAGGCATTTTGGGTTTAATCACTTAGGGTTCACTTTCCATTATAAGGTTTTAGCTGTTTAGACATTTTCATAGAGTACCCTAGTATTTTAGGCACTTTCATAGGGGTATCATATGGTTTAGGTTTAGGGTGCACTTTCCAATTATAGAGTTTTAGTGATTTAGACACTTTCATAGGGTACCCTATGATTTTAGGCACTTTCATAGGGTACTCTAGGGTCTTAGACACTTTCATAGGGTACCCTTGGGTTTAGGTTTATGCACTTTCATTAAGTTTGGGGGTTTAGACACTTTCATTGGCTAGTGGGGACATTTTTGAAATGTGTAGGTAATTTGTCCTTTTGACATTAAAGAAAAAGTTGATGTCCTTATTGAAGTAAAGACCCATTTACTATGTCCTTCCTAAAAACGAACATTACTAACATGAATTGTAGCATCTTACAATAACTGAAACACCATTCCCGTCACACTTCGATATTACTAACGTCACTTCTACAAACACGGAAAGGGATCATAAGAGGGTAATTTGTTCATCCACCGAAAAAACAGGTGTCTCTTTTTGTGATCAAATCGATCCTTTCACTTTGTGGACGTTATCGAACTCAATTATATATGTGTTTTTTTTTTTTGGCTTTTCTTGGTTATTAATTGGTATATATTTAATAATAATTCAGGAATATAGATATTAGATATACTTCTTTTGAAGACAAATTTTTCAGGTGACACATCAATAAAGATAAGGACTGTTATAATTAAGTAATTGTCTTGTTCAACTTGAAACAGATATTTTTGTTTTTTGCTTTTTTTTTATTTTAAATGACTTAATTCTCACTATAAGTTTTTTAGTCAATTATGGCAACCAATCTTCTCTAACACATGCATGATTAATAGTCGTTGATCCTCCATCTTTGAGGTACTGGTTCATTGTCATCCTCATATTTCTTCTTCTGGAGAAATAGCCAATCAATATGTTATCGTGCTGTCATTTATTACGTACTATTTTTTTGTTTAAAAAAGATACTCCGGTACAAAGTGGACTTCTGGACCACACTGTCTATTTGGGCCCACTGCTAATTCCAGCTACCATTGTTATCGTGCTAGGGAGAAAAACATAGATGTCGGTTGAGTACCACGTGACAGTATTAACTGCGCATCTAGATCATTCAAAAGTGTTTTGATGGTCCGGATTATTTTTGATACGCCAAGTCGTGGACTTCATTTTAGAAGAAAATCTGGAATTATGATTAAATGGATTAGTAAAATTTGTTGTTATTAATTACTTCATTTTAGTTTTACTTTTTATTTTTATTTACTTGTTTATTTAACTGCCTGATGATATTACTCATTCAGATTCTTAAACAAAGCTGCAATAGTCCTAGACGGAGAAGTAAACCCGGATGGTTCTCGGGTCAACCCATGGACCCTCTGCAGCGTCCAACAGATTGAAGAAGTAAAATGCCTATTGAAGATAGTACCCATTTGGGCTTCTGGTATCATCTGCTTCACCGCCATGCTCCAACAAGGAACCTTCACAGTCTCACAAGCCCTAAAAATGGATCGCCACCTCGGACCCAAGTTCGAAATCCCGCCCGGCACTGTCATTGTGATATCCATGATCACAATCGGGCTGTGGGTCCCGTTCTACGACTGGGTCCTCGTCCCTGCCCTGCGAAAAATCACAGGGCATGAAGGTAACTAACTGCTTGCATATACATTGAAAGTTATTTGCGAACATCGTGAATGTTTTGTACAAAATGACGCGACAATGTTATTTCAAAATTATGAGCCAGAATGTTTCCGTTTTTTTTTTTAATATATAAAAAACCCGCGTAACGTTAGGTAGATTTCTTATACCATGATTCAATTTATACAGCATAATCCTATAATTGAAAGTGCTACATAGAAAACATTGGTTACAAAAAAATTCACATCAAGATTCATTATGAATATAGCTCATATATATTGCACCAAAGTAAAATTCACGCAATGCAAAATTAAATTGAGTATTTATTTGGGTAATTGGGCTCCCCGAAAGTGGGTGGTGGAACATGAGCTCTCAAGATTAGTCGAAGTGTGAGTAAACTGATCGGGACACTTGAGTTATAAAAATATAAATCTAAATATACACTATTTTGGAAATGATATATTATTGCAATACCAATCGAAATATACACTATATTATTATGGATTTTGTCTGGTTTAAAACAAATATTTCCACCAATTAATGAACAGAGAACATTTAAATGAAGTTTTCTAGAAATTTTTTTCTGGCAGGTGGAATCACACTCCTCCAGAGAATTGGAACTGGAATTGTTTTCTCAGTCTTCTCAATGGTTGTGGCCGGTGTAATCGAGAAAAAGAGAAGGGATTCAGCTCTATCACAGGGTGGGCCCATTTCAGTCATGTGGTTGGCCCCACAACTTATCCTACTGGGGTTTTGTGAAGCATTCAACATTATAGGACAAATTGAATTTTACTACAAGGAATTTCCAGAAAACATGAGCAGTGTTGCCAATGCTCTGTTCTTTTGCACCTTTTCCATGGCTAGTTACCTAAGCAGCCTGGTAGTGATCACGGTGCACCGTGTCACCGGAGGACACGGCCGGCCAGACTGGCTGACAAACGATATTAACGCCGGCAGAGTCGATTATTTTTACTACGTGATAGCTGGAATGGGGGTCGTGAATTTTATTTACTTCTTGATCGTGGCGAGGAGGTACAATTACAAGGTTCGTGCTCAAATTGGAGAAGAGAAATCACCATTTGATGTTGAGCATGATGCCGTGAAACAATGAAGGTCTAGATTTGCTGCTCATCCAAGAATTGAAGGTCTAGATGTAAAGGAGTGTTTTTTAATAATTACTCATTAAGCATTTACGCAGGAGGATTATATGGTGAGATATACTTCCGAGAGCAATGTCAGGGACATATCAAAGGTTACATATATTTTTACTACGTGATAGCCCGATATCATTCTGTTTCTTTAAAAAAAAACTTACTCCAATGTGCATAAGCTGTTCCAAACATCTGATTTTCATCCATTCATTTAGGTCGTGTAATTCTAAAGAGGCATCATTTTGTTCTGCATTTTTAAGCTAGAGTTAAGGACATAAAAATATAAGGAATACCTAAGAAAGAATGCGAGAGTAAAGAGATGGTTTGAGTCGAGAAAGTTAGATATATAAGGATTGGAGTGTATCTCGGACGAGCGAGGTACCTTGAATCACAGACATTGCAAAGATGGAGTTATGAAAGGGGACGAGGTGGCATGTGCCACCCCAGGTCTAAAATAAAAAACTATTTTTGTATTGCAAAAATAATGTTATTCTTCAAAATTTGTATTTTACTTATGTACTAAAGCATCTTGATGAGTGATTAATTGATGAAGATATATAATTTTTCAATATAAATTATGTTGATAAATGATTAACATTTAATTTATATTGGAAAATGAGTACCTTTTCAAGTATCATAAATAATTAATCTTTGAACACGTGTATTTTTTTTATACTAATTACTCTTTCCATTCATAAAAATAGTTTACTACCAAAAAAATTAAAGTCCAATGTTCGAATAAAAAAAATAAAGCACCTCCATGCAAAATTTCTTATATTCCTTAATTCCAAATTACAGAAGTGATTTGATTTTTATCCAAAAATTAAATAGTACTTTATAATAAACTATCTTCGTGGGACTGACGTTGGGGGTGGTATCAATTTTGGGTATCACCTCCGAATTGAAATCTTGATTCCGTACCTAATACATTGAGAACCTACTAAAGGTACACGCATTCTCATATTCCCGAACCCTATCTTTCTTTCTTTTAATTCTCCCTGTCTTTGACTTAAAAAGTTGCGTTTTTTAGCCTCGTAGGTTCTCTCCTCGAACCCAACTCAGCATGAGTTTTTAAGGGTGACTTTTCTACGGTGAAAACCACCCTACCACACTTTTCCAACAAGCCAAACATCGTCACAAAAGTAAAAGTTTAGACCGTACACCTCTTTCAAGATTCCCTATAAAATCTAGACATGTTCCGACAATTGAAACTTTGAAAGTCTTCCAATTTAGCGTTCGAACTATATAGGCTCTTCACAAATGACTCTTTCACTGCACACATGAACAAATTCCAGGACACATCTTTGATAAAGAAAGTGGTCAAATCATGCACATACGGGTCCTTCGAGGACATCCGATAAAATTGGAACGATACAGATAAGACATACATGTGGGAAGCTAATATCAACGGGTACTTCCCGTGCAATGCATAAACAGATCTTTATATTAAGATCTCAATTGCAAAGTGAAATTTGCTTGGCACATTAGTCAAAAGGCACTGCGTTAGATGCTGCACTACCCTGCAGGGGGGGGAAGGTTTTGCATTTTTATTGCCGTTCATTGTGGGTATTTTCCTTCTTTTAGTACTGCATGTAAAGTTAAATTGGATAGTGAAAGCAAGATTCCAGGTAGTGCTGCAAAGAAACTGAAAAATTGTGATCGATATCAAGCTTTCTCCTAGAGATCCCCTACGTAATCTATAGGCATTTCAGCCCATTATTCTGGAACAATCTTCTTTTGCATATATACATGGGCGGCTCCACATTGTCTTCAGGGTGTTCACTTGAACACTCTAAACAATTTTTTTTGTATTTTTATTTAAGTTTTGTTCTTTTTGAATACCTAAGCTAAAAATATTTGAACACTCTCGCGTAAAAAAAAAAGGACAACTAGCCTTCCAAAAATCACCCCATAAACCAGTCCAATGCAAAGAACCCAATTAAAAGCAATAAAAGGCTACCTTCTCATAGATGGTCAATTAAATAGCCTAAACTCTTTTACATTTTATATTACATGTAATAATTTTATCCCGAATTTGTTTGAATACTTATTCCCATACTATGAATATCCATCAATCTAGGGAATTCACAATTGAATACCTAATATACTAGCTCAAAAAAAAAAATACATATAAAAAATCAGGGATGGAGCCAGGATTTCATATCCAAGGGGGCCACAATATAAACAATAACATTTTTTAAATTCAAGGTTCAAGAGTCTAAAACACTTAATGGTCTTAATATTACCCAATGCAAAACACAATATCTAAGTGCTCTTAATAAATCAAAAGCAATTAGAAAGTGAAAAAATTAAAATTATCTCGATGTGTTACCTCAACCATGGATCATAATGAAATACGACACTCCTTTAGATCTCGAAAGTCATACACGGTTGAGTCTTCCTCCTCCATGGACAAAATCACAGCCCCCAGTAGCCATTTTTTTGAGTTTTTCAATTATTTAGTATTTCAGTGAAGTTGAAATGTATATTTACAATTTTTATTTTAGTTGGGGGCCACGAAGCTAGCCGAAACTTTCTGTGGTCAAGTTATATTTTCAGTTGGGGGCACCATTACAAGTTTAAACACACACACACACACAAAAAAAAAAAATAGCAGTGGGATTTTTTAATTGGGCAGGGGCCAAGGCCTTCAACAGCCAACTAATGCCTTCGTCCCTGTAAAAATAGAGAGAGTGAAAGTATCTATTGGTATCATATCGTGTTTTGGCTTTTCTCTGAATAACAATCAACTCTATATCTCCAAAAATAAGAGTAGACGTCAAATTAAAATCTGTGTGAACTTATTCGCCAGACAATTTTCTACAATACAAACTAATGTATTTAGGTGCCGGTTTAATTTTACTTACCCTAAAAAATAGAATTCGCTGAGAACATGCAATTGTGACATATATCTTACGTATTTTCGTATTATTTGGTCTCATTATTCAAACTAATATATAAAAAATTATGCATATATAGCTAGTTAATAGAGTTGGTAGAGTTAAGGTAATTTTTGAACACCATGTTCAAAATTTCTGGAGCCGTCACTGCATATATATATAGGGTAGGGTTCTAAAACGGGATTCCCGTTTCTGGACCTCCATGATCCAAATATTTTTTTGACGATCCGATATTACATTTTTTGCGAAAACTGCTTGGATCAAGCCCTTCCCGGTATTTTTTTTGAAGATTTCCCGTGTGGGGCCCTTGAAAACACCTTCTGAAACACATTGGACGGCTCGGATTTTCCAAAAATAATTTGCAACACAAAAAAATAAATTTTTTCTTATTTTCGGGTGTGGACTAGAAGTTTTTCGTATATATATATAGGATCATGATCTAATAAGGGATCCCTTATTAAAAATTTGGTGCGGACCTAGCCTTTTTTCAACTTTCCGGATCAAATTATGACGATCCGAACCGCTCAATGTTTTTAAAATGCGTTTTTAAGGTCCTCCGCAAGGATTCGTAAAAAAAAAAATACCCGGAAGGGCTTCATCCGAGCAGTTCGATTGAGCGGTTCGGATCGTCAAAATTTGGCTCAAAAAGGTGAGGTCCGCACCAAATTTTAATAAGGGATCCCTTAGGTGATCGTTATCCTATATATATAGGCAAAGCTTCTCCTCCGGACTCCCGGAGTCCGGACCTCCGTGATTCGAGCATTTTTTTTTACTATCCGAGCCGTCCAATGTGTTCAGAAGGTGTTTTCAAGGGTCCACGCGGAAAATCTTCAAAAAAAAATACCGGGAAGGCTTGATTCAAGCAGTTTTTGCAAAACTGTATTTTTACACTTTCTGAACACATTGGATGGCTCGGATTTTCCAAAAATAATTTGCAAAACAAAAAAAATAAATCATTTTTTCCTTATTTCCGGGAGGTCCGGACTAGAAGCTCCACGTATATATATATATACACCGGTGATCCAGTCAAGGATCCCGGATTGAAGGTTTTTGGGTGTTTTGAAGGTTTTTAAAGATGTTTTTGCATGATCCGAGCCGTCCAATGTGTTCAAAAGGTGTTTTCCAAGGCCTACGCGGAAAATCTGCAAAAAAAAATACCAGGAAAGGCTTGATCCAAACAGTTTTTCGCAAAATTGTATATTTACAATTTTGCGAAAAACTGTTTGGATCAAGCCCTTCCCGGTATTTTTTTTTTTTGGATGATTTCCTGCGTGAACCCTTGAAAACACCTTTTGAACACATTGGACGGTTCGGGTCATGAAAATTTGATCCGGAACTATGAGTTCCGGACTTATGGATCCCGGACTAGATCGGGACTCTATACCGTCCAATGTTGATATATATGATATATCTACGGCTGAAGCCAGTTCTTCACTATATTTTGCACGAGCGATAAGTTACGATCACAACTTGTAATGGAATCAAACTTCGCAAATCCAAAAGTTATATCTAGAAAGGTACAAACACAGAAGAGCAATTGCATAAGAATTGACTTTTGTGATCTAGATTTAAATCTGTTTTTTGTGCGGGCCATATTCTGAATGAATCCGAGTCGAGCATGTCAATGTCTAATCTCTACCAGCGTACCATGCATTGTTAAAATCACAGCATTTTTTGTTCTCAACTCTGCAGTGTAGGAGCCATCTGTGGTACCAAACTATGGTGGGAGGTGCACAATCAGTTAAAAAGGAATATGCTTACCCATAGCCGTAATTCATTACAGCATATACGTGCACTCACACAAAAAGTTTCTGTTCTGAGAATCCTGTGCTATTTAACCCCAGATAGGTTACTGGTCATTGGACTTGTGAAAAGATAGAGAACTAACCACTACGTAAATACTATGCCCACTGTTTCTGGCTTTCGGCAAGATTAATGAAATCTATTTTGCCTTTCAAAAAAAAGTAAAAAAGCGATCTTTAGTGGATTGGGCACTCTCGAGGATTAGTCGAGATACACGTAAGCTAGTTTAGACACTTGAGTTATCAAAAAACAAAAGCAATTGATGTAGAAGAAGTAGTGGCCCAATTTTATGATTTGTTGGACTGGTCGAAGCTCCGGAGGACCAAACAACTTTTAATTGAAAATTGCCAAATTCGGCAATTTATCGATGAGCTCGGAATTGGTCCAAACTTCGTGGACTGAAGCAGAATCGCGGTGCGGTCAAGACCCGCCACCCTAAAGTCGTTATTGATGGTGGATTTTGGCCAAATTCCTTCATTTGGGTCTTCAATATAGTTTTTTTTTTTTTTTTGAAAGACGTCAATTCCATTCATAACCAACGCCCGAGGGCATTACAAATTTCATCACGAAATACAAGAGTGAACCAAAACTAACACAATCTAGACGCGAGTGCATACAAAAATTAGCAGGCTCAATGACACCCTTACCAAAGACAGACCAACAACTAGGTTGCTGGGCGAAGAACCAATTATCGAAAGGGTAGTAGAGATCCTGAGGGAGGGAAAACAGCTCAAACTCAACAATAAGCTCAAGATGAAATCGACCGATCTGATAGCGATATCCGCTCATGACGGAAGGACAAACCTTCGCTGCCACAAGCACTGAAACTCTCTCCGGGGCAAGCCTCCGCCGACACACAAAGCTCTGACAATGACCGCCAGCAAACCACCGGTAAAACCTCACCTCCGCGGTGAGCATCGACTACCATATCTGAGAGCACATAGAAAAACAAACAAACTAAACTAACAAATTATTTCCTACCACCAAACACCCACCAGATCTGGGAAAAACCAGATCGGTACGAAACGGATAGGGGAAAACCCAGCCGTATAAGAAAAGACCAAAAAAACTAACTAAAACTCTATCCCTAACCTCTGATTATTAACCACGTTGCCGCCACAAACACCGGGTCTGGAGAAGACAAGGAGGAAAGGCAGCATGGACCAAGCCCCACACCGTATCTCAGCCAAACCTTGAATCTGTTGATTGGATCAAGAAGCAGAACAAAAATGGGTATGAAGAGGATCAGAGGGGTAGAGGAGGAGGGAGGGAGGCGAGGTGGAGGTGGAGATGGAGATGGAGATGGGGAAACCCTAGCTACTGGAAACTTTCTAGAGAGAAGGAGGAGAAAGATAAGGTAGAGAGAGGTTTGGCCTTCAATATAGTTATTTTGCTATTTTAGGAACTATTTAGATTACGAATTACTCTTAGCGTGTGATTTTGTGTTCATTGATTCCAGTTGGGAAATTCTTAGATTTGTTTCTAGTTTTCAATTTTAGGAGTTTCCCTAATTTCCGAGATATTTTATTTTTTAGTAGTATTTGCTAGGGTTTCTCTATGAAAGGGCATGTAATTTCTATTATTTAGCAGCTTTTAACCAAATATAATTCAGAGTTAATCTCTTTGTTCTTGTGGAATCAAGAACCCTCGTAGATTCGAGACCTATTTTCGTTTGGAATAGTACGCTACTTATTCTCTCGTGAATTCCTCTGGCGTCAGCAATTTGCACTTATTGGGACAGCCATTTCAAATGCCTAAATTTAATTTTCAACGGAGGCTTTTTTAGTGTGCAAATGCTCCAAATCTTTTGGAATTCCCCTTTGTGGAATCTGATCCCCCAAGTAACCGTATTAAACTCTCCTCTATGATTCATCAACCGCTATATATAGAGACTCCTAGCTTACTTACAATGTCAAGCCAAGATCAAATTTTGAGTATCGTTGGTCAAGACAGTGAGATAGAGAAGTAAGATTACATACTTGTCCTTTTGAAAAAAAGAAAGAAGAATGGGAGCTGAATTCTCTGCCTTTCAAAATGCCAATGCAGCACCCAACAGAGCACCGGTAGTGAAGAACTCTCAGGTTCTTGAATTTCATTCCTCTGCCAAATGGAAGTCTCATTTTGAAGCCTCCAAAGAAACTTCCAAACTGGTGACCCTCAACTTCTTTTTTCCTTTAAACGCGCTTATCGTATATTATTTCAGAATGGAATTGTCATCTCCTTTGACAGTTAATGCATGCATGGGAGTGCATGATGCCTCCCACTAGGCTACCACTTCACTTATGAAATTGTCATTTCCTTCGAACCCTCAATTTTTAAATTCGATTTGCTAAAACAAAAATCATCATTAAGATGGATGGTGATTTCATTAGAAAGCTAGTACTATTCCTTTCCAACATTGTTTCAGCAGACCAAACACGACGTTCAAGAATTAACCGATCGTCGCTGTGTTCCTTGAAGTTCTCTTGGTTCAGATTTTGAAATTATCTGACTTTTTGTCAATCCATTCCAGTTGGTAACTAACTAGAGGAATTTCCTACCACAAAACTCGAAGGCAGGTTCCAAAACAGACCACGTTGACAGAATCAGAAAATTTAAGGGCCAATTTGAATTCTTTTAAAAAGTTAAGGGCCAAAGTGACATATTATTTGGCTGTTTTTTCTGTTGATCTACTCTGTGGCAGTTTAGGGTACAAAATATACATTTGGACTAAGTTCTAGCTCTACTGATATCTGATCTCCCTCTCACCCCCTCTCCTTCTTGGAGTGCAGATGGTTATCGACTTCACGGCTTCATGGTGTGCACCATGCCGTTCTATGGAACCAACGATCAACGAGTTCGCTTCCAAATATACGGACGTTGAGTTCATCAAGATTGATGTGGATGAGTTAATGGTATTGCTCTTCAATTGTCTTGATTTTCTTCTTTTGAGTTTGAGTACTGCTATTGGGCCGACAAATGGCTTGAAACCGACTGGCATACGTATCAAGCACTAATCGGTGATATGTATTGATCGATCAGTGCTCAATACGTAAGTCAGTTTCAAGAGGATTGTCGACTTGTAGCTTGAAACCGACTGGCATACGTATCAAGCACTAATCGGCGATATGTATTGATCGATCAGTGGTCATAACGTAAGTCAGTTTCAAGAGGATTGTCGACTTGTAATTTATTTTCCTTCGACTAAAGCGACATTGTGATGAATTCGTGATTGGAATAAACAGGATGTGGCTCAAGATTTCGGAGTGCAGGTCATGCCAACATATCTATTCATCAAGAAAGGGAAAGTGGTGGATAAGATTATGGGGGCCAGAAAGGAAGAACTCCAGAAGAAGATTGAGAAACACCGGGCTTACTATTATTATGCATAAACGTAAATACGTTGGTCCAGACATCTGATTTCTGGAAAGAATAAAGGCCTAAATATGGATGGTCAATTTATGTTGTCCAGCTTATCTATCAAGTCGCTTTATGGGAGAAACCAGCTACTCGAATTACAAGAAGGAAAATGCTAAACATCGTTAACGTTTAAAAACTTGTACTTCCTGTCAAAAAAAAAATGTACTGAAATATGTAAAAGATGAATAAAGTGTGTGAAAGTGTACTGGGATCCGAAAGTGTAAAATGAGATCCAAAGGTGTAAAATGGTCCTTACAATGAAATGGTCCTGTCTCCGATACTATGTATGGATTAACCAATAATAAGAAAATGGTCTCTCTCTCTCTCTCTCTCTCTCTCTCTCTCTCTCTCTCCTCTTTCAAATTGTGATGATGGAACATCAGTGAAAGGATTAAACAGAGAGAAGGCTATGTGAAATAGGGGAATCAGGAATCCTAGTGTGCGACATTCGAACCGTCTATCTTCGCAATCAATGGTTCAGATTTGCAGAAATAATTTTACCTTACTCTTACCGATAAAAGTTACGAAACATATCTGAGCCATTGATTTCCGAGATTGGATGCGCACACCAGCACCCCAGGTCCATGAAATAGGTAAAAAAAAAAAAAAGAAAGCCATCCAGAATGTTAGCCTGCTATGAAAATTTTCCGATGTGTTGGTCTTATGGACGGAAAGTGGCCTTTTCCCCTGAAGAATCACTAGAAAGCAAAAGAAAGAAAGAAAGAGAATTTCGTGAGACTCAAACTCAGAAGTAGGGCTGCAAACAAACCCAGCAACTCGCGAGCAGATCGTGGTTTGGGTCGACTCGGCTCGTTCAGTAATCGAGCTGGGCTCGAACTTGAGTTTTTAGACTCCTTTAGTAAACGAGCTCGGTAAATCTCGGCTCAGTCGCCGAAGTTTGGCTCATTATATAGGCCTGACTCGTTTAAGGAGACTCGTTAAGTAATTTATCCTGGCTTGGCTCATTTACAAATGATCCGAACTCGAGCTTGTTTTTTGGCTCATTTGCAAAACAAGCAGAGCTCCAGCTATAGAAAGCTCGGCTTGGCTTGGTTGCACCTTTACTCAGAACATTGTACTAACTGGTAGGGCATGCCTCATCGAAAGAGATCATATGCGTTTATGCTTCATGGTCAACTTCAAGTACATTTACAGATTGTAGTGAATGAGCTTACCCCTGTCGTATATATCGGCCGATTCTAGATTAAATCAACGGCTGTGGGTATAATTGAAACTGTATAGCAACTCTGCTGATTCAGTGAGGAGCTCGACGGTGAAAGTGAGGGTGCATAAAATGAGACAGACACCAGATAAATTATATGTAAAATTTCCAGAAAACTCAGGGACAGTCGCGGTCCACTTGGAAAGGTGGGTGGTACAAAATGGTGTGTCAAAAAAGTCACGTACCCAAAAACTGATCTGAACCTGTTATGCTTAAAGCTATGCTGAAACAAAATTTAAATAACTTGTAGGACTAACATTTTCTTGCAGGGTCCTGTAAAAGGAATTATTACCAAACAAACACAACTTTTATATCATTTCCATACTGAAAAAGACACAATCAATCCTCATCTTCAAAATCCAAAACTCACCATAGGACTAACATTTTCTTGCAGGGTCCTGTAAAAGGAATTATTACCAAACAAACACAACTTTTATATCATTTCCATACTGAAAAAGACACAATCAATCCTCATCTTCAAAATCCAAAACTCACCAATAACTTCCATACATTTCACACGAAGGTCTATTACTCTCAGGCAGCTAAATCTAATCACACTACTGCCGGAACCCTTCAAACTATCTTCTTCCTATGCACATATTTTCCTCTTACATTGAAGAGTATGTCACTATATACATGATACATCCAATTTCAACTTAAATAGTCGAATTGATGATGACATCCCAACCCTCAATCCAAACACTGAACTGTTTAGCAGCCCCTTCCGAGCACCCTCAGCAGCTCTTTCCGAGCACCCTTTTCAGATCGAATTTCTGTTCTTCAGTCAGACTTGACGGGAACTTAACATCAAATTTGATCCTCAAGTTTCCTTTCTTCCCAGGTTCTTTCGAGATGGGCATCCCTTCGTTTGGGATGACCATTTCATGACTCGGTCTGGTAATACCTTTCAGTGGGACAGATATATTCCTTCCATCCAGTGTAATCAGGTCAAGTGTCCTCCCTGTAAGAGCTTCGAGCAGTGTTATTTTCTGATTAACAATCAGATCATTTCCGTCCCTCTTGAAAATTGCATTTGGTTTCTCGTCTACTACGAAAATGAGATCTCCAGGGGTCCTTCCGGGCTCCTGGTTGCCTTTCTCAGGGAAAGTGATTTTTGTGCCATTTTTCCAACCAGGTTTGATATCTATTTTCAAGATCTCCTCAATTTGCCTAGGCTTTCTGCAAGAAGTAAATATGGGTCAAGTTGAAGCTTAATTAAAGAGAAGAAAGCGGAGTGATAAAATTTTGTGAGAATAGTTCAAACTGAATCAATTGTAGCATACTTCAACGTCCAAATATAATTTGAGAAGTAATGGAGCTTCACATGACAATTCAAATTTCTTTTATGAATTATAGACTGCTCTCGCAAAAATTTTAGCATGTTCCATTAACTACGAGATTCTAATCCCTTACATGGTATGCCTTTCGAGTACATGCATCGCATAGCTAAAAAAATGGTTCAACAGCTGCTACGTTGTGTGTATGCTAAACAATATGCTAACTCTTATACAGCTTGTTAGCAACACCAGTATAAATCGTTCTCCTTGACATTATTGAGATCGCAATCAATCAAACTAAATTTGAAACTCTAACCTAAAATAGAAGTAGAAACAAAAGAACTGGGTCATCCAGTTTGCGCATTTTGGGCAAACTGGATGACCAATTTCGATAAATTTAAGAAGAAACAAATCGTCTCTGGTCCCTAAGGAATTGGGTCATCCAGTTTGCGCATTTTGGGCCCTTCCCAGGCCCAATTGAATGACCATTGACCGGAACCGTTATATTTTTGAATCGTCAAGACCATCAACAACCATACCACCTACCGAAAATCGATTGCATTCAATAGACATGATTACTGAACGGATTTATCTAGCAAATAATGATTTTCTATACTGGATCAAACTCATTATTATGAAGATGATTCTATCGCGTGTTTTGATTGATAATCCAAATTAGTATACTAGATTGTCTCGACGATCTCTAAAAAGGAACTATTCGGATCATCCAAATGGACAAGCGGAAAGCCCAAAATGGGAAAAATAGGACACTCCTCCCAATTTGAAAACAGTAGATATTTCAATCTGATTATGACTTTTTGTTGAAGAAACCACTCATGATTCACAACCACTAATTTCACAAATAATAAACATGAAACCATAAACATACATATGACAATAGATACTTAAAAAGCACGTAAAGATAATCAAACTGCATAACCAGAATCATCAGGAACAAACTTTTTCCTCTCATTTTTTTTTTTTTGAAAATTAAATCAGGATCAAACTCAGACAGGAGCAAAGAAATTCACTTCCACCTTCAAAATTACAAACTACCCATTTCAATAAATTCCGAAAACATTAGTATGTTTTTCATGCTGCTTATGTTTTTTTGGTTAAAGAAACCATTCATGAACAACTAATTGTTCATAAAATGAACAAAAACCCATGAAATTATAAAGAAAATAGATACATGAAAACATGTAAAGATGTAAAATTGCTTACCCAGAGTCATCAGGAGCAATCCTTGAAATCACCATTGTCCTCTTAGACCCCTTATAAAGCTCCTCCAAACTACACCCCAATAAATTCTCCACAGCAGCCGCCTTCTTCCCACCAGACTCAAACCCCGTCGTGCTCGTCCGCAGCGGCTGTGTGTTTGTTGGTTTGGCCGATTTCTCAACGAAACCCCGATTCTTGTTACCCGCAAAATCACCAGACCCACGAAACAACTCACCGAAAATATTATCCTCCTCAACCCTCCTATTCACCTTGAACGACCCTTTAGCCTGGAACCCCTTATTAATATTACCCGGCCGCGGCGTCGTGGCAGGGAATTGGTTGGAATTGAGGGCCTCCTCACCGTAGAGATCGTAGATCTGGCGCTTAATTGGGTCGCCGAGGACGTCGTAGGCTAAGGAGATTTGCTTGAACATGGATTCGGCTTCAGAGTCTGAGTTCTTATCTGGGTGCCATTTCATTGCCAGTTTCTTGTAGGCTTTCTTCAAGTCTTCGTCTGTTGAGTTTCGATTCACCCTCAGTATGTTGTAGTAATCAACTCCCATTTTTTTTCCCTCTCGCTCTCCTCTCTCTCTCTCTCTCTCTCTCTCTGTGAAGGCTGCAATTTCTTTCGCTGTAGCCCTCTTTGTTCGCTGTGGCCCTCTTTGTTATCTGTGAGATATGGCGGGGAGTGGTATATATAGAGGCGTACGTGTATGTATATGTGGATGTATGTGTGCACTGCAATGATGGGTATGTAATGCCCGAGGGATTATTCAGTGGGTCAGCGCCGTGGTGTTCCAGGCTTCTTCCGCAGCAGATATATTGATATGAGGAGAGCCGACATGAATACGTGGGGGAGCAGCGTAGTACACCACGTGGCTAATTTATTTTTTCGCTTAATAATTTACCTCAACTTATTTTTTCGCCTTTATTTTTTGATTTTTGTTTTTGTTAATTACGTAGTTTTGCGTCAAATTTTTTTTTTTGTATATTATTGTTTCGTTACTTGACTCGATCAGGCTAATTTTTGTTAAAAATTTTAGCATTGGAATAGACTCAAGGAAAACTAAGAAATCCTTATCAGGGTCACAGAGGGTTCAGTTTAATATTACCTCATTTTTGTTACCAATCCTAGAAATTTTTTTAAGTATAAAATCAAATGTTAACTCTAATATGCTCGAAATGTATATTTTTAAGCTAATATGCTAAAAAATCTTATTTTGACACTTATATTCTACCTTTGCATGGGACGGGGTTAAGAATGGGAGCACCAATGAATTACTCAGCCGGAGTTCGGGACGGGACGGGGTGGTATGATACTTTTAGGCGGCTGAGTCGGAGTAAGACCAAACCCTCCCCGCCCTGCTCTATCGTTATTTCTAGACCCATATAAAGTCTCATGGTGCTTAACTTCTTAATGACTTTTAGGCATGGTAATTTTGGTTGGGGTACTGAATCAATTTTCTGTCTTGACTTTTAAACTGTCTTTCTGAGTTTTTTCGTCCTGTTATATGAATATTTTTCAACTTTATTTTTATTTTATCGAGATGAATGGTATGATTTAAAATTTAATTAGAATCTAATAAAAATCACAAGAGAATAATCAAATCAACCACATTATAGGTACTAATTAGTTTGGTACCAATGGGATACAGACGGCCCATGGGGCCCACTTAGGGGTCTTGCACAAATTATTCAAACCCTTTAAAAAAATTTAAATATTTTTTCGAGTGGCTCCACGAGAAATCAGCTCAAATCGATTCCTGTAACTAGTTGATGGAATCAGTTTGAACTGATTTTTCAAGGGGTCACTTGAAAAAATATTTTTAAATATTTTAAAAGATTCAGATCATTTGTGCAGGGCCCACCATCTGTACCCATCGGTACCAAAGTGATTAGTTCTTTTAGGCCCCGATTGGATTGTGCTAAAATCTCAGGGAGATAAGTTATAGAAGGGGTATAAGGTAAGAGAGGGTATTATTTTTGAAGGGTTGACCCACATTGATGTAATGTTTATGGAGGGGTGATAAAAAAAAAGTAGATAGTTTGGATGGAGGATTACAGGGGGATAACTTTTGACTTGGTTTGGATGTTTTAAAAATAAGAGGAGGTAGAAGATGGAAAAAGCTGTCAAAATGACTCTTTTGCCCTTGTGGAGTGTTAAACTTAATTATGTACTAAATTAAGTATATAAATGCAAAACTCAATATATTTAAATAATTTTGGATAATTTGAAATATTATTCAATTAATTAATTAAGAAATTCAATATTTTAATATATTTAATTAAAACTGTATTTGATCTCCACCATTTATTTCTTAATCAAATCTCCACCGTTGAAAAACTTTTAATCCTATACACTTCATTTTACACCGAACTAGTCCAAATACCAAGATGGAAGACCATCTCTCTCTCCCTCCTCTGTAAGAAGCCTTTGGAGCTCTAATTTCTTGGATGACCGTGAAAGTGAAGATCGGCCAGCTGCATGACTTGCCGATTTTGTTTATTGTTTCATGGGTAGCTTATGAATTTTGTTTTTTAATCTGTAATGATGGGTTTTATGTGGTTTTGGTGCTCCAACAATTAATGGTCGTCCGGTGATGAAGTTTGAGAGTGGGTATGTTGAGAAAATGTTTGATGGAAGTAAGCCTGGGACAGAGCCCTATTCCTTGGAGGTGTTGCTCTCTGGCGAGTTGCTTGCGAGGTACCTTGCCGCTGGTGAAATAGCAGAGGGATAAGGAGGGGCAAAATCGGCAAAAAGCCACCCCTCCACAGCCGAATAATTTTTGGGGAGGCCAAGGGGTGCCCAAAAATTATCCAGGACAAAACCTCATAGCCATGAAAAGGAAGAAGGGGTGAAGAATTGGTTGCCAAACCAAGGCAAAGAGATGGGACCCATCCCTTATCAGGGGGATAATTTTTGAAGGGGACCTTTAGCTCAATCCAAACAGGTCCTTAGGGTGTGTTTGAAATTTGAAAAAAGTGAGGAAAAAGAAAGAAAAGTGAATATTTTTTCCTACTCTTGTTTGGTTTGGAGAAAAAGAAAGAGAATAAAAAAAATTAAATTATTGTGATTAGTGAATTTTTTTTTTCCATTTTTCTCTCATTTTCCTCTCATCTTAGTTTTTCTCACTTTTCGTCCCTATCCACAAGTTCCAAACACACCCTTAGGATTTTCGTAATCAAATTTACCCATCAAAAAGCGACAAAATTAGGCCAAAGTCTTCATAAAATATCGAAATCGCACAAAGACAAATAAGTGATTTGTTAAAATTAAAAATATCGGGGCACCACGCGGCATAGCCACGAGCACCTAACGAATTGTCACATGAATGAGTCGATCGAGGTCGGGAAATATTGCGGCGTGTCGGCCGGCGTCGAAAACTTTGCCACGTGGGCGCGCAAGGTAGCTGTGACCAGTATCCTCACGCTACGATACGCGGCTGTGAAAGCGGTTTACTAGAAACACGGGTTTCGTTAAATAACAGGTAACACGTAGCCCTATCAGAATGCGACACGTGACTTAGTTTGCTTATTGGGCGTTCTAGGATTGGACTGTCGTGGACGCTTCTGCTACAGACGAATGGAGGAAACCGGATTGACGAGCAAACGTGCAGATTAGTGATGAGTGGCCTAAAAGAATTGGACTATATATTAATCTAGTCGGGAGTTGAAAAGAATAAATAATCTAGTCCCGCCGTCCCAAAAATTTAATTCATTTTTCTTTTTTTATGATTCTTGATTGCCCGATCATTTAAAAAAAAAAAAAAAAGATTCTTGATCAATTGACTAATTAATAATAAAAAATTGAACCACTCTCTTTTTTGCGCTTCCTATCACATGTAATCAGAATTGGGGCGCAAAAATAAAGAAAATGCACGAGAGTCTACCATAATCATTGCATTAAAAAAATGTGTGTAATTTTCAACCGTAATAATGTGACATTAAAATATTGGATTCGCAAAAAGAAAAAAATAATAGACAGAGAAAGGTTCATAATATGTAGAGTGATTTTTTTTAATTTATTTTTTGGAGAATTGTGAGGGCACAATTGTATTAACTATTTGAATTGTTGTTAGACGTATCAATGAGTTTTATGACGTTGTTTATATTACATCAAAAATGGTCCGAAGCTCTTTAAATGTGGTTGAAATTCATATTTAGATGTTCTTAAGAGAATTTAGAAAAAGATCAAAGTATCAATGTTTGCTCAAAAATTATATTTGGAGATTCTTACTATGCATTTAAACTTTCACTACAAAAATCAAGAACCTCTCGCTTTTCCTTAAATTCAAACCACTTTTTTCCCCGACTATTTATGAAATATGACTAATTTTTGTTTATGAAAATTGAATCTATAAACTTGATAAAGATTTCCGTAATTTGAATGTACGAAGTACCAAATGGATTCTTCATTTCGAATAGTCAAAATTAAGGATGGTGGGAGAAGTTTCATGCTTCATTTAGAAGATTTGAAGAATGGTTGGACATACTTTCTAACATATATTCTTACTTGTAGAATAAATTTTGCATGAGAATAGTTGTAAGAGCATCAAATGACATGAATTGGCAGAACAGTTAGATTAAAATTCTCATTAAACATGTGATGTAATCATGTTACATCAAAGATGTTTCATAACGTTTTTTGGATTTGATCAAAATCCTTATCTAACTCGTCTTTTAACATTCGTGAATCTCTAATAACTTAAAATTCTCTCCAAGATAAAATCTATAAGGATATGTCAAGACAAACATATCCAACTACATATATGCTTCATTTATATGAAAATGCACGAGAGTCTAACGTAATCATTGCATATTAAAAAATATGGGTAATTTTCAAGCATAATGATGTTTCCTTAAAATATTGAATTTCAAGAAAGGCAAAATCAAAATGGAAGAAGTAAGTATATATAATATTCCATACTGATTTTTCATATGGAGAATTGTGAGGGCACCAAATGGCATGAATGTGTTGAATTGTGGTTTGAAGTTTGGATAAAAACTATGACGTGCTCATATTAGATCAAAAATACTGTAAGGATTTTGTTAATGTGTGCCCCCAAGGCACATGATAATGTTCATTAAATGAGCCTAATTAAATCTACTTTTGTTAAAAATAGTAAAAGTACTTTACATTAACTCCTTTATTTGTCTTTGTTTGAATGAGAAATCTAAATTTGAAATACTAGTCATAAATTACTTTTACTATTTTTAACAAAAGTGAGTTTAATTAGGCACATTTAATGAACATTATCATGTGCCTTAGGGGCACATATTAACAAAACGCATTTCTAAAGCTCTTTCGAATCTAATCACAATTCCTATTTGTCTACACTTTAGTGCAACAACAACTTAGTTCTTCATCTGAAAGGATCAAAGTATCAATATTTACTCAAAAATTACATTTCGAGATTCTAAACTCAACCTCATTTCCCTTTTCCACAAATTCAAGTTAACATTTTGTAAATAATGTTTATGAAATTTGCTCCAATGTTGTTTTTGAAAACATTTGAACCTAAATACATATAAAGATTTCCATAATGTGGATGTTTAAATTACCAAAAATGGATTCAAATGAAGTATGGTAGAAGGGTTTCAGTCTTCGACTGAATAGTTAGATTAGAATTTGCAGTAAAACATATGACATAATCATGTTCCATCAAAGACCTCTAATAACTCTTTTGAATTTGATCGAAATCCTTATCTAACTCCTCTCTAGAATTTGTGCGTCACTAATAATATAAAGTTCTCTCCACGATAAAATTTATGCAAATATGTAGTACGACATCAAAATACTACATGAAGCTATGTCTAAAATCATATCAAGTTAGCTAACGTCAACAAATCGCTTTGTAATTTGTACTAATTTACAAACCACAAAATCTTTGCCTTACATAAGGATAAGTTTTGCATCATATTAAACTAGAAGTGTAAAAAAAAAATTCCTACCTAATTATATAAAATTAGAAGTTTACGATGAATTATAATCTAAACCATATTAGTATATTATCCTAGTTTTTGGTCAAAATTTGTGAGATTAAGAAAACTTAGCCAGATGAATCAGAAAAAATAGTTTTTCATCTTTTATTCAAATTTGTTTAAGCTTTTCTTGAAGCAATCGGCAAAACGAATCAATATTGCCGTCTAATGCTGTCAACTGTGTAGTCGTGTAGATTGTGTATGTCATTGGGAAAATGGACTAGGTCCATGATTTACATGTTTGGTTCGCTACTAAGGTCCGTAAAACCTTAACTTTATCGCACTACAGGATTCCAAATTCCAAATTTTAATGTCCTATGAAATTGAATTGTGAATTGGAAAAAACCTCAGAACTCAGGGTATGTTTCGTTTGATGATATGAACTTTGGAATGAAATGATCATCTTAAAGGAATATTGATTCTTATGTTTGTTCACCCAGAGAGAGGCAAATGCTCATTTCAAATGAAATCACTATTCAACTAAATGGAGGAATGGTCACTCTGGACACACCAAAATTCACCATCGCTGCACCAATATATTCTACTTAAAATTATTAAATTGAGTCTGGAATATGAATGAGAATGATTATTCCAAAGCACAACGAAAAATGAAAATGGATTCTCATTCGCTCCAATTGCAATCAAGCCTCAACTTTATTCATGTGTCCATTCCATTCTGTTGAATTGGGTCTACAATTTTGAAGGGGTCGTGTTCATAAATAGGAATATTGTATTGTCCAAAATTAATTTATTGAGAACATTATCGATCTGTAATTTCAAACGGGACTTCATGTATGAAGAAACAAAATGATATTTTAGAAATAGTGGTAGTAAAGATTTGAATGACGGGTGGAGATCCTCTTAGTATTCTTACTCTATAATATTGCAAAGTGATTCTTTTGTGAGAAGAGTTTTGAGACATATATAAATTAGTTAGATTGTTATTAGAATCATCAATAAACACATGCATGTGTCATAATCAAAAACGATTTTCCATTACGTTCTCGAATTTGGTCAAACCCTATATATCTATTGTAAGAGTATATAAAGGGAGAATCCAAATTGGTGCATGTCTCCTTCTTTTAAAGCTCTCTCGATCACAAACGTTATTTTCTTAATTGCCAAACCAAAATTTGAATATGTACAACTACCTTGCCATTAAAGTAATTGTTATGGCAAAATAATAGTAATCGATTAAAAACCACGTACTCACATAACCAACACCTCGATCACTATCCCAATGTGCACACACATGTTATAATGTTATATGTTATGTGCCCACCCTTTCGTCCTCAAGAAAATGCTTCTGACTCAACCATGACAATGCTAGTAATGTATAATAGTATATATATCCGATTGAAACATGTATCGAGCCTCCTTTGAAGCCAAAAATTTTCATTATACCTTATCGTACTTTGCATGTTTGATCTCTTACAATGTTATCCGCAAAATAAACTTGAGAGTGTAGAATTTAAAAATCAAGCTTAGAGGAGCTTTCTGACTTCTGATAAAATTTCACTCATAATTTTTTTTAGGGGTGCACACGGTCCGGATTGGACCGTTCTCTGGAAATCTAGTAATCGGACCATTTCGATCGGTCCTAGAAAATTAAGAATCAAAACCTAATCGATATACGTGTAGAACCTGTCCATATCCAAACCGCAAGACTGGACCGGTTTTGGTTCGGTTCCAGTTCTACCCGATTAATGTTGGAACACTTTTTTCACAACATATGAACTCAAAAAATTATTTATAATTTGAAGCACTAAACAACTCATAAAAAAATTATAGGATTTTATAAGATTCGAAACCAAAAAAAATACCTTATTAAAGAGTTCCTAACAAAATAAATTTCTACTCTAAATAGACAAGGAAGAATACCTTACTAGGGAAAAAAATACTAACTTACCAAACGGAGATACATAATATGTATATGTATAAAGTATTATCGTATATATATATATATATATTAATATTATACGGTCCGGTCCGGTTCTAACTGTGGTTCTTACATTGAGAACCAGTAACCGAACCATAATTACCGGTTCTTATTTTTTTAAAACCATAACAAGCCCATTGAACCGCATAACCTAACCAAATAGAACGGTTCGGTTCGGATTGGATCGGTTTAGCGGTTATATCGGTTTTCTTGTTCACCAATAATTTTTTTAATAAAATATATTCAGAACAACGAAAAATTTACAAATTTGAATAAAGAATGAAATCTATAACCTAAAATCCGCAAAATTTATAATCTATAAAAATAATGGCTCTCAAACACGTAAAAAGTTTGGATATCTATAACGCCTTGTCACACGAGGTGTGTCTCATATATGTGTAAGACCTATCCCATGAGAGAGGGATGTTACAAATAATCATCGTACCGAAAATTCTCTCAACGAACACCCGATAATTACACTTAAAAAATGTGCAGTACAATGGTTAATTTAGAATTAATTTTACCACAATATCTAGTTAATTTAGGATTAATGTTTCTGGTGACCAAAATCGAGTAGGCCCCAATCAAAGAGTTGAAGTTGGAACAACTTCAGGGAGTCGGACAGAAGAATTAATCCAAAATCCATCCAACATCAAATAAATCAACAAAGGTCAAGGTTATTTAATGATCTGATCAAATATTCTAATGAGCTTCTGTGGTTGCTGGAATTCTCTGGTTCTACTAACGTGTGAATGAGGCCATTAAATTGGGCATGTTGTTGTTCATCCGTTGCCTTTTACTAACATTTTTCATTTTCCATGCCATCGTTATCAAATCCCATTAGAATGGGTGCAAATTTGTTCATCCAACGAGAAATGGTTGAACGTTACTTATATTTTACGTGGAACCCACACCAAATCTAGATCTCACATGCCATAAAAAAATTTTTGGCCAATTATGCGAATAATCAACTCAATCACATCTTCGTAAGTATCTTATTGGATATCAGTTGTTTTCAACATAATTTTAGACGAAGAGTTAAATAATTAGGTTTCTTTTGTTTTTTTTTTTTGTCATTCGTCATTTCTAATGTATTACATAAGGGAAGAAGAATGAGACTTGATCCCAGAATACAATGTGGAACATCCAAAAGCTCTACCGCACGAGATAGCCACCACTTGCTGAATAATTAGTTTAATAAAACATTTCCCGATCGATGTTTATGAATCTCTCTCTCTCTCTCTTTTGGCAATTGTGCTTATTGGAGTATCTCGATCCTAGCTCCCCGTTTGACTCACAAAATCCGCTTTAAGATCGAGCGAGGAAGATTGGGAGGCTGGACAATAAACAGCGGTTATTCTATCATCGATTTCTCATGATTTAGCTGAGGGGGGAATATGTATTTCTAGGTATGTCCGCTGCAAGCGAAGTACTAATAAACTTGCTACACTACTTTATTTATATTATTTTTTGAACATAACAAAATGCCCAAAGGGCTACGGACACAAAAAAATCCGAAGCCCTCTAGTGGGAAAAACAATTTCAACTTTCAAGTTATCCATCTGGATTGGATAGAATCTCACAAAGTATAGTGAAACATTGCCCATAGAGGATCGATAGAGAAAGTTTCACACAGTGAAAATAAATCTCCATTAATGGAGATAAACAAGAAACAGAAAACAAAAAGAAAAAAGAAAACTACGGTCATCGATAAAGTCACTGGAACCGCTATCTCGGATCTGACCACTTATTCGTTGAAGGAAATGCCACACCACCCTAAAACTTTTTGTTCTTAGTAGTTTTGGCCCTCCTGAGACTTGGATCGGAGGCGAGGGAGGTAGATTTGACACTCCATCACTGCCACCAATGGAGGCTGCGGAGGCCTTCGGAAAGATGAGGTCACAAGCTGAAGGGATAGATGGAGAGGGTTGATTAACTCTTCAAACATAAAAAGTGAAAAAGATTCTTCAAATTGCCAACTCACAAAGTCTAATACTAATGATTGGTGAATTAATTAATTAATAGACGAAGGGCATCCCTTAAACTCAAAAGAATCGTAAAAACTAAAATTTTGTAGAATCCTTCGTAGCGCACATGTTCCGAACAGCTCTTCAACTTGCCATGTGCGTCACAAAATTAAAATGGTACAAAAAATTGCTCTCTCCTTCAGAGATGCCTTATAGCAGAGTTAACGACAAACAATATATATATTGCTAGCATAGTTAATAGGTAGCCATATTTATTTAGACACCAAACTTTTAAATAACAAAAAGTATGAAACCACTACACAATGCAACATTTACTATATGAAATATACAACTCATGAACAAAATATTAAAAATTTGAACATGTATTTCTCCAATGCCTTTATTGTGTAGTATATAATTTTACACATCAATCCTTAGAAAACAAATAACTCAGTACATATCTATTCTATTATAAAGGGGACCCAACTTTGGTGAGTAGTTTTTTAGAGGCTGTCTCACTTTTTTATTATACCAAAATTATCATTTTAACTGCCACACAACTTCCCCTTACCCTTTTAACTCCCACTAATATTTTTTTGTTAAAGTTCTACGTGCATACACAAGGCGTGTGCCAAGAGCTCTAGTATATCTAAGGTTGAACAGGATGTAAACACGATTACCTCCTAAATCCAATATAACCCGGCTATGCATAAGTACACGCACATGTACGTACACGTACGAACACATTTGAACCATCCATTTCAGGAATCGATGATCCGGATTTTAGAAAAAAAACTCTTCCATGTAAGAGTTAATTCTTTCATGGAATAATTTTTTTTTTAAATCGAACCAACAAAAGCACGAACGGACGGTCAAGATGCACCGTCCGTGCATATTGCGTACGTATGACAACTACGCAAGTCTCACTGAATCGGAATGGTTAATCGATAGTGGACAAAATGCTTTTTCAATTTCTTAATCTGATTTTTTCCTTTCCTGTGGAACACCTAGCCGAAATTGGACTTCCAAATTTCAATCGGGCTTTGCATTTTAGTAAAACTTAAGGCCCTAAGTGAGTTGGGTTATGATCTTTGGGCCATCTTTTTCTAACCCAGTGTACTACTTGGGGCCCAAAATTTAGGGCTTTTTAACAGTATGAGCACAGGTTCCTCTCTCTCTCTCACATCCAAGGTTTTGAATATGGTCGCTTTTTTTTTTTTTAACGGGATGATACGTGTCTAGACCGGTAACTTATTGATACAACCCTTGAACTGGAAATGTTTGAATTAATGAAAATGAGAGAAAAAGAAGATGGAATTGAACGAGAAAAGAGCTTCTGGGATTCAAGAATCAAGAATGTTACAACAAGCAGTTGCAGGAAACGTTAGGTTCCAATTCACAAACTTCTGTTACAATTCTCATAACCCATTCTCTCCACTAGGAGTGACATGGCAGCTGAGCTAGCAGAACTGGGTTGTCACACTTATTGGGTACCGTTTTGATTTTGTTGCGATGAATATTTTTATTTGAAAAGGATTTATACTTATCAACTCTAATTTTCTTTTAGAGAAAAAACTCAAATTTCATTTACATAATCCAACATTATAGTCCAAAAAAATAGAGAATAATGGTGTAAATTAATCTGACAGCAAATTTTTAACTAAGAGAATGATCAAATTTTTCTGGGCTATCAATAGAAGAATCCTTTTAGGAATTGTTCTACAAAAGGAGACAGATAACTAAACAGAGTTGGACCGTGAAGTCATAAATTTGTGAAAGTGTATAAAAAATCCTCTAGCTATTTCCATTATTTCGTTATCAAATATAATAATTGAAATACAATTTTAAGCCCAACGTTACTTGGATGGATCCATAGAAACCATTGTACCAGGTGCAACATATTCATTCAAGATGAGAAACACTTGTTCAGGCGTTAGAATTGGCGCAACATATTCATTCCAGATACGGCACATAACAGAGAATAGAGGGGTGACTTCCTCATTGCATCCAAATCCGTTGGTTGCTTATGTGTGTGTGTGAAAAAAAATGGCTACAATGTCGCGACTGAAGGCCAAATTAGAAACCCAATTCCCCCATATCCCCGATGAGATCCTTGTTACCATCCTCTCAAAATTGCCGGTTAAATCACTCTTTGATTCAGGTGTGTTTCCAAGCGTTGGGGGTCTTTAATTAGTGATCCAAAATTCAGTCTTTCAACTTCAAAACAACAAGCAATTGTTGTGTCTAGATACTGTTCAATTGTGCGGTTTATTTGTCAAACCGCTCTCCCACACGAAGTGTATGGGGGAAGACTCCGCAAGAAGCATGGAGCGGAAGAAAGCCGGGGATCTCACACTTGCGAGTTTTTGGGAGCATTGCCTATGCACAAGTGCTGGAGCAAAAGCGGTCCAAACTTGATGATAGAAGTGAAAAGTATGTCTTCGTCGACTATGATTCAAGTTCCAAAGGCTACAAGTTGTACAATCCAAGCAATGGGAAGGTGATCACGAGCTGAGACGTGTTCTTTGATGAAGAAAGCACGTGGGATTGGGAGACCCAAGAAGAGGAGCAATATGATTTCTTTCCCGTGTTTGAAGAAAGGTTCGAAGAAAGGGAAGAGCCGTAAGAGTCCATGAAACCACCTTCATCACCAACTCCAAACCGTGAAGATCCATCCTTAGAGGAAAGCTCAAGTGAAAGATCGTGCCGCATGAGCAACCTACAAGAGCTCTATTGCTTGACCGACCAGGTGACTAAAAATAAGACGAATAAAGACGCGTCCCAAGCGTAGGACTCTCGACCAGTGTAGCACAATAAATCCGGAAGTACCGGAGTCGAACCACAGAGACGACAGAAGTGCTTGACTCAAAAGTGTGAAAGTGCAGTTTGAACTGGCTCTTAGGTAGCCACCCCTTGATTTTATGAGATTTATTTTCGAATTCCGGTAATGCCTGGGTTTGTTTGTTAGAAAAATCTCTAGTTCCCAAAATTGCTTGAAAGTTGAATTAATTCGGCCCCGAGGTGAAACATTGGTTAGTTCTAGACGTACGGCGCCTTCGCCCCGCAGCCGCACTCAAAGCGACTACTCACTCATGATTGCAATAACTACCGAAATCAAATTAAACCTAGATCTAGACATGCTTGAAGAATAAAACATGAAAGCAATAGGCAACGATACCGTAAATTGCAAGGGAAAATCGAACTTGATTATCAATACGCGACAACCAATCCAACGCTGAAATTCTAAAAATAAACTTGAATGTAGACTGCTGAATGTTGAAAGCTCTGAAACTTGTAGCCGAAAACTTCAAAACATAAAACCTAAGGA